>OY284416.1:52532400-52910400 GCA_958301585.1 Merodon equestris
TGTATTGCTGTCGTTGGTAGGTGATGGAATACTGTTGGCATTAGCGTCGGCGGGTGAGGACTTTGGCGCAACTGAGCGTCGCGAAAGTTTTGCCATTTCTAGACGAACATGTCCTGAGAGAAAAGAAATGTGGAAATCATATTTTAATAAAAACAAAGAGGAAAGAAGATAAGATAAATGTAGTTTTAAATTTACACGCGAGAAATTAATATTCAAATCAATACCAACTCTGGTGACATGTTTAATGACTTCTCTACCTAAAGTCTCTTAAATATTTAATTTCAAACCTATACATACCGCATTGTACCAACTTAAGTTGCCGTCTTCGTATTTTAAGTAGTCTATAACTACAACTATGATTAACAATATTTAGAGAATAAAACTGCAAGTAAATGCTGCCAGTTTCAAACTGCTTGACAAAGAGTCAGGTCGGACATTTCAATCACTGGGAGTTGAATTGTCAGTGGTAAAAACATGTCTTGATGTCTGCAAGAAGTCCCCAACATTTTTCTTATCCCTAAGGATATCCTACATCCTGGATATTCCCTTCTTCTACGACTATGTGCATTAAAGACCCAGTCGTTGATGTCAGATTTGACCGTGGAAGCAGGTAGACCCTAGGCGGGTTCAGGTCATGAGAAACCCTCCTCTGATCCCCTGTTAGCGAGTTCATCGGAGATCTCATTTCCTGCGATCCCAGAGTGACCTGGGACCCATACAAGCATTAGAGAATTTAGTCCTCCGACTTTGTTCAAATGGGTCTTCCAGCTATGCTTCACAATACAGTGCATGGCGATTAGTATATCTTTCATTGAAAGACAGACGCATATTTTACTAACGAGAAGTGCAGTCGAATGTTTTCGCGCTCAAAGGAAACTCCAGCGCTTGATCCCCGCCCAGTTCTGGAGCCATCTGTAAAAATGCGAAGACAGTCCATTCTAGGTTCAGTACCTGACCAGAGCCAGTCCTGACGGCTTTCAATGCGCACCCTCTGATATATGTACATACATATATGTCAAGGGGTGGAAAATTCGTCATAGCATCTAGAGCAGCTCGCGGTGTGCTGGGGAAAGTCCTCGTGCAGCAGAGACAGACCGATCTTTGGAGTTTAGTGAAAGAGGCCCCGACGTGTTTGGGTGTTATCCTGTTTAACCAGACAACCGATACATATGGGACTATCGGTCTTATCATTGCCGTGTAAATCCAGAGGAGCTTTTTCGGCAATAAGCCTCATGATTTGCCAAAGGCACCTTTGCATTGCCAAAAAGTTGACAGCGCTTTGGTGGTCTTGGACTCAACATGCCATGACCAAAGAAGCTTGCTATCTAAGATGGCTCCCAGGTACTTAGCTTCCTTCGATATCGGAATGGCAATGCCTTTTAACACCAGCTGAGTAATGCCAGCATTTTTCGTCCTTCTCGTCGACCACCATGCACCATAACAGCGGAGACAGGACGCCACCTTGCGGACAGCTCCTGTTTGCGCCAGACTGTACACATTGTTCAAAACCAGTGCTTCATCTACGCCATGCCGTCTAGCAGCGTTACAAAGGCTGTCGAAAGTAGCGTTATCCCAGTATGTACTCTTTTCTCTCGAGAGGGCATTAAATTCTCCCAACTAAGTTTTGCAGCTGATAAGCATGTTGCATCTCCGAGAGAGGATGCATTCGAAGGGCAACTTTGTGCACGTGCAACTCTACCTGCAGGCAGAGTAGGAAGCAGCTGTCTTATAGCTTTTTGCAACATAACAGGGTATATCCTGTGAGTGCTTGGCGACTTAGAGACATCAAAAGATGACACAGCAAATTCAATGGCCACAGCAAATTCAATGGTTGACACGCGTGATGCAATATACAGTGAACTCTCGATAATTCGAAAACCTCTATAAATAGACGCATTCTCACAGTCCAATGAAAAAAACTTCTGTAAATCGAAGAAAACTTATGCAATTTGTCCCTTTCGTTATTTCGAATTTACTATTGTGCAAAATAACATGAAAACCTCTATAATTCGAAAATGATGGCTTTTTTACCTCTATAATTCGAGGTCAAGTTTATTTGTATAATATTTCAACAACTGTTAATAAAAATACCTTGAAGCATTTCACCGTAACGCAATATTGTGATATGGGCATGAGCGATTCCTATGCCTTGTGTATTCATTGAACGGAAAGGTGTACAGATGGTTGGCAGTAGAGTTTGCAATTTTACCATTCCTAAATACGCAATCGAATTGGACAATATTTATTTCTTTCTTAACTTAACTATTTTACCTATGGTTTAATATAGAAATGAGTTCCAAAAAGTACAAGTATTTGCCTACCTTTGAGAAGAAGAAAATTGACCAGGCCGTAGAAACGAGACAGAAGAAAAAGGATGTAGCGGCACGTCACGGAATTCCATCATCTACTCTACCAACGATTTTAAAGTAAAAAGATAGGATTGTCGCAGACAAGTCACATAAGGCAAGAAAAATAAGTAGGCCAGGTGAGTTCCCTTAGCTTGAAGAAAGCTTGCTTAAATGGTTTTCGCAGGGTAGACATAAAAATATTCCTATCGAAGGATTTATGTTAAAAGAAAAAGCAAAATCTTTTTCACTTCGTTTGGGCCTTATGGATTTCAAAGCTAGTGAGGAATGGTTTGAAAAATTTTAAAAACGTCATAACATAGTGCTTCGGAATATCTGCGGTGAGAGTGCAAGCGTTGATGGCGGCATTTGTTCAGATTGCAAAAATGAACTAAAAGGACTGTTGGAAGGTTATGAAGCGGAAAATATTTTTAACGCTGATCAGACAGGATTGCTATTTAAATGTCTTCCAGACCGAACAATTTAAACAGCAAAGAGCGAATCACACTACTGCTAGCTGCGAATATGGATGAGTCACAAAAATTGAAATCGCTGATGATAGGAAAATATGCAAAACCGCGATGCTCTATGAACATGGAATCATTTCCGATGTCTTATCGTTCAAATAAAAAAGCTTGGATGACAACTGAGCTATTTAGGGAATGGCTAACTAGTGTCGATGTGGAAATGAAAAAGCAAAAGTGGAAAATCCCATTGTTCATTGATAACGGCACTGCTCACAGTGACATGCCATCCCTTACCAATCTCAAAATACAATTTTTGCCAGGGAATACGACTTCCAAGATTTTCTGAGTACATTCAACTTTGTCGATTTTCCTCGCTTGAGAGCATTAACCAACCTGCTAGTCGCGTTCAGGGATTTGATCTCTTCGCAGAAGGACTTATAGGAATTATTCTTCGATTTACGAATAAGCTTCTTATATTCCTTTTACTTCGATCGATACTTATTCCAGTTATCTTCTCCTCCATGGAGCTCGGCGTTCCGCCAGGGAACCAATTTCCTGCAGGGGGGTTTTTTGACAGGACATGCGAGTTCAAAACAGTTGGAGATGGCTCTACTTAGGTTATGAACAACATCCTCCACTATTGCTTTGTTCTGAGCTTAGGCAGGGCTTGAATGGATTTCTCAAGCTCCTCTCTGAATCCCACACTTCAATTGGAATTCGATATATCTATGGTCTGACAACGTAGCATCTGGTAAGACTCTCCAGTTAGTGATGGCCTTTACATGCCTATTAGACAGGATTAGATCAATCACTTCCTGTCGTCTCGCCGTCACAAAGATTAGGTGAGAGCCAACATTGTTGATGATAAGGTCAGACAGAAGAGTAAAAATTAATAGATATCTCCTCTCCGGTTGCATTTGCTGCTGCCCCAAACAGCATCACAACAGATGATGAGTCCAATCTTTCTGGCTTCACAGTACTTTATGAGTTCAGAAACCGCCTTCGGTGGCCGAGTCATAGGGAATGTTCGATTTCTCCCCGCGCTTTGTAGCTAACTCTAGCAGCCACCAGATCTGGTCCACAGAATTGACCAAGTTTGGTTGCCGATAGTGTGTTCGATATGATGAAGAAGGTAATCTAGTATGAAAAACTCAATCGAATGAAATAATCACTGCAGATCGCTACCGGACACAATTAATGAGCTTAAAGAAAAATGGGTTGAGATGTATTCTCAAAACCGGTCAAAAAATACTTGGAAACGCTCAAGTGGGAAGTTCTACCCCACCCGCCTTATTCTTTTACTGATTATTCCTGATTCATGGCTTGTCTAAGCAGAAGTTTTCTTCTTATGGCGAATTGCCTCTAAAGATGAGCGATTTTTCCAGCATGGCATCTGTATACTACCCAAGAAATGGGTGAAAGTTGTGTCGTGGAGTAATGCATAGAAGGATATCAGATATTTGACAAATTGAGATGATAAGAACTATAATTTGGAATTTACACCCTAGCCAGCCTTAGCCTGCCCTAACCTACCATAACCTACTCTAACCTCTCCTAACCTACCCTAGTCTATGTAAGCCTGCCATTGGCATGTGGCAGGCATTAACTTAAAGAGGTTGACCTAGTATCACTATAATCACTGACGCAGACCGCTCCAGCTACCAAAAGCGTTGATGCTGTCGGACGACGTCTCCCCGACCTCACGGCTCACGGAGCAAAACATCACTTTCGTAGAGGAGTCGCTGCTCCACTGACTTACGGGTCATTCATCCAAATAGAGGAATGCCTTTGGGGGACAAAGCCGCTAAGGCGCACTTTCTCTTGGTACATGTAATTAGGGAAGCAAGCCCCGGAGATTAGGTTATTGACCGAAGTCATTGCCCTTGCAATCAGTTTTATTAGAAAATTATTCACCCGTACAATCCTGGCCCTATTGTATAGGACCTTGTTCGGGTAAAATGTCTATACATATAAATTATTCGGGATGTAGCCTGAGACAAGTCCTGAGACATTGTCTCTCAAACACCCGAATCCTTTCTATAAAGCTGGCTCTCACACTGAACCACACGAGGCACCCATAGGCAATCATGAGCCTGATTGAGGTTATGTAGCAGATTACCTTCACTCTCAAATCAAGTTGGCTGCTGTGAAACAGCCATCTTACCAGAGTGCCCCGGGCCCTTGCCAGAGCAGCTTCTACGTGTTTATCAAAATATAGATACTGATCCAGCATGACACTTTGTCTCGCTAGTGGACGCCTATTCTGTTCGAAAATTGAGAACCTGCGCCAAATTTTTTAAGTGCCCCGAGAGGTCCCAGAACAAGGCGTTTTGAACAATATAAATTCTAATTTCTGGAAGTTGATTTTCAGTGATTTCCTTATGCCCAGTCGACTGAGCTTGTACCATACGGTATCGAAAGCTTTTTTCAATCAGCCAGTCAATCGGGCTGGCGTGCATTGGCTCTTTCATTTATTCCATTGGATATCCGATACGAGTTTTGACGCGGCATGAATAGTGCCATGAAGCTTTGATGGGTTAGTGGTGTCTTTACTCCTTTTGGGGATTGGTTGCACCACCGCTCTCTTCCAGTGCACTGGATAATATGCATTATTTAGTGAATTGTTAAACAGGATTATGTACGTCTCTACAGCCACTGGTGGGAAGTGCCTGAGCACAACATTAGATATTACGTCGATTCCCGCGGATTTTTTTCTCTTCAGTGACTCAAAGATCATCTGGAGATTCGTTGGTGACGGCAGTATTTTCCATGAAATCTGGTAAAACCAAGATTCTCTGATCGCCAATGATCGATATCATTTCTAAATTAAGAGCGATGAAGTAGAACTCTGTTTTTCAGGTCGTTGTTTGGGCGAATGCTATCATTCATCTCATACAATTCCAGTAAGACAGCTCTTTCTGTCGCCACCTTCTCCTGAAGATCCTCGATCACAAAGAAATCATCTTCCATGACGTCGCTCTCCGCATCACTGCTGACTGTTAAAAGACGCTCATTGTCTGACGTTCTCGAAAGCTTCAGATCCTTAATGTCATTCTGATTGTTTTTCTGAAATATTTTATATATTTGTGCTGTAGGAATTTACAGCAAGAATTCTATTGTCCCAATAGAAACTTAGAGATATTCTGTAATTTTCCTTGATCTGTTGGATACTTTTAATCAGTGACTGACTTGATTTTGTCTGTACAAGATTTTAAGTCCTGACAGGAGTCTTCTTTTCTGTTTGCGCAGCGCGTCGATTGTTGCGTTTGCCATGTCCTTAGTATCGTGATGTTTTTGGCATCCGTGCAGGGACGGGTTAAGAATATCCCTGCAGCGATACCTCTCGCTTGTCGTAAAAGGCGACTAAAACAAAGGTAAACAAAAATCACATCTAGGCAATTTAGAAAACACCAAGGTGAGCCTAGGGACACATATACCACCATTAAACTGCTCCACAAGTGTACATGTAAATCAGTGGGTTGACACGACTGGAGATCACCGGTGTTGTAAGAGTAAGATCAAACAAAAAAATCTGGAGCATGCCCGTGTCACAAAAAAAAAAAAAAAAAAGCAGGCCGGAAAACAATTGGTGCAAACAAATGCAAAAACACCAGCATTTGATTGGCCTCAGCGATGAAGTAATCCCAAACCGGGAAGCCTGCCGCTACTTTCTGAGGTCAAACCGGCGGACCCCACAAGCGGACCAGTAGGAATGCAGTTAAGTGGAAAGGTTATGGTCCTACACTTCTGACCATAACAACGCCAGAAAAAGGAAAAGAAGAAGAAGATCGTGATGTTTTTGGCGTGGTATCGTACTGCTGTCCATCGTCTGCTTAATTCCATTACCCATTTGTCTGAGGTACCTGTCGATCTCGCCGTTGGATAGGTTTTTATTGGATGGTGGGAAGGAACCACTCGAAGTAAGCGATCTCGTCAGATTTCCAACGCGCCCTACTATAATCGTAGGGGCGCGTTTGCACATACTTTGGCATCTCCGCGAATTCGTCCAGTACTGTGATCACGGCACTAAGTCCGCAATGGTCACTGTTGTATACAAAGATCCGTAGGCAGTTAGTAGACTCTTCGTTTGTGTCAGCTAGTCTCTAGATTTAAACAGCATGAGATGCAAATAAGAGCCGCTTCTAGGATACGACGAATTATCCATTGCGAGTAACTTGAGTCAGTACTCTATATGCCGCATAACCCACCAAGGGCTTAGTAGGCCTCTCCTAGTGTTGGGTATGTTGTTTCCCTAGTCCCTATGTTTCGATAAAATCGAATAAGTGTCTCGAGCTCCGCAATGAAAATATTGGGTTGAGGTGTTTCCGGTGCACAGACAGCTACAATGTACATTTTCTTTCCATTTCGGAGAGGAATGCGCACAATGCAGGCCTCTAGTACCTGGAACCTTAATGAAGATCGCAACTCCCCCGCCTTTAGTAGCGTTTGGTCGGTCTCTTCTAATTATTCTGTAAGAACTGTGCCGGATTTTGTGCTTCTGGTTTAACTTTGTTTCACTAACCAAAAGTACATCGAGACTATCGTCCTGCATCAGGTTGAAAAGTACTGCCATTCGCTCAACCCTAATCAATGAATTCATATTTACCGACAGGATCTTTAAGGGACTCTCTACCAGCGTACCCATTACAAATATAATTGCGCTCTGCCCGGCAGAAGCAAGTTCTTGGGTCGCCTGCTCATGGATCTGCAGGTCCACCTCGGCCTCCGGTGTTTAGAAACAAGCACTGGGACTTTGGGGACAGCCATCGGTTTTTGTAACGTTTGCTACCATTTGGCTGTAGGTCATCTGGGGTGTGACGGCTGATGTTTCTAAGCGACCCTTCAGGCTTCTGCTTTCGAGCCAAATTTGTTTTCTCTTTATCTTGGAACTTAGGACATCCCCGAAATTTTGCAGGATGTCCTCGATAAAGCTGCTCGGTAGGGCACGCACTTAAGCTGCTCCCTGTTCGTGACCTTGTTCTGGGCCAGATCGCATTTCTCGTTCCTGTGGTGCTTTGCACATTTAACACATCGAGGCTGCATCTCGCAGTTCGACGCGGCGTGCTCGAAAAAGGTTACTTCCTTTTCAAATAAAGATGTATTCAATGAAATCAAATTAACCATATTCAATGAAATCCCTCTACGGTTCGCTGCCGTGAACAATGCTATCCTGAAGTGAAAAAGTACTTAATTATTAAACATATATGAAGAGAGAGCACGAAAAAGCAGTTTCACTGCAACACAGAGGCGAACAACATATTTATGTGCTTTTCATCACCTCGCATCTTGATTCAGACGTGAAAACTGAATATTGCATAATCAAATCAGGGCAGTAGTAACGGTTGACCTATTTTTATTATAGCCTGCTAGTTAAGTGCCTTACGAGTACACCCAGCCGGCTTTAATTAATCTTGCTTCGCTTTTTTTTTTGTTATGTTGTAGAATCCTGTTTAAAGTCCGTTTGCCTCGTATAGCATTAAGCTAAAATAAAGGCCATAAGTTATCGGCACAGTTTTCGTCAGAAGAAAAAAAAACATTTTTTCTCAATATTACATCAATAACTTATCAAAGTGCCAATATTAAACGTTTTATGATTTCAAGCCAATTTGTATTTATTTACGTTTCATTGACTTTGGTCGTGTGTCAACACTTGACAAAGCTATAATGTCACTCACAAGTCTCATCCAAAGAATTTATGCATGCCATTGAGGCAGACGTAAAGCACCGCTATTCATTGAGCATTTAAACTTGAAATTAGATTTATGTAAGAAATGCGATTGCACTTAAGAGAGTAAAAATAGAAAGAAAAATTAAATTTACCATTTGAGAGACGCTGAATGGAAATTTGTGGATTTACGAGAGGCACTTTTGGCATCTGGTCAACGGAACTTGCAGTCACACGGTAGTTTATATATTCACGAGGGCAAGTATGTTCGCTACAAAGTGGCTGTTAAGGTTTGTAACATTTCATTTATAATGAAGGTAGGAGGGGGATACAGAAAGGACATGGTGGTGGTCACACTATTTCTGAAATTCATGTCCTAGTTTAGCTCATCAATTTTCTTTCTATCAGGTCTGCATAGGCGATGTGGTGACTAGGTAGGTCAACCGCTGCTTTATTAATCATTTCAATCAATATATAATGGGCTTTTTTAATATAAAGTATATGCATATGAATTAGTTCGTTGAAAGCAAATATTGTTCGTTTTTATTGCTAGTGTTCCATCGACGGAGAGAAACAGGTAGATCCAGGCATTGGACTATACCATAAGCATTAAGCCGCCGTTTTGGTACCACCTCTGTTTTGATCTAAATTGTAAAGTGATTTTGGAAGATATCAAGATGACTTCCATGACTTGATCTGTTTGAAGAACTGAATCAAGTAGTTTTCGTAAGCTTATAGCCAACGTAATCCTACGAATCGGAGCAAAATACAGTCCCGGGAGCTTTATCTCAATTATAAAGTCGATCAAAACTTTCCAACTAAATATTCGTAATTTTTGACACTTTTTTGTAATGTTTTCTGTAGATGGTTCGGGAAATGTTGGTGGTTCATACTTAAGTCAACTCTGTCTTCACTCTGACTTTTACTCTTTTAAAAATATTCATAGTTTTTGGGTTGACTGAGTGGAATATATTTTTAGCATCCAAAATTCCACAACAAAATCGAGTGAATCGTTTCCCGATAAGGATTCTGATAAGGGAACATCTCCAATAAGTAAATCTCCGGTCACCAAATTTTCTTCTGAGTATCAGCAAGGCCTTCGAGAAGGTGGTCTATAGAAGAGCCCTGTCTAAATGGATTGGTACAATAAAATCATTTCAGAATCATTTCGCGCCTTATCGAAATTTGTATCCGATATCAAATGAGGTAACAAATGCAAGAACCAAAACTTGGGTGCCTGCCCCGGGCGGGCATAAGTAAGCTGCTGTTCGCTGTGAAAAATGCCAACGTGATTCCTACTCAAACATTTGAAATTGAAATGGACGGCAATAGGGTCCGGTTAGCTTGCCGATTCTAAGCGATTTTTAGCGTTTACCTCAGTGATCTGGCAGTTTCTTTTCAACATTCAATAGCATACGTGGACGATTTAATCGTTTGCAGAATAAGCTCAATGATCGACGTCATTCTCTTGCAGCGTGCCTTCCAAAAAATTAGCAGTATTGTGATGACTCGAAGTTGAAAACCAACTCGGAACATTTTCGCTCTGACAAGATGGTAATTTCATAGCAGCCAACTTAATTTCAATGGTAATCAATTACATGGCCATAATCAGGCCCATGATTGCATATGAGTGTTGAGAATATGGAAAAACTACTTCTGCATACTGTACGAATAACAGCGAGCCCATATACCGCTGTCAGGAAAAATAATCCATTTCTCAATGATGAAGATCGCAGAGAGCTCCGTCCCCCTGACTTCGACGAAGTTTAGATTGCCATATCTAAATTTAACTCACTGGCGCAGACGAACTGTCTGCTGATTCAAAGCAGCTGTAAGATATTATCAGAGGAAAGCATGCCCACCGAATGGAGTCTTAGTATCTTTTGCCCGATCTACAAGAAAGGAGACCTCTGAATATCATAGTATGCTCGAAATTTTTGTAAAAAGAGAGAATAAAGAAATTCATTCATTCATTCATTCATTCATTCATTCTTTAGTTGCGTCAAATACAGAGGAATAAGTCTCCTTAACATCGCCTACAAAATCTTCTCTGCCGTTTGTGTGAACGTCTGAAGCCTTTTGTAAGTAAGCTAATAGGTCTTTATTACTGTGGCGTCAGGCCACTGAAGTCCACCAACGACCCAATCTTCACACTATGGCAGATCCTGGAAAAAAAACCAATGAATTCAATGTCGACATTCACAGCGTAATTAGAGACGAGCTATACAACTCGTCAGAATGTGCAGGATGACTTTGGAGAATGCTCGCTCCTCCATCCGAATCGGTATACGAGGGTGGTCCGATAAGTACTTAGACTCACCGCCAGATGGCGCCAGTATCGCAAGACCAACTTACTACCTAGTAGACGGATCGGACTCGTAGTTTTGTTTTGACTGCGTGTGGAAGCGGGAGTGTCCGCAGATTGTAGCAAAATGGAAAAAGAGCAATATCGGTCGGTGATTCGATTCTTGTTTTTGGATGCTGTGAACGGTGATTCTTCTCCTTCGATGGCGACTATCAAAAATTGGTTTAACGAGTTTCAATGTCCTCGCACGTCGATTTTTGATGAGCCAAGGTGCCCCGAAAACGGCTACCACGGAGGGTAACGTGACAAAAATCCACGATCTCGTATTGGCAGACCGCCGATTGAAGGTGCGCGAGATAACTGAGACAGTAGGCATTTCAAAAGTTCGCGTGGGTTATATCCTGCATGAAATTTTGGGCATGAGAAAGCTGTCGGCGCGATGGGTGCCGCGTTTGCTCACTCCGGACAACAAGCGCAACCGTGAGACCACTTCAGAACAGTGTTTGACGCTGTGTAAGCGCAATCCGAAGGAGTTTCTGACAGTCGACGAAACATGGATCCACTGGTACACACCAAAGACCAAGGAACAGTCGAAACAGTGGACTTCACGGCGAACGTGCTCCGAAGAAGGTGAAGACTGTCCCATCGGCCGGAAAGGTGATGAGTCACTAATCATCTCTTGCAGTGAGCAGTCGACTTTGTGCAAGTGAGTGCTATCGGAGCACCATTAGAATACGGGAATTCGAAAACGAATAATCAAAAGGCGAGTTGGCCTAGTGGAAGAGTACCGGGAATCAAACGCGCGAGTTAGGCGGTTCAACGCCCCTTGGGGAAAAAGATTTTTTTGTTCTTTCCTTCCCCATCTAACAAAGAAACAACAAACAAAGAAGGAGAAATTCGAGTGGCGGGGTCGATGGACTCCAATCAAAAAATAATGCCGCAAAGTTCGGTACCATTGTCTGGTCAAGAAACAGACCAGACGGTAGCAACAACGAATACGGTGTTTGCGATCCCCGATGACGTAACCAAACGCAAAAGACGACCGAAACTCACAATGAAATTAAAAGCCCGCAAAGCGGCAGATAATGGAACAGCAACTCCCTCGATGACAACAGACGAGGGAGGAGTCAGTAGTGATGACTATGACTCACCCGATACGATTAGCACAGACAAACAGTGCTACGAAATTGTAAAAGGGCTAGAGGAAGAAAACCTTGCTAAAGAAGAAGCCGAGCTTGATCGACTAATCAAGGAGTTGATAGCCAAGCGCAACAAAGTGCGACAACAAAAACTACATCAACAACAACAACAACAGCAATTACAGCAGCAACAACAACAACAGCAATTACAGCAGCAACAACAACAACAGCAGTCACAGCAGCTTAAACAGCGAAAACAAAAAGAACAACAACAGACAACAATGCCGAAGAAAAGTCAGCAAGACCAACAAAAGCAGCAACAACAACAAACGCAGAAGAACCCACAACAACAACAAAAGCAGCAAGAAAAAGAAACGCAGCAGACAAAAAATAAAAAAGAAAAAATTCCCCCAATAAACGTAAGTGGGTTAGAAATTAAGGATAGTATTAAGTTATGTAAGTTAGTTTGTAAAAACTTCCACTTAAAAAGATTGAGTGCAAATAAGCATGTCATTATTTGTGAATCCCTAGAGGATTACAACAAGGTACGTGCCGCCCTTGGACAATCCCAAACGGAGTATTTTACTTACACTCCCAAAGCACAAAAACCAATCACAGTCCTCCTAAAGGGCATAGATCACGAATTCGGGTCGGAAGAACTGATGAATGAGCTACGCAGACACGAGAACGACGAACTCCAGTTCGTTGGAGTCAAGCCCTTCACCACCGCCAAGGCTAAAAGCGGTGATCAGAAACTACCATTTTTCCTGGTGCAGCTCAGTCCCAACAGCAAAATTGATGGCTTAAGAAAAATACGTTTTCTAAGTCACCTAGCTATCACTTGGGATAAATTAAAAAAAGCAGATCGTGTACTCCAATGTATGCGTTGCCAGAGATTCGGGCATGCCGCTCCTAATTGCAATATGCAGTTCAGGTGTGTAAAATGCGAGAAGGATCACAAACCTGGAGAATGTCCTTTGGGAAGGGAAAAAGTTGAGGACAAATCATTACTTTTCTGTGTACTTTGTAAGAATACGGGGCACCCTGCTAATTTTAGGGGTTGCCCCAAATTTCAAGAGCTTAGAAAGAAAGTTCAGGCTCGTAAGCAGCAAATCGAAGAAGATAGACTTCAAAAAAGCCGCTCGTTCGCAAAAATCGTTACACCCAATATATCCTTTGCCCAAATGGCAACAGGATCGGGAAACGCAACGAAACAGCAAACGGTAAAGGTCCCTACTAAGGCACCTGAAGCCAATGCGGAGTTAACAGCTGTCCTATTGTCCATTAAAGGACAAATGGCTCAACTCCATAAACAACTAAACGAGCAAGCGGCTCGAATTGATCTCATCTATTCGACTCTGTTTGCAGAGTCTGACATGCCAAGAACATGATGAATACGCCAGACGAGTTGAACCTGAAGATCCTTGCCGTGAATGTTAATTCGCTGGTGAGAATCGAGAGAAGAATTACACTGTCTAACTTGTTGGTAAATGAAAATCCAGACTTGCTTTTGGCCAGCGAAACTAAACTGAACCAGAAGCATAACTTGGTATACAAAGATTATCATGTAATAAGAAGAGATCGACCCCAGTCCACGCAAGGGGGTGGGGTCGCTCTCCTAATAAAGAAAGGACTGCGTCATAAAATCATATACAGCGGAATAGTACGTAGGTTCCAGGTGCTAGAAGCGTGTATTGTGTGCATACCCCTTCGAAGTCGAAGACGGTTGTACATAGTCTCTCTCTATGCACCGGCAGCCCCTCAATCTACCCAATTTATTAGCGAGCTTGAATCTCTTTTCCGTCAACTACAGCTACAAGCAGAAGCAAATTATTACTTTTTGGCCGGGGATATTAATGCAAAACATGCAGCGTGGGGAAATACATTCTCAAATACCAGGGGTAATCATCTGTTTAACTGGCTAGGTCAAAATACGATTGAGTACCGACTCGATCTACTTGCGACGGAGACCCCTTCATTTCCCAGAGGAGAATCTTTTCTGGACTTAGCCCTTATCGACACGAGAATCATTCTCCGTGACGCGACGCCCCATCTGCGAAATTGTTTACGTGCGGTAGATTACGATAGTGACCACTTCGGACTAGCCGCTGTAATACATATTCCTAATGAGCGAATGGATCTGGAAGAACATAACCAAATGTACACGTTTGATTTTCAAAGAGCACACTGGTTACGTTTTTCAAGATCTTTAAAGCGTGAAATACTTCGTCAAGAAATTGACCCACCAACGAACAGAAACATGACCAATGAAGAGATAGACGACTACCTACTCCAATTTGAGAACGCTATCAAACGAACAATGGATCATAGCATCCCTAAAGCTCAACCTCCGTACGATTTAACCACAAAATACTCTAACCCTACAATTAGAGCTTTACAAAAACATAAAAGTATGCTATTGTCCAGACTAAAACAACTTTACCGACAATTCACTGACAGACGAGACCCGGAGATAAGAACACTGAAGTCGATGATCAAAAATCTTCAACAATTAATCAAAGAAAATTACAGAATATCTATTAGTTTGCATTGGAACAAAAAAATTCGGGCTATAAAACCCAGTGGCCAGAATATGTTCCAGCAAATAAATCAACTATTTAGAAGAAAAGATCATAACGATATTCCTTGTTTGCGAATCCCCCAGACAGACCAGGGACGACAGACACTAATCGGTGCAGGGTTGAATCCAGAAGAAATGTACTCAGACGAAGACGTTTTTGTAATTGAGGATCCACAAGAGAAAGCTGATATAATAGGTTCATACTTCCAAAGAGTGTACATGGTGAATGACTCCGTTCATCCGAACCTCGATCTGGAAAATGAAGCACGGTTAAATCATATACATCTTCTTAATGAAATTGGTGTCTGGCGATCTGAGAATAGTGGTTTCACCACATTCAATGATGAAAACCCAGCAAATGGAAATATCGCCAGCGAACGATCAATCCACCTGTTCGTCGAAAGAGATGATCTCATGTGCATCCTTGATTCAATGAAAAACAAAAAATCGTCGGGCATTGATGGGATTCCTAGCATAGTATTACGGCATATGCCCGAGGTAGCAGTCGATATATTAGTGACGCTTTTTAACAATATGCTGAATAATGCACATTATCCAGCATATTGGAAAATGGCGGTAGTCCACCCTATTCCCAAAAAGGGGAAGAATAAGAGCAACCCAGCAAATCTTCGGTCAATAAGTTTGCTTCCGAATATTAGCAAGGTTTTTGAGAAGATAATCAAGAAAGCGTTACTAAAATGGGTTGAGCACAATAAGGTTCTTCCGGAAAACCAGTTTGGTTTTAGGGCGGGACATGACACTATTCATGCTGCGTCGAAACTGGTGTCCGACATCCAATGGAACAAAAGTAAAAACCAATGCACAGGGGCCTGTCTGGTTGACTTTGAGAAGGCCTTCGACACCGTGTGGCTAGATGGACTTTTCTTAAAATTGACCAGGCTGAATATGAACAAACCGCTGTTATATATGATATATGACATGTTATTAGACAAGAAGTTCGTTGTAAAATATAGCAACGTTACTTCAAGCAGGACTTACCAAATCAAAAACGGTTTACAACAGGGGGCAGTAAATTCTCCTCTGCTTTTTAACATTTACACAAGTGATCTAGTTGGTTCTCTTAGTCACGCTTTGGCGTATGCAGATGATCTAGTGGCATACAGATCGGGTAAAAAAATTGAAATCATCAATTCGCTCTTGCAATATGACTTCGATAAAATTAAAAGATACTGTGATGATTGGAAATTAAAAATCAATTTTCAAAAATCAGAAACAATTCTTTTCAGAACACCATTGAACAGGGCCTCTAGGGATACTAGGCGAAACTGGCGCAAATTGACCATCATTGGACAACAAGGGCAGCCATTGGCGACACGAAATGTAGTGAGATATCTTGGAATTTGGCTTGATCAATATTTATATTTCAATAGACACATAGATGTTGTTCTTGACAAAGCCAAGAAGGCTTTTGCTCTTACGAGAAGATTGTTTCAAAGCAGTCTACTTAACGCTAGGGTAAAAGTCAGATGCTACACGGCTCTCATAAGGCCAATTGTCGCCTATGGCTGTCCTGTGTGGTTCAATGTGGCTCCATTTGATATGGAAAAGCTTCGCTTATACGAAAGGCAATGTCTTCGATGTTGCCTGGGCTTATATCGAACACCAGAGTCACAGTATGTCAAATACTATCCTAACAAGGTTCTGTACGATAAGGCTGGGTTGATTAGAATTGATAACTATCTTATTAAATTGACTCGGGGTCATATTGCAAGAGGAATTATGAGCGATAACAGCCTGATCTTTGGGGCTTATTACCCCAACCAGTTATACCACGAGAAGACAAAACTGTCTGGCTTTATTCCACCCGAAGCATTTATCTATTTAGATACTAAGGGCTACATACAGGATGATAATGGTATCCCTCTGATATACCACTTCCGACGCCATGCGAGGGACAGGCGACTCTTATACGACCCGGATGTCGTCGCTCGGTCTGAGTTCTTGCGGTACAGCACCCCGGCTTCAATTCGGGATAAAGAAGACGCGATCAGACAAAAAAGTTTGTTCTGGTGGTTGCATTCACAATCCACTCATGGAAGTGAAATCAATCCATAGGCGGCACGTATATAATAGCGCCAACAATGACCCTTACCTTAAAAGGGTGCAATTAAAGGGATGAACACATGTCCGATGCGACTTACACACTGGACATGTGTTCATCTCATTAATTATAGTTTAAGAATATTTTAGGCTTAGGTTAAGTTTATTTATTTATCTAGTTAAGGTAGGTTAAGTTTAGAGTTAAGAAATGAATTATAGTATCTAAGTTTTTTACTAATTTTCTTAGAAATAAGCCATATGTAAGCTAGAGGGCAATAAATAAAAATGAAGTCGAAAGACGTTAAAATTAAGATTCAGATAAGCTTAGAGTGCTCGTTAAGAGCCAGTAAGAAAATGAAGCATAATGTTAAATTAGATTTAAGCATTTTGTCTAGTAAGTAAGATTATGAATAATGGAATAAAATGCGATTAGAAAGAAAGAAAGAAAGCCGGAAAGGTGATGGCCACCTTTTTCTGGGATTCACAAGGTGTGATCCATATCGACTACCTGGAGAAGGGCAAAACGGTCACAGGGCTGTACTATGCCAAATTATTGGGCCGATTCGACGCCGAATTGAAGAAAAAAACGGCCCCACTCGGCGAAGATAAAAGTGCTCTTCCACCATGATAACGCACCGGCTCACACCTCCGCCCTCGCCACGGCCAAATTGGTCGAATTGGGCTACGAACTGCTGCCCCATCCACCGTATTCTCCATTAATACTATATTGAAAAATAAATAGCCATTTCTCCAAAATGTTTGTTTTTCTTTTGTAGGCTAAGTACTTATCGGACCACCCTCGTAGATCTGACGGATAGTTTTGATATCAAAAAAGGATTTCGGCAGGGCGATGCGCCGTCGTGTGATTTCTCCAATATCTTATTAGAAACGATTGTGCAAAAATTGCTGCCCAACACAAGAGGCACAATATATTTCAAATCCTCACAACTCCTCGCATATGAGAATGCCATTGACATGATCGGTGAGATGTGAATGAGGCATTTACGAGTATTGAGGGGGAGACAGCGAAAACTGGTTTGACAGAAAATCAGGGCATAATTAAATATGTACATAGGTTGCTATTACTAAGTGTTTAATGGCGCCAACTGACGTTTCCAATTGATAGCTTGACCTCTTTAACAATAACTTTCTTCAGAAAATTTTATCATTTCAGCACAATTTGTGTTGTTTACAGTGATTTGCAAATTTCGTCTTAGCGAAAAAATGGTATTAACTCGTAAACATTTTCGTGCGATGATTTTTTACGACTTTCGACGTGGATTATCAAGACAGGAGTGCATAGATCAACTTACATCGACTTTTAGCGATGAAGCCCCATCCTTGGCCACTGTGAAACGCTGGTATAACGAGTTAAATCGCGGCCGCAGTTCGCTCAGGGATGAAAGTCGTGAAGGTCGTTCAAAATCAATTGTTGTGCCAGAAAAAACTGATGCTGTGCGCGAATTGATATTGCAAGATCGTCATGTGACTTATCGTGAGATTGAGGCATCCTTGGGCATTATAAGATCAATAAGATATTGCATGAACATTTAGCTGTGAAAAAGACTTGTTCGTGTTGGCGCATCAAAAGCTGTGTATAACATCTACACAAGTGACGAATGTTGGATCTATGCGTATGAGTCTTCCAAGATGAGCCAAATCCGACAAAAGTGATTCGTGCGCAAAACACTGATTGCCTCTTTCTTCGGAATAACTGGACATGTAGAACGGTGAATTCTGAATGGCACAAAACCATTTGTTTGCCAGAAGTGCTTGGTGAAATACGAAAAAAGAAGCGCCAGCGAAGGATCATCCTTCATCATGACAATGCAAGCTCTCACACATCGACTGAAACAACCACCTATTTGACTGGCGAAAACGTCGAATTCACGGGTCATCCTCCACATAGCCCTGATTTGGCACCAAATGACTTCTTTTTATTCCCGCATAACAAGAATAAATTGCGTGGCCTACGTTTTTCAGCGCTTGAAAAAGCCGTTGATGCATCATCAAGGAGAACGCTTCGAAAAACAATAAAGCAATTTTTGATAATAATTTACTGTCTTTCCTTTTTAGGCTCAAAATATAAATAGCAACTTATGCTGTCATCATAAAACCGCTGTCATCACTCACGACGTCTTGGCCGTAACGTATGTACTGGCAGATACAAGTTTGAGGTAGTTAAGGACTTCGTCTATCTTGGCTTCGCAGTTCCCTGGAATCACGACATCAGTTCCGAAATCAAACGTAGAATCACTCTTGCCAATCGCTGTTTTTTGTTTTTTTTTTTGGGCTCAGGAGGCAATTGGATAATCGAGCCCTCTCCCGTGCGACCTGCGACCAAGTTTGCTCTATGCAAGACCCTTATCTGCCCGGTCCTGCAGTATGGCGTAGAAGCATGGATTCTATCGAAAGCAGATGAGGAAGTCCTTGGCCGTTTCGAAAGAAAGATTTTGTATGGGATTTTCGGTCCTAAAAACGCAGTCGGGGGATGGAGGAGAAGATCCAACCACGAACTTTACGGGTTGCACAGCAACATGAGTCTAGTCAGGCTGATTCAACGCCTAAGATGGCCAGGTCAAGTTGAGCGGATGTAGACCGCAGCTCCAGCCAAGAGGTCCTTTAATCCAATCCCGAGGGACAAAGAAACAGAGGACGGCCGCACTTAAGGTGGCGCATACAGGTGAAAGGCAACCCAATGCGTATGGGGTTGGAAAAGGCTAGCGACAGATCGTGCTAGCGGGAAGGGCATGGTAGCGCCCGAGAAGAAGAGGAGAAGATTCCCTATGGGTATCTCGTGTGTTTTAATGTGAGAGCCTGCTTAATGGAAAGGATTCGGATATTTGAGAGACAATATCTAAGGACTTGTAAGAAGGTAGCAGAAACAACTTGGCGATCTGTGCTAACCGCTTTTATTAACAGAATTGAGCGCGAGCTTACCTACAACACATGACTTTTACCTATATATTGTGAATCCATTGGAATCGCACCGTTCGAATAGATCAAACGATCAGAAAAATAAAGTGCACTGTCCAATAATTGTCTACAGACTTGTCTCGGGTTACATTTGTTAAATACGTATTTGGTAAGCAAGGCATCACTGACATTGGCATCTCTGTTACTGATGAATATACATATAAACATTGAATTGTACATAACATGACTTATAAAGGGTGGTCCAACCATAATGCACGATGTTAATTGTGAGTCACACCTTAACGTCAAGTTTTTTTGCCCAACTTAATTTGACATTTCTTTGTTTCAGTGTTTGACAAATTCAACCATGGAGAGGTACACAATTGAGCAGCGCGTTAAGATTGTTGAAGCCTTTTACGAAAATGGGCGTTCAAATCAAAATGCATTTCGTGCGCTTCTTGATTTTTTTGGTCAGCATAAACAAATGTGACCACAATCGGTAGAATTGTGCGCAAATTTCAGCAAACCGGGTCTGTAGGAAATGTGAAAACACCTGTGCATGCTCGCCCAGTTCGTTCTGCGGAAAACATTGCTGTTTTTCGCGATAGTGTGGCAGAAGAGCCGTCAACCTTAGACTCGTCGTCGTGCCCAACAATTGAACATCTCACGAACATCACTGATGCGAATTTTGAATAAAGATTTGAATTTACACCCTTACAAGGTTCAATCGACTCAAGAGCTGAAGCCTACTGACCATTTCAAGCGTCGTCAATACGCCTAATGGTTGGTTGAACAGACAGAAGTGAATGGTGACTTTACAAAGAAAATCATCTTCAGCGACGAGGCACACTTGCCGCATTTGGGCAAATGGGAATCCACGAGTGATTTTTGAAAAGCCGATGCATTCACAAAGAGTGACTGTTTGGTGCGGTTTATGGGCTGGCGGCATCGGGTCGTACTTCTTCGAAAATAAGATCGGCCAAGCAGTTACCGTGAATGGTGTTCGCTATCGCGAGATGATAACGAACTTCTTGTGGCCAGAAATTGAGGATATGTGCTTCCAACAGGATGGTGCCACTTGCCACACAGCCAAGGAAACAATGGCTCTTTTGCGCGAGAAATTCAATGGCCGTGTTATCTCATGTCGCCGTCGTGGCGATGTTAATTGGCCGCCACGATCATGTGATTTGACACCGTTGGACTTCTTTCCTTGGGGATATTCAAAAGGAAAAGTGTACGTCAATAAGCCAAGAACAAGAGCTTAAGGATGAGATAATTCGGCACATTAACGACATTGAACCTCAATTATGTCTCTAAGTCATTGAAAATATGGACCATCGGATAGACTTATGCCACCGAAGCTGTGGCGAGCATTTGTCCGATATTTTATTTCACACATAATTGTCATAGATCTTTCTATCATAAGGAAAAATATTAAGATAATTCTCTGAAAACTTTTTGTTTTATTTACAATTATCATCGTGCGTTTTCGTTGGACCACCCTTTACATATGAACTATTATACATAGTATATTGTTTAAATCCTTAGTCTTTAGTCTCTCGTGAATTATTAAAGGAAACGGACGCAAACGAAACTGTGTGTTTTATTTCCCCAACAACATTAAACACTCGGATCTTAGTACACCAAGATTTAACCTAATTATGTAGGTCCTAAACTAAAAGGCTAAGATTTTTAAGACGAGTAAACCATTTTCTGATGAAACAGATTCAGAAACACGTCCAAGGGCATTTTCTTCGGTCAATAGCCTGACATACGCTACTTAGGAAAAGATTGTAAAGCTTAATCGTGAAATATTGCGTCATCCAATAAGATGTGGCATTCTCAATAAATATAAAACAAAACATTTTTGCTATTAAAATAAGTTTCGTTCATATTTTAATTTAAAACCAAATTTCTGAGATCGATAACCGAATACAATATTTATTTTTCCTTTTTTCTAAATATGTTTCCTTATTTCTAAAGGGTGTTTTTTATGGAGGTATAGAACTTTAAGTTGGCAACACTATTTTAACTGGCGGCCATTTTATCAGCTGTCAAGTGATTTATTTTAAGTTTGGTTTGGCATTTCAACATGAATACATTGACGCCTGAACAACGCTTCCAAATTGTGCAAATTTATTTTGAAAATCATGGTTCTGTTCGAAATACGTATCGCGCACTACGTCCATTTTACGGTCAACATAATCGTCCATCAGAACAATTAATTCGATTAACTATGGAAAGTTTTCTCTAAATGATAATACGCATCCACAGAGACGTCGTACAGTGCGTACAGAAGAAGTCATCGCTGCTGTAGAGCGTAGTGTAGAGGAAGACCCGAATCAGTCTATCCGCCATCGTGCACAGGAATTGGATATGTGCCCATCCACTTTATGGAAGATTTTGCGGAAAGATCTTGGTTTGCGTGCTTACAAAATCCAACTCGTACAAGAATTGAAGCCACAGGATCACCTAGCAAGGCGTAGATTCGGTGAATGGGCTCAAAACAACATTGCCGTTGATCCCAATTTACATAAGCGAATTTTGTTTAGCGATGAAGCTCACTTTTGGTTTTATCGGGTTTATCGGCGTGGACTAGCGACTTCACATATCCTTACAGAAAATTTTAATGTCAGAAGATTATCTTTCGAATAAAGCCAATTTCATATCAATTTAAAAAAATCATCTTTGTTTTATTCCATTTCAAAGTTTTATACCTCTATAAAAAACACCCTTTATAAAATACTCGTTCATAAATTTCATTTTAATAAAAATGAAAAATTACTTTGACTGATGTTTTAGCATTGACAAATCACAAATAGATTTTTAAAGTACATTTGAATCAAAATACAAAATTGTTATGTATGTATGTATGTCTCTATTGAAACTTCACTGAGTTTCGTTGGGTATCCGTCGGTATGTCCGTCTTTCGCAGGAATGCGGTTTTGGTATTCATGAAAATGTCCTTCCGAAATGAGCTCAAAGCTTAAGATTAAGAACTTATGGTGAAAGGCAAAGATGATGGAGATTTTTGTTTCAATTTGGAAATGCTAAGTTTGTCTTGAGATCTACTGGGTATCTGTTCTTACTGAGAAAATGGACGCCACAACCCTAAAATCAAAACAAATTGTGTTCAGTCAAAGCGATAAGCCCAACAGCGAACAGCTGATTCAAATGTTAAAAGGGACGTCAACCAACATAGTTATAGCGAAGCGATTCATATCGATTTTGCCACACAATCTTCATAATTTGAACAAATAAATTAATGAAACCGTTGAAAGGCATACCCTTTTACCAAACACTTTTCGAAAAACAATAATAGCGCACGAGAGTGCGAGGGTAAGAAACTCGTTTCTGAACAAGTATTAATACGTTTGATAAGTCAATGTCAGTAGAAAATAGAGCCCATCTGTTGTCATGTGCAGAACAATAATTGAATCGAAGACAAGTTTTCCATTCTATTCCTATTCCAGACTATTCCATTCTTAAAGGAGCATTGTCATGATAAAAATATGATGCGATAGGTATATAAATCAAATTACTGAATAAGTCAATGAACTTATGTTTATATCAAGTATTATGAATTGGTGCTACAGGTCAAAAGTGAAATTTCACACCATCATTTTGGATCCATAAATCAATTGATTACATGCCCCTTAGAGCTGGAGACGTCCTTGTAAAAATCTTATTTGATATTTGTACTTGTTACTCACATGCAACAGATTATGTCCCCTTAAACTGAGGGTTGATGATGTTGGTGGTTTTTTCTTTTCATTTTTGGCACACAAAGAAAGAACTAAATCCACCTTTTCCTAAACTTGCTCTTACTTAGGTCAAGAGAGTTAGAAAACCCTATGATGCGTTTGAAACTGAACAACCCAGGTCAAGGTAACATGTACGAGCATTGCCCTTGGACGAAACTGACTGTGATTGATTTTCGCATTAGTATAGTGTAGATAAAAGGAATGGTACGCACTTGGCGTTACGTATGGCTATGTCAATTGATTTAGGGCGCGTCACGACTACGGTTGACTGTAAATTATTCAGTTAGCTAGTCTGTGTCTAAACTCTATGGAACGTATGGTTTATTAAGAGTAGTGTAACTAACAGCAGTGTATAAACATGTAGCTATGAGAAGAGCATTTTTTTTTCTTGATATCTTATGGTCGAATAGTAGCAGTCTCGATAAACCTGGCTAAAACTACCCTGCTTACAATAGATGGTGATGAAAATGAAGACAAAATATGAGGTTTATACATCATATCATCATATGACTATAAACAGTCTTATAATATTCATTACCTGGGATTTAATGAACAAAACCTTCTGAACCCACCATCATTTCCGATAGTACCAGAAGTTAGATTGCAATCCTGTCTAGTGACAATAATAGTACAACCAATTTTCGAAACGAGCGCGTAAAAAATATCAGTCGAAATGAATAGCTCGTATTGACGTAATAAACTTTTTTATAACGATGCCGTGACATGTCCTTCGGTACCTCTAGCATTTAAGGACTTGCCACATCCCTATCGTATTCATTTGCACAAACACACGCAACAGATGCTATATGCACATCTCCACTTCGGTGTTAGTAATTGTTAGGCGTTTATCTCCATACCGCACGCTGGGTTATATGTTTCCTTGATTCTGTTTGCCAACATAATAGATACAGCAGCCATATCCTGTTCATGTTCTTTCTTTCCAGCTGCTTTTCCTGTCGGCTCTTTTGTGTGTCCCTGTTTCTATCGTTCCCAAGTTTGCGAAGTAAGGTTACCACCGTCAGTCATTTGCCGCTGGTATCTATACAACCAAAAAGTCAGATTACTCTTTTCCCCCAGCTCCATCTCACAAAAATGATGCATGGGACGGTGGCTGCGTATGTGTGCATGCTGGTTTGTCCTTTTAGCAGCCCACAAATACTCACATAAGCTCATAGGTATATTTCATAAGTTATAAGCTCCTTGAATAGTGATAATGGTTTTTGACTCTCCGATGAAAAACAGTCGTCGCCTGTTCGTTGTCGGCTGCAAGAGTTTCTTTCTTGCTTTCGTATTGTATTTATGGAGGATGATGGGTGCTCTTTGGTTTCGGTAGTGACTGTGCATCAGGAGAGAGGAAAACTTCAGTTCAGTAAAGTTTTGCGGGAAGCGGTGTTGCACGACGAGACAGGACCGAAGAAAGAACCCGGATGCCATGTGTTGAATCCTTTACAAAGAAGAACTAAAGGAAAAGAAGATAACCAATAATAGAAGGAAAAGGGGAAAAGCCATGAAGTGTGAGGAATAATGGAGCAACTGGTTCGCTTGGGTGTAGATTGAAGATATTTAATTAAATTTGATTTGCATTGTGAGCAGTCTTTGGTTTAAATACGGTCATAGAGGTTTGCACCTAGACACTGTGGCATTGCGAGTTAAAATGAAATATTTGCTCAATACGAGAGCTTTTGATAAGAAAAATGGGTCAAAGTTGGGGACCATTCTATGTAAGCCTAAAATATACCGAAGGACGAAGATGGTAAACGCAGATGAGGATGGAAAAAAAAACGATAACGGTAATGAGATTCTTTGGTTTCTGAAGTAAATCACTTGCAAAGAAGAGCATGAGACCGAAAACTAGAAATTGATATTGGATGCTGGGTAGATTCTTCGATTTAAATTCTTAATACGATGTATGAGAACTTTATATTATGAGCCGCACCACCTGTGAGGCCACTATTAACAGCCCGACTATATACTTTTCTCACTGCTTAGTTATTGATTCGATTATTAACCAAAATCTTCAGCAAAATGTCCAAAAATCTTACTGGCTTGTTGCCTATATATGGTAACATATGCGAATGTAGTGGCAGATTGCCCCTAAGAGGAAAGGACTGCTTTTAGACTCGTACAGTGTAACATAACCTTACACCGCAAGCTGCGTTTAGCTGCCAATATATTCTGATATAGCTTTTTGAGTCTGGCTAAGGCCCGCGTTAATAGTTTCTCAATTTTTTTTTGTTATACTGTGGGCGTCAAAAAAAAGTGAGTCAGCTTAATATAATTTTAAGAGTTAGTTAACACATCCCACACCTTTTACGGTGAAAAAGGTGATTGCAAATTACCGTTGGATACGCTGAATCAACACATCTAATTTGTTCAGGTGCGAATGTGTTCCCACGATAGCGGTGCATAAGAATCAAGTTGAATCGCTTCTAATACGCGTGCCAACCTCGTATTATATTGACGACGTTACGCATAGACGACGAAGCAGAGGTTTAAAGTTAGAATCATTTTTAGGTTTTAAATTAGTTTTAAACTACGAACTGTACAAGACGGTAGAGAAGAAAATTAATATTCTCCCTGTTGCGTGTGTGTTATTTCCATCTGTCGCTGCTTTTTTTCATAGAAGGCTTTTTTTCAATATCGGGAGAGAAGACAAAATTCCCGAGGCCGTAAACCCCCACACCATCACTGAACTTTTCTCATGTTTAACTGTGTTCACTCAAAGAAGAACAAATAATCTTCAAACTTTAAAAATCGCAGAAACCTGTATTCCATTAAAGGAAGAGGTAAAGTTTATAGGGATAACACTGGACCAAAAACTCACTTGGAGTGTACACACAAACAAAATTATATTCTAAGGCCATGAAAGCTCTATGGGTCCTAAAACAACATGGGAGCTACACCCAAAAATTAGTCTTTGGACATACAACCAAATTATTAGACCAACCATACTTTATGGCGCTGCTGTTTGGTGAATAAAAGGTGAACAAAAAAGCGCCACAAATAAACTCAATAAAATAAAAGGGCTACAGGGGTGGAAGCAATTCTAAACATCCCACAATTACACTCTGCCATACAGGCTGAAGCTGCCAAACAAGCCTTAACCTTACATAAAATCTATAAATACAAAGGAGGAAACCTTGTTAGACATCGAGATATTCATAAAAAAGTGGATAACATCTGGTAACTAACCCGAGTGAGTGATCTGACATTCCCCTCTGCAATGAGTCAACTATAATTCAGACCGAACTACTTACAATTAACGAAGCAGCACATAGCATCAGCGACTGGAGACCCACTAACACAAGAATAACTATATTCTCAGCCAGCCAAGCTAAAGAGGTATACCTTTAACTTTAAAGCTGTCTGGGAATGTAACAATATACCAAACAAACTGGCTGTAAACAACAGATTAAAGTTGATCTGGGTGCCAGGTCATGAAAACCATAAAGGTAATGAAAAGACATACAAGCTAAGAAAGGTGCTCAGATACCTTATACGAAGCCATCCCCTCTCTATGGTTTTGATAGCTCAGACGTAAACCAACACTTACACAAATGAATCATAAAACAAAAGAACCAATTTTGGAACAGACAGGAGGGTATTAAACACTAAAGAATGTTCATGGAACATTATCACAATCCCAAACACTAGAACTAAATAAAGCCGATCTACCACCTTTATAAAATGGGCCTTAGTAGCACAGAAATCTGCAGGCGCTATGGGCAGGCCAAGGAAACCATGGAACACATACTGACCACCTGCCCAATACAACCATAACAGGGAAGGAAACCTTCCAAGAAATCCCATTTAGAAAAGTTTTCAAATGTTTGAAGGCAGCACTCAAACTTGAAGCCATCGAAAGATGCCGCAGCAAGTTCAATGGGTTCAGTAGTCGCCACGCGTGGCGCAGTATACCAGCTACGCCGAGTTGTTTTCGTCGTTTCAGTCGCAGTTACCAATGAAGGCGTGTGAAACGAGCGGATGACAGCCTGATTTCCCGGGAAATGGGTTTGAAACAGTAAACTAAGAGTTTCTGCTTTAGACTCGGTGAAGGCACCATCAGACTTTCTGAGTACATCCAGCTTTGTCGATTTTCCTCGTTTGAAAACATTAACCAACTTGCTGGTCGCGCTCAGGGATTTGATCTCTTCGCAAAAGGACTTATAGGAATCATTCTTCGATTTACGAATAAGCTTCTTATATTCCTTCTACTTCGATCGATATTTATTCCAGTCATCTTCCGAGTTCGATTTAAGCGATCTATTCAGGAGTTCTGGCTTCCCTGCGAAGACATTGGAGCTCAGGGTTCCACCAGGGAACCGACGTCCTGGTGGAAAGTTTTTTGACAGGACATGCGAGTTCGAAACAATTGGTAATGGCGCTGCTCAGGTTATGAACGGCATCCTCCATCAATTGCTTTGTTCTGAGTTTACGCAGGGCTTGAGTAGATTCCTCAAGCTTCTTTTTGGATCGCACCTAGTCCGTCTTTCTCAGATTCCGCTTGGGCTGCGACGGGGAGATCCCACATTTCAATTGGAATTCGATATATCTATGGTCAGCGTAACTTCTGGTACGTTAGTGATGGCCTTCACATGCCTATTAGACCGGGTTAGGTCAACCACTTTTTGTCGTCTCGCCGTCAAGGTTGGTTGAGAACCAACTTTGTTGATGATAAGGTCAGATGAAAGAGTGAAGTTTAAGAGATGGTCTCCTTTCCGGTTGCATTTGCTGCTGTCCCAAACAGTGTTTTGAGCATTAGCATCGCAACAGATGATGAGTCCAATCCTTCTGGCTTTACAGTAATCTATGAGTCAGAAACCGCCTTCGGCGACGGGGGCAGTACCGAGTCGTAGGGGAAGTAAGCAGACCCCACGATGAAGTGTTTAATTTCTCCGTGCGCTTTGTAGCTAACTCTTGCAGCCACCAGATCTTGTCCACAAAATTGACCAAGTTTGGTTGCCGATAGCGTGTTCGATATGATGAGGCAGACCCTATGCCTTTCGGATCGCTCATCATAAAGAATCAGAGCATCACGTATACCACCAAGACCACACAGGCGCTTATTCCACACCCATGTTCCTGAATGGATACAATGTGATGATTTGTACTACTGCATGCAATTCTGCTACTGAGAAGAACGGCCTTGCAATGCTGCAGATTGATCTGAGTAAAAATCATAGATGTAGACTGCGGAGCACGTTCCATCCTTCGGCTACTTGATATCAAAATGAAATAAAATCCTACCAAGACCGAAGTAGGGACGTGAATCGTACGCGGATTTCAGAGTCTCGACGTAGCCGTTGTCCAATCCCACAACCAGAGTGAAGCCCTTTTTTTCAGAGAGCCCTTACTCTCTTTGTAATACGAGTAATATACAGTCCAGGCCCGGGTTTTGCGCTGCGCACGTGGACGGGTCAGCACTTTTAGCTTGTTTCCAGGTTTCCCAGAATCCAGCAGATGGCGCGCGAAGACTAACTATTTGGTAGGTAGTAGTTCCCAGGCAAGGGATTTTCGGCACCATGCTCCTGATCCCGACAGATGTGTTCTGTGAGGAGCAGCTCACCACGAAGGTACCATTCATCAGAGCAGACCTCTCAGCCTGAATACAAAAGCCTGTTGCTGAAGTTAGCTCCGGTAGATGTTGGCAATCTGCGCTGGTCATTCTGTCACTGCCAGCTTTCCTTATACTGACCTTTTCAGAGGAGATGGCTACCTCTTTATAGGAGAGGTGCCTGTCTCGACTCTTTACGATCACTTGTATCTCATTTCCAGAGGAAAGGTTTTGTTGTGTGAAGTGCCCGCCTCCCAGGAGCAGTCTTTGGCCCTCTCCGTCTTCAGATTTTTGCTTTGATCTTTGTTCATCGCTGCATCTACCTTCAGACTCCGATTACCCGCCGCCACGTTGCGTCGGAGGAGGAGACATCACGTTTTCTCTCTGCAACAGATATGTTGCCTCATGTTCATGAAGCCTGTCATTCGATACTTATTGTGTTGTTCGATCGGGAACTCTTCCAATAGGTCAAACAGTGAATAAACAATATTATTTAAACATTATGAGGAGTTTGAGAGCGAATATTTGCCGAAAAGACTGGAATTGCAGCAGAACAATTCTGTATTTTACACCACGATAATGCAACATTTAACAAATCGACCATTGTAAACGATTTTTAGCCCGAAAACGCTACCAATATGAACAGGTAAGAATCGTATTCTCCAGATAACATACGCTGTGACTTTTTTCTATTTTCGAAACTCGAATTAAAAGAACAGAAAGCGATCCAGGAAAATGTCTATAAAAAATGTGTTGATGACTGGATTGTTCTTTGGAAAAAATGTAGCGATACAAATGGAGTCTGTTTTGGGGAAGACGAAATAAATATTGATGAGTAATTAGTTTTCTTCTTTATTATTAACCCAGTCTCGTTATATTTTGGCAGGATGTGTTTTGTCTTACTCAACAATCTATAGCCAAATGTTAAGAGGATTTGTTTGGCCTCAAATTAAAGATATGGATGAGGAAGACAAGTATTTAGTTTCAACATAACGAAGTCACATATCCAATAACACGACCCGGTTTGGCCGTTGGATTTCTTTTTGGGGGGCTATGTAGAAGAAAGTGTTTATGCGCACAGCTCTTGAAGACTTGAAAAGGAATATTCATCATGTTGTGGCCGAGTTATTGTCGAAAGTACAATAATAGAAAATTATCTTATTGGAATCGAGTCCTGCCAAAACTTTTATAGAAAGTTTTAATAGAAAGGCCAATAGCTTTTAATAGTTTTAAAAACAATATTATGCAAATGAAATATGCATCAATCTTGACTATTTGAATCGCGATTGTAATAAAAAGACGATGTCAATCGAACCTTCAGTGAAACTACTTATACTAAAGGTTACCTACAATGTTGGGAGCACTCAGACGCAAATACTGGTCCATTGTACTGCCAGACAGATACCTTAGGCGTTACAGCTCATGAGGAGCCAGAGCCAAGTTTATTTTATTCACTTATGTTGTGTGCGATTTATTTTCCACACAAGTGAACGGAACCTAAAGCTTAATGCCGATTCCGAACGGCGCGCCGAGAAGCTTTTTCAAGGAAAGTGTGCAACGGCGGGTTTTGCCAGTATCTCGCCGAGGAGGGAAGCCGCGAAATAATCATTTGATGGCGTTGGTGTTATCGGGATCCGAACTCGATCATCATGCGTCAGCGGTCGACCACACTACCCACTGTGATACGGCGCTCGCTAAAATGGGACTTACATGACAAGGACTAAGCGATAAAAAAAAATTGTTTTCTTGGTTAGTGTCAAAAAATATAGAGTTGTAGAAGATCGTGCGGTGAATGATACCAGAAAGGAAAGTTAACTAATTTAACGCTATAGTGATTTTTTATTTTTATTTATTTATTTATTTTTTATAGGGTTCACGCAGGTTTAAGAGTGTACGCTCTTATGGTGCAGATGGTTTGTGTCGAAGATGGTCGTTCATTACTCGACGGGGGTGGTTGTCCTAGATAGGATTTGAGAAATTCGACTGAATATGTGTTGGTTGTAGTTCACAGTAACTCTTTTGTTTCCATGTCATTAAGGTGTTATGTTGGAAATGCACACTCAAAGTATGAATTTTGAAGTGATGCGAGTGTTAAGCCTTCATCAGCATTTTTTTCTCATTCTCTCTCATTCATTTCATTTTCTCTCATTCACAACTGATATACTTAGTTGCACAGTTTTTCCGTATAGGAATTGACTATGGACAGAGACAAAGAATTCTTTCAGGACAGATCTCGAGGAACAAAACGTAGGAAACGGTGTTGGGTGCTTTCATTCCAGAAAATGTCAGTATGTTATTACGAGACCACACTTGAGAAGGAGGCAAATAAATATTATTTAGAGGAATAGTGTCACGTATGGGTTGGAAAGATCTTTAGACTATCTTAGCATTAAATCGAGTGCTGAACTGGCTTTGAGAATTATTCGCCTATATGTATGTGTAAGGAAATCGAGCTTCTGGTTGCATATATTTATAGTTCTTGGATCACCTGAACAATAGAAATAGTTGATCGCTTAGGAGGAGATTTGATGCATTTAAGAGGAAAAGTGATTGATTGAAGCAGTTTTTGGAGCACCAGATAGAAAAGTTCCGATTGAATAAGGGCAAAGTCAGGTTCCGAGGAAATGGTCTTGAAAAACTTGCTGTCGTCGGATTATAGTGAATGTTGAAATGCTTTATAACCATTTTAGTATTGATTTTTTTCATGATTTTTTTAAAACTTAGTGCATGTCAATTATTGAAGAAAAAAAAAACGATTTTCACTCCAAGGACAAAAATCATGTAAACTACATAGTGTTATCGGCAGAGGGAATTATTAGGTTCGGACAAAAGCGACAAGTCCGTTCACCGGAGTAAAATTAAGGTAATAAGGAAGAGTCTAAGAAAACTTATGATGAACCCTTAGATGTAGTCAGTCGTCAGTAGATAGAGATGAATAATTATCACTGCGTTGATATTAAAATATTAGTAGAGACGCAAAGCTTTTATTGGAAAACTATGCAAGCATGTATTTCCAGCATCTGAGGTGAAGGAGATGAGAGTGGGAGGTCATAGTGGGAATAAATCGCCAACGTAGTTGCCAGTTTTGTTGTAAGGATTGGTAGTAACCAATGTTAATAGATTTTTCTAAAATAATATCTAGGCTGTCAATTCCTCTCATTTACGGATGTCTAGGTGGTTGATCATTTTGAATGTTGACCAAAAAATTCTAGTCGGTCTAGTGATTCAGAAATTCGGGATGTATTTTTAAGGTGCTTTGAAGAATTAGTTCGACATCGGAACAGACTCTATATCAACATGATGGAACAGCAAGTAAACGAGCAAACATCACAGTAGGGAAGGAATTGTTCCAGACGGGCACCTCAATTCAGCGATTCGACGCTGATTCGTTAACGATCTTTTCCGGTCACTCACGTTTTTGGAAGGATAGGAACATAAATAAACAACATACTGTCGTATGTAGGGACTGGAAACCCCACACGAAATTCACGAAAAGCCAATACATTCCATAAAAATCACTGTGTGATGCGGCCCGTTCTTTTTTGAAGGTGAGCCTGGAGAGGAAATTAAATAAGTCTGGGCGATCTCTGGTTTCAACAGGATGATGCTTCCTGTCACACAAGATTTATTTATTATTCTTATTATTTTCGGCCATTTGGAACTTGGAAGTTCAGAGCCTCGTTGATCACCCTTCGCCAAACTTCCATTTCATGAGATTTAATATGTAAGAAAATAGAAGACCGCATTATTTCGGATAAAGTATTTTATTTGTTTCCCGATTAATGTGATTTAATCTCTTTAGACTTTTTTCTATGGGGTTATTAATATTGCGTTATGTTATTGAATTAAAATGACACCTCTTGTTGGATAGCCCTATGTAAGGGCTATGACCATATCTTATTAAATTAAAATGAACCTCTTGTTGGATAGCCTTATATGAAGTTCATGACTATTTCTAACAGTGAGGTGTGTATTGTATATGCCAACAGCCAAATATCAGCTCAGGGACAAGGGTGGTCCGATAAGTACTTAGCCTACAAAAGGAAAACAAAAACTTTGGAGAAATGGCGATTTATTTTTCAATATAGTCTCCTTTTAGCTCGATACACTTGACCCAGCGACGCTCCAATTTCTTTAATCCGTCTGAAAAAAAAGTTTTCTCGAGGTCTGCAAAGTAGGCCTCCGCCTCCGTGGCGGCGATGACCTCCTCATTCGACTGAAATTTCTGCCCGGTGAGTGACTTTTTCAAGTTTGGAAACAAAAAGAAGTCGCACAGGGTCTGGAGAATACGGTGGATGGGGCAGTAGTTCGTAGACCAATTCGACCAATTTGGCCGTGGCGAGGGGGGAGGTGTGAGCCGGTGCGTTATCATGGTGGAAGAGTACTTTTTTCTTCGCCAAGTGGGGCTGGTTTTTCTTCAATTCAGGGTCGAATCGGCCCAATTATTTGGCATAGTACAGCCCTGTGACCGTTTTGCCCTTCTCCAGGCAGTCGATGTGGATCACACCTTTTGAATCCCAGAAAACGGTGGCCATCACCTTTCCGGCCGATGGGACAGTCTTCGCCTTCTTCGGAGCGCGTTCGCCGGGTGAAGTCCACTGTTTCGACTGTTACTTGGTCTCTGGTGTGTACCAGTGGATCCATGTTTCGTCAACTGTCACGAAACGACTGCTCTGAAGTGGTCTCACGGTTGTGCTTGTTGTCCGGAGTGAGCAAACGTGGCACCCATCGCGCCGACAGCTTTCTCATGCCCAAAATTTCATGCAGGATATGACCCACGCGATCTTTTGAAATGCATACTGTCTCAGCTATCTCGGCCACCTTCAATCGGGGGTCTGCCAATACGAGATCGTGGATTTTTGTCACGTTATCCTCCGTGGTAGCCGTTTTCGGGGCACCTGGACGTGGTTCATCAAAAACCGACGTGCGACCACGATGAAACTCGTTAAACCAATTTTTGATGGTCGAAATCGAAGGAGAAGTATTGAAATTAGGGCATAAAATATTACTGACACCAAGTTTGTATCTGTTAAATCAAACAATTACTTTATTTTAATAATGACAACACTCGGAAAGGTGATCGCGAAGTAGTCGTAACAAAGATCTACAGATCTGAGAGACTGAGCGAAAAAATCTTAAAACTATTGCCTAAATATACAAAAAATACAAGGAGTGGGCTACAGATGTTTTATTGAAAAATTCCCAATATCCTTATTGTCCTTTTTGAAGCATAAGTTTTATTACAGGAAAAAGATGAAGGGATTTTCCCTGGGACAGTTTTATTACTTAACAACTTTAGACTAATAAAATCTAGACAATATTCCTAGGTCACTCATTGTATCTCCAATAGATATGTATATTTTTGTCAATAATGATAAACAATAAAGATAAATATTTCAATAAGAAGAGTCACCGTACACAGCTTTCAAACGCTCTTTGATTTCGCTGCGCGATTTCCCTTCCAAAAACAAGAATCGAATCACCGACCGATATTGCTCTTTTTCCATTTTTCTAAAATCCGCGGACACTCCGGCTTCCACACGCGGTCAAAACAAAACTACGAGTCCAATCCGGCTGAAATTTCGACAGTAGCCGTCGACTAGAATGTACTACATAGTCACCCCTATTACGTTTGTCGGTTTCGACTCTCAATCGACTTTGTTTCGACCGACTCGCAATGTAGCAAATTCCATTTGTCGGATTTGCATTTTGTAGTAGATAAGAACATATTTTCGACTTCGACTGGTATTCTGTTTGTCGCCTGGCGGGCGGATAAATGCCATTTCAAGTCGATAACAAAAATGTGAACGACTGATCGCGCGTAAAGAAAGTAAGTAAATCGTTTGTTTATTAACAGGTACATTTTATATACATATTTATACATTCTTATTGATCTGGAATTGTCGACAGTAAAAAAAAAATGAAAATAACAAATAAAAGGCAGTTTGAGGTTTTGATTGCATTTATGCAAGAAAAGCCTCACCTTGCAAGGGGCTTTTCGAGATCGGTAAATAAAGTCTATACAAAAGGTGAGTGGAGTTCGCTTGCTGTTAAATTAAACAGTTTAGGTCATCAAGAGATGGTGACGGTTGGCAGAAGGTTTGTATGAAGTTTTTAATAAAGTTGAAATTGAAAATATATCATAGGTGTGGAGCGACTTCAAGTATAAAACAAAAAAGAAGGTGGTCAGAAATAACCAAAAAAAAACAAGCAACCAACACTGATTTATTTATTTTCAACTCTAACACAAACTATTTTTTCACACAACACGAAATTTCGCTTATGAGCTGTCAGAAAAGAAAAAATTGTACTGACAGCCGAAAAAAAAATCTAGTACATGTCTAGTCGGTCGAATGAACTACGGAATCTAGATTTTCCATCGACCCGACTCGACATCCGACTCAAGTCGTTTTCGACTCCCGACAAACGTAATAGGCGTGAGTAAGTTGCTCTTGAGATACTGGCGCCATCTGGCGGTGAGGCTAAGTACTTATCGGACCACCCTCGTATAACGTTCAAACTAAAATTGGCGCCATTGATTCACTTATTCTTTAAAAAGCTGTCGATAATTTTGAGCTTCGGATAATCGACTGTAACGGAAGCCGTGCTAGTCACACGAACAATATAGGTTTTCATATACGGAGATATCCAAACTGGCTGTTGACTTACACTAGGTGTTTTTTATTATGCCACATGATCCACTCAGGATCACGAGACATAATAAAACACTACAGATCAACGAATAGCCAGCTTGACATTTCGCCTCGTACAGTCCTGTCAAAGATCTGACATTTGAAAACAAAATAAACAAACAAATTGGAGATGGAAGCAGCTGCTATTGAGGTAAATTGCGTTTATTGGTTGAATTTAAAAGGTTAATATTTGTATTACAGTGGTTATTGGAAAGTGACATAGACAGTGAAGAAAGCAGCACACCTGAATATTCATTGCTGCATGAAGAAGTAACAGATTTCTCGTTCGAAATTTAAATTACGTTTACATGTTTACCTTTTTTTGTCCACCTACTCCATTTCCACTTCACAATAAAAACAATCTTTGAAATTTAAGTGTGGAACTGCCATATCAAAGAAAATGTTTCTTTTCATTCAAATTTGATACGATCGATTTAAATGCTGATGATAATAATTTGTATCGATATACACCAATCGGGGGTAATATTTCCCCAATAGACTTAAGAGTTTTAGAAATGTAAGATAATACACATATTATAGCATTTTGAGTACAATTACTCGATACGGAAGCGAAAACTGTTTAACCAAATCCTGGCCACAATTTTATATGTTCATCAGGCAATGATTCTCCTAATTTGAATGCGAAACCAGTGAGAAATAGTGTAAACTCACTTCCACTCAAACTCGGATCTTGAAATTGATCCAGATAAAGAGCTGGTTCACGTGTTGTTATTGTAATACATGTAAACCATGATCCGGATAAGATCTGGATGGCATAATAAAAAACACCTACTATAATACATAAATTGCATTCCCTTTATACACCCCTAACACGGCAGCCGTTTGCATCCAATTCATCAGGCGAAATTCGGCTTGGTTATTCGAAATTAGGTGTTTTTTATTTATTATGCCATCCAGATCTTATCCGGATCATGGTTTACATGTATTACAATAACAACACGTGAACCAGCTCTTTATCTGGATCAATTTCAAGATCCGAGTTTGAGTGGAAGTGAGTTTACACTATTTCTCACTGGTTTCGCATTCAAATTAGGAGAATCATTGCCTGATGAACATATAAAATTGTGGCCAGGATTTGGTTAAACAGTTTTCGCTTCCGTATCGAGTAATTGTACTCAAAATGCTATAATATGTGTATTATCTTACATTTCTAAAACTCTTAAGTCTATTGGGGAAATATTACCCCCGATTGGTGTATATCGATACAAATTATTATCATCAGCATTTAAATCGATCGTATCAAATTTGAATGAAAAGAAACATTTTCTTTGATATGGCAGTTCCACACTTAAATTTCAAAGATTGTTTTTATTGTGAAGTGGAAATGGAGTAGGTGGACAAAAAAAGGTAAACATGTAAACGTAATTTAAATTTCGAACGAGAAATCTGTTACTTCTTCATGCAGCAATGAATATTCAGGTGTGCTGCTTTCTTCACTGTCTATGTCACTTTCCAATAACCACTGTAATACAAATATTAACCTTTTAAATTCAACAAATAAACGCAATTTACCTCAATAGCAGCTGCTTCCATCTCCAATTTGTTTGTTTATTTTGTTTTCAAATGTCAGATCTTTGACAGGACTGAACGAGGCGAAATGTCAAGCTGGCTATTCGTTGATCTGTAGTGTTTTATTATGTCTCGTGATCCTGAGTGGATCATGTGGCATAATAAAAAACACCTATTGTTAAATTAAGCTACAGCCCTTTTCCCTTAATATGAGATTTACATTCGAATTGGAATTTTTTTGGCATTGGCCTACTCTACCTTTTGAATAAGGTATCTTGCACAATTAATCTTCTTGCTCCATATAATTCAGTTTCCTTTACTTAATTCCCTTGAACAGTTTTGCTACCATTTGTCGCCCCTTAACTCACAGTAGTTCTCCGTTATAATCTCAACTACAATTTGAATCGATTGACATTTCTTTACTGCCGTTAAATCGATACATATTCCAGTGGCGCACAAAAGACCAGATAGTATTCAATCTCCAGAGAAAATTGTAATTTTCCAAAGCAATCTAATCATTCTCCTCTCACTTCTCACTGCCTAAGTCCAACCCTTAACGAATCAACTCCTATTCATAACTCGTCCTTGCTAATGGATCCATTCACAATATGTACCATCTTATGCGTATTTATATCTACATATATCTATACCCACTCGGACGTATTGTATTTATATCTAAACATATGTCTGATGCCTTAAGAAAAAAAAAACACAAACAACTAGACACAAACAGAAATAAAATTTCCAAGGATGCAGAGCATACTCTCGGGAACTCGACGATTAGTATAATCATAAAAACTCCGATTAACTGATACTAAAGCACACAAGATGCCTTTATCCAACCGAACCAAGGCAAGAATGAGTGTTGCGGACATAAAGTTTTATTATAAATAATAAAATCTCTTGTACTGGAGGCTGGACCACCGACAAGATCCAGCTACCCAAAAAGTTCAAAAGCATGAAATAAAGAACAGTAGCCCATCCGAGATTGAACGATATAAACATTGTAAAAATTGCCCAACAAACCGTGACCCGATATAAGAACGATATTCGGATCAATTACCTATCTACGAGCACGAACAGGACGACATGAACGCCTGGTTTGCCATCCCGTCTAATCAACCTGTTGAGCACCGACCACTACACTCTCATTCTCTTCGATTTTTGTTTAAGTTTTTGCATAAAATACCCTACCTTGAGTAGGGAAAAAAGTCATTAAATACCCCTAAGACACGTCCAGGATCCAAAGTATCCTACATCAGATAGTCTTCCTGTGGACAGTGGGTTGTTACTGGTGAGCGTCCGGTGACTTTAAATTGTATTTAATTGCTTTGTCTGTGCCGTAGAGGATGACAGGACCACAGGACAACAGTATGGCTAATCTGCTCATCATGAAAATTAACTGATGACCGTCGTCTTTTTGTTGAGAGTAATCCAATGCCCGTAGACAAAGTGTTTTCATGTCGAGGGTTGGTGACTACTTCATCATCGGAATGACAGTATCTGTGTGCAAACATAATTGTGTTGTTTATGAAGGACTATCGCATTTCGAGGTTAATATACTCGGTATTAGGCTAATGGAGACGATGATGAATTGGTTAGAGAATAACTAGAGAATACTCTAGATGGGATGAGGATGGACGGGAACTCTTCTGAACTGAATACTCGTAGATATTTGAGAGGGCTTCAGTATAGACTCGCAATTCAATAAGGAACATTCCCTAGCCGGGATATGATTTTTTACATAATGAAAAAGAATCCGTTTTCATGCACTTATGTCAAAGAGCTTAAGCGCTGGGATTAAGGAAGGGGAGTGTGCAGACGTAGCCTTAACGGTGTATTTCTTTAACAATCCTTTTTAATCTTAGGCAGAATATTGGCATGTTAAAATATTGTTTCAGGTCCACAAATGGGAACCAGCCATTTTCCATGGGCCACGCAATTGGGCCTCACCAGATGGACCCTATAGCGAGTTTTAGTGAAAGACTTACACATGTTCCCGTTCAAAGTGCAAACAGTGCATCGGTTTATGCCTGCTGACTGTCAGTCTCGTGTGAATTACTGTCAAGCCATCTCAACAACAAAGAGGACGAATTTATGTCGAGAATCATCATGAGCGACGAAGCGCATTTCCAGTTAACGGTTACGTCAATAAGCAAAATCTTCATTTCTGGGGCACTGAAAATCCGCATGTGATGCACGAAGAACCATTACATTCACTCAAAGCCACTGTGTGGTGCGGCGTTCACGTGGGAAGAGTGATTGGGCCGTATTTTTTTGAGGAGGCTATCGAGCCATGATAAATTACTTCTTACTACCGGAATTGGATGAGCGAGGCTTGGTGAACATGTGGATTTGACAAGACGGGGCAACCGCACACACAGCACGAGCCACAATGGATCGTGTAAAGGAAGCATTTCCTGGTCGCGTAATATCACGTTTTGGCGATTTGGCATGTCCAGCAAGATCGCCCAATTTAACCATCCCAGATTTCTTTCTTTGGGGCTACTTGAGGGGTTTATGCTAACAAGCTTCAGATAATCACAACTATTAAGGAGAATATTCGACAGTTATCACCGAAATCTTGCGATGGTTATGGAAAATGCGATAAGGCGGGTACGAATGTGTATAAACACTGACGGCAGCCACGGATATCATCTTTTCCACTTAACAGATCCAATGAAAAGGTCCACATGAAGATTTCCGTCACTCAAAATCATTTTATTCAGTTAAAAAATAATTCAAAAACAAAAGTGGATGATCAATTTTGCGCCACCTTTTATGTACATCGGTTACATAGTATAGTTAAAAATTTTCAACACAGGGAACTACCAAAAAATGCTGGGTACTTTACTTCGGGTGACATATGAGTAGTCGTTAGGCCGATGCTGCATTTTTCAGTGTCGTTTGCCAATTTCAAAAACCATTCGACGCAAGCAATCGAGCAATAGCCAAATACATTGTCTTATTACTCGACAGGAAGCTCAACTGGAAATCGAAGAGGGAAGAAAGCATCAAAAAAGCAACAACTGCGCTATACACCTGCAAAAAAGCCTTGGGCACCAGATGGGTATCAAACCCCATATTACCCACTGGCTGTATACCGCGGTTGTTAGACCTATACTAATGTACGGATGCCTTGTCTGGTAGTAGGCACTGTGCAGATTTAACTATTGCAAACTCCTAAGCAGTGTTCAAAAATAGCGTGCATCGCGATAAGAGGAGCTCTGTGAACAACCCTCACTGCAGCTCTCGAAACGATGCTTCACCTACTCCCCTTGGATGTCTTTGGCAAGGAAAAGGCAAAGAAATCGGTGCTGCGACTTAAGGAATCCACTCACTGGAAGCTCTCCGAAATAGGGCACGCTGGCATTCTACGCAAAAGCAATGATTTAAGTGAAGTCACGGACTACTTAATCGAGACCCTAGACTTCAATATTCTTTATAAAACAACAATTCCCAACCGACGACAATGGGAGGGGAATATATTTTCAAAAATAGGCAATGCACTGGAAATATACAGATGGGTCTAGGACAGGCAATGGTGTGGGTGCCGGTGTCTATGCACCGGCCTTAAAAATCAGCCAATCCTTTAGACTACCCAACCACTGCAGCTTTATCCAAGCTGAATTAATGGCAATTCGTGAGGTCGCCGACTGGCTATCTGTGAGATCGATAAACAACAGAGACATCGTCATCTACGCAGATAGCCAAGCTGTAATAAAAGCACTCGAATCGCTAATAATACGAGTAAGATGAAAATTGGTCAGGCACTGTGGGACGTCTCTAAATGACGCGATAAATTCAGTCAAATCTCTTAAAAAATCCTATCAGTAACGTTGTGCTGGGTACCTGGGCATAGCGATATACCAGGTGATTGTGAAGAAGACGAGCGAGCCAAACTGGGTGCCACAATGAAGTTCTCGACTACTAAAGGTGAAATCCATCCACCAATGAAAATGCCAAAAATATAAAACAACAGGGAAATGAGAGATGACATGATCTTGATACATGCAACTACGCGAGACAAACCTGGCCCAGGTATCGTCAACGTAAAACCACAAGTCTGCTAAAAATAATTGCCCTGCTCTAGCCGCCTCAATAAACTAACGGACCTATCCAAAATGGAGATCTACAAAATATTAAATTTTATTCAGCACTCAAAATGGTTCCAAGAGTAATGGTGACCAAGTCGACTCAAGTGGTAGCACAATGGACCTTTCTGGGTCTAAGTGATCCCCACCGCTTTTACGAAGGGTAGCCACCTAACCAAACCTAACCTAGCCATAGGCAGGATCTTCTTCCTCGAGGCTAGCTATGTCCATAAGTCAACAACATATCATTACGAGTACCTACAGATGTACACACCGAATTCCCATAAACATATACCACGCCAATAAAAATTAAAAAAGTAAAAATATGAATCATGTAGGGTACTTCTCATCGGATTATAATTGTTTAAATGAACGATTTACAAGCATTAAGAGCTTGGACATTTATTTGAACTTCTTTTGATAAAAAGACAAAAGGTTGTCAAACATTTCTTGAGCCATAGTCCGACTTTCCATGACTTCAAATTAGTTGATTAAAAGTTCGAAACTATAATATATCCAGATCCATCCCGGGTTTAAGCTGGATCTAAACAGTCTTGTTAGAGACTCTTATTAGTTAGATTAAAAAAAAACAGTCATTATAACACAACCAGATAATGTGGCATTTTGGTAGTTTGTCAATGTGTGATATTTCGTCTACAAATCCAAATAGAAGCCCAAATAGGCTCCTAAGTTCTAAGCTTGGTTAGTCTATGAGATACTTCTAAAATTGTTTAAATGTAATTATATGCAATCATTGACGTGAAAAGAGCTGGTCTGTTTTTACTAAATATGGAAAGGAAAATTAAATATACGAGTAAGTTTCTGTTCTATGAGTATAGAGTCGTGTAAGCTCTTAGCTTAAATGCTCAACTTGTTGCATAGACAATAACATCCTCGGACATTGCATTAACTTCTCAGTTCACTGACTTAGTTTTAATGAATGAATACTAGAATTAAAGCCGAGCCTGTTTCCAACAGTGTTCATTTCCCCATAGAAGTTTCTTAAATGAAATTTACGATGAAGCTCATTCATAGTTCGTCCTTACCTTCTGTTTCGTTGAATCCCAGCTGTTTCTGCAAAAAAAGGAAAAAGAAAAAAGAACATTTAATTTTACTAATTATTCATTTTTTTCTGTTGATTTTGTTGAAGAGCTATCGTACAACTGCGGAAAGGTACTTGCCGACGATGTAGACGGAAATAATGGATTCCATCTTAAAAGCGTTCCCATGGCTCTTGTACAATAGTTGAATAAATTTGCATGCAAAGTAGCGGGAAATGTTGTTACAAAATGAAATCCTTGCAACTGCAACTACAGAGTCAGTAAGCTTTAACCTGTAGTATCCGTACCGTGATGGGAAGGGCATACATGCGAAGGCACCTGTTGTTCGAGAAAGAATAGACATACCGCGAACGGAATAGGTTTCAAGGGAGTATACGGGCATTCGAATGCAACTACCACTCCCAGTAATCTGATTTGTGTACAGGTCTCGGTGAAGAGCTTGCAACACGAGAGATACCGTATGCACCTGGAAGATTGAATCGATGACAGTATTTGTTTTTTTTTTTCGAAAGTCGCTTGTAGGTTTATTGTTCAAGATTGTGCTACAGCATCCCAGCATTCAGCATCTCAAATTGATTTTTGACTTATCAATAGAATCAAAACTTAATTGAACAGGAATTGTTACAAACTCTACGTTGCGAACAGGAGGTGTTTACAGTGAATATTATCACAGGAGCCAATGTAAATTTCAATAAGCAAGCGGAGTAAGTTTTTATCAAAAAATTTAGTCGTAGAGAAAGTTTTGCGCTTACCGTAACACAATGAATTTTTAAACAGATTAGCACATTAAGTGAAAGACGAAGTTTTTGTAGCATTCGCTTGTAGTAAATACAAGTATAACTTGATGTGGTCGAGATTTCCAACGGACTTTGTTGACTATGGGTGAAGTTGACAAACTGCAATGTTACTAGTAGACGGACATAGTTGAAAGAATGCCTCTAACGGATTCATGGATGCCTCTAAATGATGTCATGATCCGTTTAGGTTTATTTAAATTAATACTGACCCAGTGTACAGGAACGGTTATATCTGACACAAGGCAATCTAAGATAGCCCAACTTGCAAATGCGTTTTACAATGGCTCAGGACGATAGCTCAGGTCATGAGTAATTGAGTTCCAACATAAGCACTGACACCTGGTAAGGCCTCTGCTGTACTAATGCTATTTTGCAGGTTCTCATCGCCATTGTTGGTCAAACCAAAGAGTAAGTTTTTTGCCTATCTATTTATGGGAACCATCGTTTTCTAACCGGATTAATTTTTCAACAAAGATATAGTGAACCAAAATTATAACACAATCACCTCTCGTCAAAATCTGAATAATGACTGCGAATAATTTATTTTTGATAAGTGCCTGACGACTTCTTAAGACAAACGAGAGATTCACGGTGGTATCGAGATTTAGGGGACATTGGAGAAATCGATGAATGAATTTTTATTTATAATCAGCGTGCGCCATCCCATATGGATCGATGTAAATTTCGAATAATTTCAACAATTCTCAATCGATTTTCGAAATTCAAAAACTTTTATTCAACGTAAGCCTTTATAATTGATTGATTTTTGAAAACAATATCAATTAAATAACCGCCTTTATTGCCGATGTAAAAATGGGCTCGTTTTCGCGCATTCTCCAAGGCATTTTCGAGCATTAAGGTCGAAATTTCTGCGATTTCCACACGAATGTTTCTTTTGAGCTGTTCTATTGTCTTCAAGTTGTTAGCATACACCTTGGCTTTCAAGTATACCCAAAGAAAAAAGTCTAGAGGAGTCAAATCCGGCGATCTCGGAGGCCAGTCAATATCGCCCTTTTTTGACACCAATCTTCCAGGGAACTTCTTACCAAAAGGTTCATTGTTCTGTCAGTGTGGCACGCTGCGCCGTCTTCTTGAAACCAAAAGTAAAATAAACCTTTTTTACGCATTTCTGGGATCACATAATGGGCCAACATCCACCGATATCGATCGCCATCCACTGTATCGCCAACTTTGAAGAAATACGGTCCAATGATGGTTTTAGCACATACGGCCCAAACAGTAACTTTTTGATCATATAACGGCTCTTCGTGAATAATGTGAAGATTTTCGGTGCCCCAGAAGCGACAATTTTGTTTATTAACTGAGCCAGAGAGCGTAAAATGTGCTCCAACGGTCATCAAAACTTGCTGCCAGAGCTCCGACTCAGCATTAATCATTGCAACGACATTTTGAGCGTATGCCAAGCGCCGTGGCTCATCTTGTGGCAAAATTCTTTGACTTATCTGCACTTTGTATGGAAATAAGTGCATCCTTTAAAATTCTCCGCAAAGTGCTCCCACTTATGCCTAACTGCTGCCAACGGCGCCGATATGACAAACTTGGGTCTTCTTGAACACTGGCCTTCACAGATTGAATAGATGAGTTTGAACGAAGCGGACGTGGCCTAGGTTGCTCACGAGGGCTTGCCACAGAACCAAATTGAAAAAAAATCGAGACCCAACGACGAATTGTATCTTTTTTGGGCGCACCAGGATCACGATATTTTGCACGATACGCACGTTGAGTTAGCACAATCGAGCGTTCATTTTTAATGAACATTGAAACTATTTCCGCGCGTTCTTTTGGTGTGAAGCGATTCCTAATTAAAATTGCACTTAACTGACGTTTCCAAAATGCTATGACATATAAAAATCGGTTGACAATTGTTGAAGTTATTCGAAGTTTATATCAACCCATATGAGATGGCGCACTCTGTATATTGGTTTAAATCTAACAGGATTTTGGATTGATTTCTAATCTATTCTAAAAGTTGAATATTTATATGGTCAGAGTATAGTAAGTCCCAACCTCTGTCCCTACACAATCCAAGTTGACACCCAGCCTCTACGCGAACTTTCCTGGATAGCTGGCCTGGCGTCCGCCGGGTAGTGAACCAATGTGTGTAGCGAATCTGGCCCTCCAGGTTTGGAGGTTGTGCTTAGGGTTGACATCAGTATCACGGAAAACAGATATTGTTACGAAGCAACAACAAGTCTCGGATACGGACGGATACAATATTGACGACCCATATAAACGGAGCGATATGCGAGTCTGGACTTGAATGTGCGGTCCCCTATCAGAATAGGTGCAGACAACCAACTGGAAAAAACCCTCGACTGCTACAAAGCAGATATAATCATACTCGAAGAAGTGCAATGGGATGGAGCAGGCAAAAAAAGGATGAACAACAGGGATATTTATTACGGTAACTGCTACAAGGAAAATAAACAACGCATATTGTAGCAAGCACACGATTTCCACATCTCAACATCCATAAAGGAACCTGGCGGTCACTAGATCAGTCGACCATCAATCAGATTGATCACGTTGCGATCGACGTCAGACATCCTAGCTATATGAACCTTCCGAGGAGGCAATATCGACTCGGATCACTACCTTGTTGTAGCCAAGGTACCAATGAGGATATCAAGGATGCTACGGAGTCGATCAAGACAACTAAGGTTTGACGACGGAAAGCTACAATCGCAGGAGACTGATCGAGTTTCCTTCAACCTCTCGCAAAGTTGACCGGCACAATCCACAGAACAACAGTGGAAGCATTGCCAGCGCGCTATCAGAGAAGCTGCCTCTGATGTGCTGGGTTTCAAACTGCTACCAGCTAGAAACCCCTGATTTGATGAGCAATGCAAAAAAGGCCATGTAGCAAAGCAAACCGCCTACAAAGCCATGCTACATAGACGGATGAGATCTCTACGAGCAGAAAAGGAGAGAGAAACACACGCTTTTAAGGAAGAAAAAAAGAGAGCACGAAAAGCGTGAGATCAAGAAGATGGAGAGATGTTACAACAGGAGTGACGCTCGCAAGTTTTACGAAAAAGTAAAACGAACATGACAGGTCTATAAAGCCAGAGCGGAAGCCTGCATGGATGAAGACGGACAGTTAGTAGTAAGGTCACAGTCGATGCTGAGAATATGGAAAAACCACTTCTATAACGGCGATGATAGATCTGATACCGCTGTCAGGCAGAATGATCCATTCGGAACGGACGAAGATACAAGAGAAGTCCACCTAACATAGATAAAATTAAACTTGTTATTTCGAAGCTTTAAACTAACAAAGCCGCGGGCGCAGACGGCCTGACTGCTGAGCTATTTAAAGCGCCTGGAGATGAGTTGGTAGGGTGATTGCACCAACTCATCTGTAAAATATGGTCGGAGGAAAGCATGCCCGACGAATGGAATCTCAGCATCGTTTGCCTAGTCCATAAGAAAGGAGACTAATATAACTGCGATAACTATAGAGGATTAAGTCTCCTTAACATCGCGTACAAGATCTTCTCTGCCATACTGTGTGAATACCTAAAAGCCTTTGTGGATAATCTGATAGGTTCCTATCAGTGTGGTTTCAGGCCAGGTAAATCCACAACAGGCCAAATGTTCACACTGCAGCAAATCTTGGAAAAGACCCAAGAATTCCAAATCGACACACAACATCTTTTTTTCGATTTTAAAGCTGCATATGACCGTGTGCATAGGGACGAGCTATACTGAGCCATGTCTAGTTTTAACATCCCTCCTAAACTCCTCCGACTGTGCAGGATAACAATGGAGAATTCTCGCTGCTCCATTAAGGTCAGTAGCGAATGAACCGAGACCTTCGATGTTAAAAGATGATTTAGGCAAGGTGACGCACTGTCATGTAACTTCTTCAACAACGAGACTCACTGGCCAACACTAGGGGTACGGTATATTTCAAGTCTGCGCAATTGCTTGCGTACGCGGATGACATTGACGTAATTGGACGAGCACAGCGAGACGTTAATGAAGTGTTCAAAAGCATTAAAGCAGAAGCGGCTAAAATGGGTCTTTTTATTTCGCCAATTTTTCGGGGCTTCCCCGAGAACTGTTCAGCTGTACTTATGTAATGTGTATATACCAACATTCTCAAACAACAAAATGTTGGTTTTGATCAAACTTTTTTCGGTACTTTCCCGAGTTGCATAGTGCTTGCATGAAACGATAAATTTCAAAGGCAGCACAAATTAATTGAGTTCCAAGGTGCATAGAAGAAGGATACAATGCGTTTGAAAATTTAAATAAAATAGGAGATACAGTTTCAAATAAAAAGAGAAAATGTTTCTTATTCAAACACGACTTAATAAAGCGTTTACAACAAGGTGCAAGGTAAACTGATATATGCATGGAAATGAGATTAAGTAAATCTACTGTGGGCACAATTTGGAAGAAAACGGAGGAGATCCTGGACCACTTCAATCAAACAAATTCGAATATAAAAAAAGTAAAAAAAACCCACAAACAGAAGAGTGGATAGTGGATTGTTAAAGTGGTTTTGCCAAGAAAGGGCTAACATTGTTACTGTTGTAGTGTCATATTACGAGAAAAAGCCGAAGAGCTTGGCCGAAAGTTTACGAATCAGGAATGCAATCTTAGCAAAAGTTGGTTGAATAGATTTAAAAAACGACATGATATTGGCACCGGAAAAATGGACGCACTAACCCCAATACCCTCCCATCTGTCTTTTCACTTAACCTAAAGTGCCAACAAATTTGTCAATTCCGATTTATATGAAATAATATCCAGAGAACACCTTCATTGCCCGTTCCATGGCGCAACACCGTGTCGCAACCCAGCAAGAAGCCCTCAGTATTGCTATTGTTTTTATATGTGTTTTAAATTTCGTTTTTATATTCTGATAGCAGAAGTACAAAGAGAGGCAATAAGAGGGATAAAAAAATAATTTCTCGAGCATCTTTTATCGCCGTCAACTTTTAATGAATAATAAAAAGGATACATTTATTTTTGCATACCTCCTTTTTCATTTTCGTCCTCTCTCCTCTTACCTTTTACGTCTTTTATATATAATAATATCTCAACAATAATTGTCCAACGCAACGAGGCTGGCATAAATTTAACTTTATCCTTCCAGGCATGATCCTGACTAAGAACGGAGAGGTTGAAAACGAACAGAACCAAAAAGGAAGGTTACGAGAGCTATGATGTTCAACAAGACATGGAACCTGATTAAATGGCACCGGCGATGAACGGTGTTAATAAAAAACTATTTCCTTCCCCCGTATCAGCCTCTGCTTTTGATCGTACGAATACATACATAAATATACAACGCGTATGTGGCGAAGATAAATTTAATAATTACACTCGTAAAATGTAATCCTTTATCATCGCGTCTTTCATCTTACCATATCCTAGGTAGGGACTCCAAGCAATGGTTTTTATCACCCAGCCAGCAACACCGTGCGACTGGAATTTGGTTCGGCCCGTGTCAGCGCAAACGAAGGCCTAAATCCTTGTTCGTCGTGCATTAAAAGTTGTTGAGCAGCATAGAAGGAAGGGTAATAAATATCCCATGAAGACGAAGTGTATTCCGACTTTCTCGGGCGGCCGAAGGATTATTTATACGATGAAAGAGGTTCCTGTCTATCCAAAATCTTGTTTTTTGTTACTGCGCTAATAAAATTACTTTCTCAACTTGAGTTGATGGAGGTGGCATGCGGCTGGCGATTATGGCAAAAACCCTGTGGCGAGGATTCGACATGACTCACACAAACACAGAATAGATGCGAAAGGGGCGATGACGGAAGAAGAAATGAAGAGAAAATCGATTAAACACGGATGAAGTGGTAATGAAAAATATGCTCCATCCTTAGTCCATGGTCTTCGATATACTTTTGCCCTTGCTTCCTCTCCAGTTCCATGGATGTTTGTGACGCGAATAAAGCATTTCGGAAGAAGATGAACGGTTTCGGAGATGGAGTTGCACGGGGTTTTCACGAGTTTAATCGTCGTTTGTGAAATCTTGATTGAAGATTTCCCGGTAATGATTTTCTTTATTGTTTGCTCTTAATGAGCTTTTTCATTCCATCGATATTTATATTCCATTCAACATGGATGGCGTCTGTCGGCTTATGGCTTGGCGGTCTTGGCCGCGAACTTCCCTGTTTAGATATAAATTATTCTTAATTGCTCATCGCTTATGAGTGCAGTTACATAATTGGAATTAAATCGAATGCATCGAGTTGGGGCTAAAACTTGACCGGACCTAGTTCAAGCAGTTTAGCAAACCAAATTCAAGGTACAAAGATACTTGGCGTTTGAACATATGGGTGAGTACAAATTTAAAAATATTTTATATCAAGTTACACGCTTTTCGGAAACTGTAATAAAACTTACCACACTCAGCTGGGGTTGCATCTGCATTAAACTTAATTTTTATAGAGCTAATGTTTCGTCAATGTCGTTGGTTTCATCCAATGGAGTACAAAAAAGGTGAAAAGCTTGCGAATACTTTCAAGAACGCTGGATGTCACAATATTTTACAGCAATTTAAGAAAGACACCTAAAATAACATGTTTCTTATGGCGTCCAATAATCTGGAGTATATGTTACTTGTATGACTGATTTATCTAATTTATGATTTATTTATTTAATTTATCCGTGACGGCGATGACCTCCTCACTGAAATTTCTGCCCGGCGAGTGACTTTTTCAAGTTTGGAAACAAAAAGAAGTCGCACCGGGCCAAATCTGGAGAATACGGTGGATGGGCAGCAGTTTTTCGACCAATTTGGTCGTGACGAGGGCAGAGGTGTGAGCCGGTGCCTTATCATGGTGAAAGAGCCCTTGTTTCTTCGCCAAGTGGGGCCGTTTTTTCTTCAATTCGGGGTCGAATCGACCCAATAATTTGGCATCGTACAGCCCTGTGACCGTTTTGGCTTTCTCCAGGTAGTCGATGTGGATCACACCTTGTGAATCCCAGAAAACGGTGACCATCACCTTTCCGGCCAATGGGACAGTCTTCGCCTTCTTCAGATCACGTTCGCCGGGTGAAGTCCACTGTTTCGACTGTTCCTTGGTCTCTGGTGTGTACCAGTGGATCCATGTTTCGTCGACTGTCACGAAACGACGCAGAAACTCCTTCGGATTGCGCTTAAAAAGCGTCAAACACTGCTCTGATGTGGTCTCACGGTTGCGTTTGTTGTCCGGAGTGAGCAAACGCGGCACCCATCGCGCCGACAGCTTTCTCATGCCCAAAATTTCATGCAGGATATGACCCACGCGATCTTTTGAAATGCCTACTGTCTCAGCTATCTCGCGCACCTTCAATCGACGGTCTGCCAATACGAGATCGTGGATTTTTGTCACGCTATCCTCCTTGGTAGCCGTTTTCAGGGCACCTGGACGTGGCTCATCAAAAACCGACGTGCGACCACGCTGAAACTCGTTAAATCAATTTTTAAGAGTCGCCATCGAAGGAGAAGAGTCACCGTACACAGCATCCAAACGCTCTTTGATTTCGCTGTGCGATTACCCTTTCAAAAACAAGAATCGAATCACCGACCGATATTGCTCTTTTTCCATTTTTCTAAAGTCCGTGGACACTCCCGCTTCCACACGTGGTCAAAACAAAACAACGAGTCAAAACGCGATATTAAGTTGCTCTTGATACTGGCGCCATCTGGCGGTGATGCTTAGTACTTATCGGACCATCCTCGTAACTTCGAGAGGACTCCGTCAAACCTACCAATGGTGAGTAAAAGATTATTTCTATCGGGTGAGCCATTCAGGCCTTTGAAAAGTTTTTGGTAATATTTAAAAAAGAAAAACAATTTCTTTGCTGTGACTTTTTGTTTATTTTAAATCTCGAAAAATTGTCTTAACTTGTTTACTATAATATTGCGTAAATGATCACGGATTGAACGAATGGTACGATGGCATTTTCTATCACTTTTCGAATTGTTTCGAGATGAAAAGCGGCCATTCTCTATCGGCTATTGTTTTTAAGGCTGCCAAGATTCTTGACTTGTTGACATAAACCTTGAACTTCAAAGAATCCTACAAGAAGAAGACGTTAGTCAAAAAAACAATTTTTGAATATTGAGTGACCGAGAAGCAAAGGGCGCAATAAAGGTATCGAAGGGTAAGGGAAGTGGAACAAGAAATACTGTAGGGGAGAATCGAGGCTGGCAATGAATTCATCATTAAGGTAATTTGATTTCATGTGAATAATATAAGGGCAAACAATACAAGGGAGAAATGTTAGAAGGGAGAAATTTGGTAGGTAAATGAAATAAAAAGAATTCGGAATAAATGGGTTAAGAGCGAAAGTTATTTTTGAAAGTATGAGAAATATATTGACAATAGTGTTATTTCCCCAAAAAACATAATACACGACCAATAAGGTAACAAAAGTGGTGCATATCCTGCAAGGTCTGAACCAGAGAGCAAAATTCATTCTCTGTGTGTGCGTTTCCAGTATAACACCTTAATGACATGGAAACAATAAAAACAGTTACTGTGAACTACAACCAACGCAAATTCAGTCGAATCTCACGAATCCTATCTAGGACAACCACCTCCGGAGAGTAGTGAACGAACATCTTCGTCACAAACCATCTGCATCCCTCCAGGATGCGTGACAAACACCATTACACCGTACACTCTTGAAGCTGCACGAATTATAAAAAAAAAAATTAAATAACTAATTATATAAGCAATTCTAAGACCTCATATGTAACCGGGCATCACAGTGTTCCTTAGACAATGAAGTAAAATCTAACTGAGAGATACTGTACAAGACGGTACTGACTGTAGTATTTAACTTCTACTATCATACGGCGGTGAATACTGCTTCCGAACATCAAACAATAATTTCCTTCTTTTTTAAGTAGCTAAATTAGAATTTGAACTCTTGAGAGATCCTCAGTTAGGTAGAATAAAGAGATAAGTCCAAGATCAGTTAATCTTCAAAACCGACCAGCGACCAGGTGCTCTGAACGTGCAATGGCTGTTAGGAAAAATAATTAAGAGAGAGATATGTACGAGTATATATAAATTAAAGAAATGCAAAGGCAAAAGCAGAAGACAGTTGTGAGACGAAATAAAAAAAATTAACTTTAGGCCGTATTCAACACTGAAAACATAACAAATTTGATTAGGTTCCTTTTTCATTTTATGCCCAGGTCTCGATTAATCTGAGACCTGATGCTAGGTTTATTAAAATATCACTTTCCTTATCATTAGTTTTTTTTTTTTTTAATTATTACAAGTTAATCGTAAGGTGGAAAGGCATAGTCCTTAGTTATTCTGTTTGCTTTAGAGTGTCTGTAAACGACCAGTAAGCTATTTAGTAAGCTAGTTTTAAGTATTTTCGCCTAGCGGAAGTTTGTTCCAAAAATATAAAACAAAATGATTTAAATAAAAAAAAAAGTTAAAAGCAGGAAAACTAAAGATTGGTTGGTTGAATAGTCAGAATCGTCAAAAAAACCCAGTTGAAGAAACCTGTTATTTGGTAGTTTGAATTTGAAACTGAGCAACAAAGTGTTATTTTATATCACTTTCAATAATAACGCACACAGCAGCTCCCACTGGACAACTCCACTCGTCAAATACAAGTTTCTTTTTAAAAATCAATAAAATGAACAATTCTGTCACCTCAATTTTCCAAGACCTTGTTAATGGTTTCGGGCTGTAGCTCACGGATTGCTTGGATGATATTGGCCTCAAGTGCTTGAATCGTTTCCGGATTGTTGACATAACATCGGTCCTTCACAGTTCCCCACAAAAAAAAAGTCCAAAGGGGTCAAATCGCAGCTCCGAGGCGGCCAATTGACATCGCCGCGTTGACATTGACATCTGTTTGTGCCGCCGAGATGAAAATGCGCCTCGTTAGAAGATCTGATTTTTCGCCCAAAATCGATGTCCAATTCAAGCTGCTCTAAGGCCCAAACTGCGAAGCAATAACGAAGCGGATGGTCGCGCACCTTCAATTGCTGAGTCAATTGGACCTTGTAAGCGAATAATCCCAGATCTTTGTGCAGAATTCTCCTCAGGCTGGTGCGTGAAATGTTGAGCTGTTGAGACCGATGGCAAGTTGATGTTCGTGAATTGAGTCTAACACTCTCGGCCACAGCAGCCACATTCTCTTCTGTGCGCACCGTACGACGACGGAAACCATGAGTGTTGTCCACTAGTATACCAGTCTCACGAACTTTTTGCACCAACTTTTGTACAGCATTCGCGGTGGGTGCTTCATTACGGCCAAAACTTATTTTTGAAAAACGTGATTAATTTCGTTCGTGGAGGTATGATACTGACTTTCCGTCAAGATTTCGAGCGGGAAACAGTTGTCAGTGTCAAAATAAACTATGATTTAAAAAAAAAAAAACACTAGATGGCCCACCCTTTAACATCTCTTGCAATTTATGCGTTCTTTATGCGCTTACATTTGTCAATTCTTGTTCCCTCTACAGTTGTAGTGAGATGACCTTTTTAATGCGTTAACATGAGTGGATGGGTTGATGGCAACTGCTGTGTGAGGATCTCGGTCACTTGGATCTTGATCGCTACGTCAAGCACACCTTTGGCATCTGGAATAAGTATTCATAATAATCATACAATTTAAATAAAGATTGTAAGAATGAAAAAAAAAAAAAAACATTTTGGTCCTTCTGGGGTCGAATGTACATACATATGTATATATTGTATATAAAAAAAATTAAATTAAATGCAAAATCGTGACAAACTCTTCGTGCGTGTACATGGTATTCTTTAATAAAGACTGGTATCGAAAAAATGTTTGGTTAGCATTACATGCATATACTGAGTGCCATCAAGCAAATACGTGGTAATACAAAAGCCTGTTTAACACGTGCAGAACCGCTCACAGCCGTTCCTGAGCCGAATCATTTGAACACCCCTCTTAATTGTTCGTCTCATTGGAATCATAATTGGTTTTGGAAGAGGAATTTGGTAACATTGCAGGAGCGCCCCAAATGGTAACATTGCACTGCCAACCTCAATCCAAAGGACTTGGTAGTCATGAAGTACTACCCGCCCAACTAAATGTACCCCATCTTCCGCCAACTAAATGGATACTAGGCCGCATCGAACCCGTCACCAGGAGCAGATCAACAGGTTCGAGTTACTGCTTAAAACATCAGAGCAATGTGCCGACAAAGTTCAGACATATCTATTAAAAAGCCAATTAAAAAGGGCAAGCAAGAGAAGCGACTCGTCATTTTGTTTTAAAGCAGTAAGTATGTAAGTTGCAACATATATGCCAATAATCCAAGGTGTGTAAAATAAAATATTCCCATATTTACATCAGACAGGATTAAGTGCTAAAATTGCCTGAAGCTTATCCTGTTAAAAGTTGAAATTAAAGAACTACTCTAGAAGAAACACTAACCTGAACCTGAACATAATGGACTTAACTAAGAGAATCCAACTCAATTGAACGCAACTTGCTAAGTCGTATGTGATGTGATAGATTGGGCTGGTTACAACAACCATTGTATAAGGTATGTAATAGGCTGCGTCGATTAAGATTGCAGCGATTTCAGGGAGCCTTTCTTGTTGCCGTGAATTCTATCTAAAAAAAAAGTTTGGTAATTGTAGCACAAGCCGAGAGTCTACTTCTTAATTGTCCTCAGAAAACTTCGTAGCCTAGTATCGTACTTAACAGCTTTTAATCTATCAGCAAATAAGTTGTCATAGAGTTGTGTAAATATTTATCAAATTTAGCTCCAATTTCGGTCATCCGAAAGATCAATTTCCTTGTTAACTGAATTTCAACTTTGCTTTGCCGCAAATCATACCTATTTGTTCTCGCTCTCAAAAACTATAAAACTGTCCACAAACAATGAAACTATTCACTTCCTCCGTCGTTCCGGACTAATAGTTGCCATTTGCCAACAGCATTAAATCCTTCCTTCAAACCGGCACAAGTTGGCAAATGCTGACACCCTGGGTCATTCACTTCTCCCTGATGAAACATCCTTTTGACCACCTCTACATCCATTCTACTGATGATGCCACCAGTTCCAAATTAATATGATTTATCACATGACATCGGGAATAACAAATGCTGCACGTCAAAATCCAAACAATGAATGGATGGACTTGTGACTCTCATCACCGGCGACATGGACAACAGATTTCCGACAAAGGCTATGTATAAACAACTAATGACAGAAGTTATAGTGGCATCAACATCAGAACTCGAGAACAAGTAAATAAATCGAGGACATCCAGCGAAGAGACGAAAGGATTCACAAATCACGCCACGTTCCTGGTTAGGCGAATTTCCGCTCTTGATTAGACAGACGCTCGTTGATTGGATTCAATTTCGAACATTTAATTTGTGGTCGTTTGACAAAATGTTGCCCGACCGCACGTGATAAGGAAGTAAGGTTGTGGTTCCGACTTAATGTTATCGGATTCGCTGACTTTTAGCGCTGATACCTTACAAGACTCATTCTCGAAGTCTGGATTGGCAGGATTGCCGATAGGGATCCAGTGGAGGTTACGGAAAAGTATGTGTGGCATACGGTTGTAGGTGCTGGTTAGATACGTGTTAAATTTATGGAAGTTATTTATGAAAGTATGTCATTCGTCGGCAGCAAGCTGTGAAGTGGATGGATTCAAGGAAATGAGGAATGTGTAAAATTTCTTGACATAGGAAACATGCCATTCCTTCAGGGCGAGAGGATATTATGGGATATTATTATATTGTTTACCGTAAGTTTACTTGTCCTTAGAGAAGTGCTGGAATCCTGAAATGAAATACTTGCAAGAATTCAAGGCTTAAGTGGGATGGATTGATCGATTATAAAATCATTCTGCCCTTTAATTACTTTGTTGCAATTGCTCTTGAGCTTAATGTTTTGTTGACAACTAAAAATTGGATAAAAAACACTTTTCTCATTATTTACAAGTGTAATCTTTCGGATTATTATCTAGTATAATATAAATTAAGAAAACACCAGCGACACTATGAAAATAAATTTTAAGGCTTATTTAAATGCAAGGAGGAATCAGTCTGTGAGGTTTTCACATCATTGGACATACATCTATCGTCTCACACTATTTGCCCTTAAAATTCTTGATTCTTTGACCTATGATTAGACCAGGCAAGAAAGGATGAAAAACTGTGATATCTATTAACGGTAACTGCTACAAGAAAAATAAGCAACGGGTGCGGATTTGTTATTCGAGGAATACTCCGACAAAAAGTCTTAAGCTTCCGACATGTAAGCGAACGCCTCATAACAATCCGGATCAAAGGTATCCTCGGGAATAAAAGCCTTATATGCGTTCGCACCTGTCACATTAACTTTTATCAGACATACACCCATTGCCATAGTAGCATAATCATTAAACGTACAACACCTAACAGCTAACACCAGTCACACTCACACACCAGAAACACTCATACAATAACGTCACATACCAGTTACATGAAATATATAAATGATCTATATAATAAAGTCAGTCTCTATCCAGAACTCAAACTGTGCTGTTGTTTGTTATAATTGTCGCCCAAAGGCTTTGCTATCACAATGCCCCTACGGAAGAAAAATATGATCGACTCAAGGATGACTTCTATGATCTCCTAGATCGGACTTCTATGATCTCCTGGATCGAACTTCTATGATCTCCTGGATCGAACCAAGTTATGACATTAAAGTTGTAGTAGAGGGTCTTAATGCAAAACTGGGCTAAGAGGACATATTTGAGTCGATCATAGGAAAAGATAGCCTTCATCTTCCGAAGACCCAACATCGACTCGGATTGTTGTAGCCAGGGTGCGAATGAGGATATCAAGGACGCTACAGAGCTTAGCAGGATAATGGGAGTTTGACATCGTAAAGCTACAATCGCAGAAGACCGCTAGAATCTTTGCGGATCGAGTTTCCGTTAACCACTCGCAAAGTCCGATGACAGCTTTCAAACAGCCGCCTGCTAGAACTCCCTGCTTTGACGAGCAAGCCCATGTAGAAAAGCAAACCGCCTGCAATGCTATGTCACATAGACAGACGACAGCCGCTTGTGAGCTGTACGAGCAGAAAAGGAGAGAGGAACACACGCTTTTAAGGAAGAAAAAAAGAGAGCACGAAAAGCGTGAGATCAAGGAGATGGAGAGATGTTACAACAGGAATGAGGCAGAGCTATAAAGCCAGAGCGGAAGCCTGCATAGATGAAGACGGACAGTTAGTAGTAGAGTCACAGTCGATGCTGAGAATATGAAAAAACCACACTGTATAACGGCGATGATAGATATGATACCTCTGTCAGGCAGAATGATCCCTTCGCAACGGACGAAGGTGCAAAATAATTCCGTCCATCCGACCTAGAGCTTGTAAGGTTCAAGAAATAGAAAAGCCTAGTAAAACAAAACGATAATGCGATAGTGATTAAAAAGACCGGAGACTTATCGTATGCTGAGATACGGCTGATCCTTCAATTAAAGAAGTGGGGACGAATGTTACTCTCATTTAGCAGAGCTCGAATACTACAACTGCGGTCTATAAACACAAAATCGAAAAAGCCTTTGGAAAAAGCGTTTCGTCCTTAACACAAGACGACTTGCTCAAGTTAAAAAATATTGACGAAACGACCTAGAAAGAGGAGATAGGTACCGCCTTAGCAGATCAATTTAGTTTCGAATTTAAAACTGCTATGATAAAAAATGTTAGAAAAGCTTATGATGGAACGTGGATCGTGGAAAGCATGGATCGGCTGGGTCCAGAGTCAAAAACGAGAGAAAACACGCGATAAAAACTCTTTCGGAAAAAATATGAATATTTTACAGCTTAATCTTAATCATTGTTAATCGACTTATGACCTTTTACAACAATCTGTTCGTGAACTAAAAATTGATTTAGCGATACTCTGTATGAGCAACATAAAAACCTATCTGACAATAATTTGCATTCCAACGTGACGAATAACACTGCAATCTGGGTTCGCGGAGACGCTTCAATCCAGGAATATCCTTATACCGGCAAAGATAAATGGTATTTAGATATATCGAAAGTTTCGAGACTATATTGTACAAGCATGGGCCACAGAATGGGGCAGTTAATATACAAATCGTAGAGAGACTGTTCTACTCGTATTTGTAGCCTTTTCTTGTCTGGATATTGTTCTATCTGGCGCATGAGCGATCACTATGCTCGAACACATAGTAATCACAATGCAATTTTATTCACCGCCAGTATTTGCCCATCAGCCCGCAGTAAATGGACAAGACACACGCGAATGGAACGCACATTTTCCTCGTTAGTAAGGCGATAATTGAAGCCAGAACTATATAAGAATTCGTAACGCAGATAACATGGGCTATTGGTCAATGCATGTAATGCATTGATATCCAGACTGGGAATAAGAAAACAACGACAACGGAAAATGTTGTACCTATTCAGTTGAAGCGGAGTGTATGTATGGTATGTTGAAACCTCATATCACTGATGTATAGTTTACCCAATTCCGGCCAAAAAATAGTCTTTCATGGCACGATAGCGAATTCCATTGACAGTAACATGGCAATCATTTTCACTGCCGAAAAATACGGTCCAATCAGGCCTTCGGCATGAAATCCACACTACTCGGTTAGTTTTTGCGGATGGGGTCTCTTGAAGCGCATGTGGGTGTATTGCAAAGCAATATTTGTTTATTGACAAAGATATTGAGAAAATTGAGATTGAATTTCGCGGTGTTTTCCCTCAAAAGAGAACGCATGCAGTGCAAGGGGTCGGTAATAGTGTCTGCGTGTTCTAACGGATGGTCTATAATGTTATACTGAGATCTCCGAGGAAGAAATACTATATGAAGGAATATTTTGGACATTGGCTTATGATAGCTATAGTTAATTCATGGAATGATGTGGAAGACAAGCATGTGTTGAGGCTTTTAGGCATTGGTTTCAAGAGGAATCGTTTTGAGCGATCCTCATAAAGAATTATAGACGTCAACCCAGGGAAGACCATGAAGGGTAAAACAAAAAAAAAAAAAAAATGTTGAACAGCCTCAATATGCGCAGTGTAATCCGTAAGAGGCTGGGAATTATCCTTCACATTCAAGAAGAAAGAGAGCTCATTAGACCGAGGGCGGAATTGGGGCATTTGTTAATGTTGCCGATGTGAAAGCAAATGTTAGATTCTCGGTCACTATGAGATGACAGAAAAGTTATCAACTATCGAATCATTGGCGGAAGTATTTAGAAAATTAAAAGTATATTATCAGCTTTGTTTTTGCTTTTATATAATAAAGTGGATCGGAGATAAGAACCAATTCTACTCAGTAGAAGATAAGAAGATAAGAGCTATGCTCTTATGGTGTTTGTTACACAACCTGGACGGGGTGCAAATAGTTATGTCAAAGATGTTCGTTCACCACTCTCCGGGGGTGGTTGTCCGAGATAGGATTCGAGAGATTCGGCTGAATTTGTCGCGTTGGTTGTAGTTCACAGTAACTCTTTTTATTTCCATGTCATTATGGTGTTTTATTGGAAATGCACACACAGAGTATGAATTTTTAAGTGATCTTATACTGCGAGTGTTATGCCTTCGTCAGCACTTTTTTGATCATCTCTCATTCATAACTGATGTTGTTTGCACAGTTTTTCCGTATAGTAATTTCTTGACTTTGGACAGACTTGAACTACAGATCTTTCGCCCAACCATTTCGCTTACCATTGCAGCACGATCACACCCACCGTTGATAGAGAGATTCGCATAGTTCTGCCGATTCAATATAAGACTGCACGCAAGTAGTCACCAAGGTGAAAACGAGGTGCAGTTTTCGGTGAATATGGGACATGTTAGGCACATGTTGTTGTTTGTCGCGACAAACATCGTCATCGTCCGACTTAGCCCATTTCAAGTGATGATAATATCATTGAGCTCGATGGTATAAAATATGGAATCTAGGAAGTCATGCCAAATGGATAACAATATGGTAAGTACATACATAGGTCGTGACGAATGTAAGAATGGCTTCTTTGAGTTTTTTGTTGCTTGCAACGTGCTCGCAAGAAGAACAGCGCAGTCTGGTCGACCACAGAGCTAAAGCAACTCAGGACTAGGACCCGAACTCTATTCATTAGAGGAATAACTACAAATCCAGCTTCAATGAATATAAGAACAAAGTCTAAATCCTGGCGGGAGTTTTGCGAATCAATAGAGGATCTGAACGAAGCCACAAGGCTCAGAAAGATCCTATCCAAAGACCATTGCGTCCCGGGATTCATCCTTAAACCAAATGGTTGTTGGACAGAATCCAGTCAGGAATCCCTAGAACTGCTGACTGAAACCCACTTCTCAGGTTGTAAAACCCCTGAAATCACAGTCCCCTTCGGGACGATCGACGGTTCCTACGGTTCACACAACCGAAGAAGTAATAAACGAAATTATTACAAAGGATAAAGTATCATGGGCAATAAATTCATTGAAACCTTTTAAATCGTCGGGGCCGGATGATATTTTGCCAGCGATGCTTCAAAAAGCACAAACCCACACTCTACCCCACCTCGTAAGCATTTTTTTATTCCAGTTGCTTGCGCGCAGGGTACATCCCAACACAGTGGAAAGATAAAGGTAGAGATAAAGGTAATTTTCATACCTAAGGCAGGTAAGCCAATCCATCCTGCCGCAAAGGACTATAAGCCAGTTTGTGAAATTGAGAGCTCATTGAATATAAAATAATTTACAACGGCAGCCTTTTTTTTTTTTTTTTTTTAATTCATTTTTTATTCAGTATTATCTTATATTTATCTTACCCTAGTCAAAAATGTTTAAAACTAGCTTAACTATCTTAACAAAACTAACTATCTTACTGGCCCTATACGGACACTCTAAAACAAACAGAACAATTGTAACATACATATGTCTTTCGACGACTATATAAAATTAAATTAACATTATAATATCTAACTTAAGCTAAGAAAAATGGTTTTCATTAAGAAAAAACTTAGCATATGATCATTTTTATATATTTTATATAAAACTTAAGCCTATCTAAAACTAATTAAATCTAACTAAACCTATCTTATTCTAACTTAAGTAAAATATGTACATTATATATATTTTATATATGTATATATCTTTTTTTTTTTTGTCGAATTTTACCTTATGCTAGGCATAGCCCTAAGCTATGCGATCCAGCCACTGGTATTGTTGGCTGGCTGGTGTACCCTATTACTCAGTCGCCGACAGTGTCCCCTCCAGCCACCAAAAACGTTGGTGCTGCCGGACGACGTCTCGCCGATCGTGACTTGATACCGCCATACTAAACCGGAGTCGCTCCGGCTCGCGGAGCACAACCTCGCGCCCATAGAGCAGTTGCCGTTCCGTAGCATTACGGGCCACGTGGAAAATTACGGGCACCGCATCTCTATCCTGGATCAGCCCGTCCATGTCGAATTGGAGGAACGCTTCGGGGGGAACAAAGCCTTTAAGACGCGCAAGCTCGAAATAGCGCTCGTTGGGGTAGAACGCCCCAGAGATCAGGTTGTTGGTCGAGGTCATGGCCCTCGCCATGTGCCTTCGAATTAACTTAATCAAAAAGTTATCTATTCGAATAATTTTGGCCCTGTTATATAGGACCTCATTGGAGTAGAATTTTATGTACTGAGATTCTGGTGTTCTGTGCAATCCAAGGCAGGACCTCAGACACTGCCTCTCAAACACCCGAATCCTTTCCATCAAGCCAGCACTCACATTAAACCACACGGGGCATCCGTAGGCGATCATGGGCCTGACTAAGGCCATGTAGCAGATTACCTTTACCCTGCGGTCAAGATAGCTGCTGTGAAACAACCATTTTGCCAGAGCAAAAGCGACTCGAGCCCTGGCCAGAGCAGCATCCACATGTTTGTTAAAATATACATACTGGTCCAGCCAGATCCCGAGGTACCTGACCACACTTCGATTCGCCAGTGGACGCCCGTGTGGTCCAATGATTGAGAACTGGCGCCAGTTCTTTCTAGTGTCCCTAGAGGCCCTAGACAACGCTGTTCTGAACAGATCGGTTTCCGATTTCTGAAAGTTAATTTTCAACTTCCAGTTATCGCAAAACCCTTGAATCTTTTCAAAGTCACACTGCAAGAGCGTCTTAATGACCTCGACTTTCGGACCAGATCTGTACGCAACCAGATCGTCTGCGTACGCTATTGAGTGGTGGAGTGAACCTAGCAGATCACTGAGGTAAATATTGAACAGGATCGGCGAGTTCACCGTGCCTTGTTGGAGTCTATTTTAAATGTCAAATATTTGGGTAGAAGTCACGTTGGCAATTTTCACAACGAACTTTCTACCTGTTAACATATTCAAAATCATATATAGTAGTGGTTTACTTATGCCCAGCCGGTTGAGCTTGTAGTAGAGCCCTTCCAACCATACGGTATCGAAGGCCTTTTCCAAGTCAATCAGGCAGGCACCCGTGCATTGGTTCTTGCATTTGTTCCATTGGATATCCGATACGAGTTTCGACGCAGCATGAATAGTGTCATGCCCCGCTTTGAAACCGAATTGGTTATCCGGGATGATATTGTTGTCCTCAACCCATTGAGTCAGGGCTCTATTGATCACCTTCTCGAAGACCTTGCTGATGCACGGCAGAAGACTTATCGACCGAAGATTCGCCGGGTTCGAGGTATCTTTACCTCTTTTAGGGATAGGTTGCACTACCGCTGTCTTCCAGTGCGTCGGATAATAGGCATTATTCAGCGCATTGTTGAACAGGATAGTGTACCTCTCTACAGCGATTGGTGGGAGCTGTCTAAGCACGACATTGGGTACTTGGTCAACTCCTGCAGATTTCTTCTTCCTGAGTGAATCAAAAATCCCCTGGAGCTCCACCCTCGATACGAACAGGATGTTAGGCCTAGCATTGGTGACGGTACCGTTTGCCGGAAAGTCGTCATTGAACCTGGTAAAACCAAGGTTCTCAGATCGCCAATGCTCAATGTCATATCGAAGGTAGAAGTGATGAAGTAGGACTCTATTTTCCAAGTCGTGGTTTGGGCAAATGCTTTCATTCACCTTATACACTTCCTGGAAAACGACTCCCACCGCCTCCACCCTCTCCTGAGGATCTTCGATCACGAAGAAGTTGTCGTCCAAGACGGCACCCTCTGGATCAATGTTCGCAGTCCGTAGGATGCGTTCATTATCTGGCGATCTGGGGATTTTCAACATCTGAATGTCATTGTGATTATTCCTCCGAAATATTTTATTTATTTGCGGGAACATGCTCGGGCTACTGGAATTTATAGCCCGAATCTTGTTGCTCCAATGCAAATTTACAGATAGTCTGTAATTTTCCTTAATTAGATGTTGGAGGTTTCTAATCAATGACTTCAGCGTCCTGATTTCCGGATCTTGTCTTTCAGTAAACTGCCTGTACAAGAGTTTGAGTCTTGACAAGAGTCTACTTTTTTGTCTGTGGAGTGCGTCAATGGTCGCGTTTCGGTAGACGTTGGTGGTATCGTTGTGCCGACAACGGCAGCCTTCCTCGATATAGAGTGAGCCTTCAACAACGTAAGCACAGAGGCCATAATAACAGCTCTAGAGGACATAAAAGTAGACAAATCCATTGAAATCTGGATTGGAAAAATGTTAAATAACAGAGTTATCAATGCAGACATTGGACACAGCTCTATAAGGAAAGTGACAACTAGAGGCACACCTCAGGGGGGAGTTCTCTCCCCCTACTGTGGATTCTTAAGTTAACAAAATCTTTAAAATCTTCATAGAGAAAGGCACAAAGGCCATAGCATACGCGGACGACCTAGTTATCTTGATAAAAGCTAAATTTCTACCAACTATCAGCGAACTAATAGAATCTGCGTTGAAGGAACTCTGCTCGTGGGCAGAACGGTCTGAGAATAAACCTACAGAAAACCGAGCTTGTTTTGTTCAGCAGGAAAGGGAAAATCCCGATATTTGCTTCCCCAAAGTAAGAGGGAACTCCACTCAAACTCAAAGCGGAAGCCAAGTATCTAGTCATCATTCTTGACTCTAAACTTTCCTGGAAAAGGAATTTGGAGGAAAGGATCAAAAAAGGATTGAATGCTTTTTATGCATGCAAAAGATGGGGCTTGCAATCATCAGACCCATTATAACTTATGAGGACTTAATCTGGTGGACTGCTAGCAGCACGAAAAATTACATGAGCGTGCTCAACAAAGTACAAAGATCAGCCGCTGTTTGTACAACGGGAGCCATGAGAAGCACGCCGCAAACAGGGTTGGACATGATATTTCATCTCCTTCCTCTGGATTTATTCATAAAAGGTTGCGCTGCAAAAAGTGCTCTCAGACTAAGGTAGTCCTCTTTGTGACATGCGAACATACTCAGAACAATAGATGATCTGGAAAAGAAACATAGTTTTAGTAGCCTCGCAGCTACGACCGACTACATTTCCCCCCAAAATGAATTCTCCCTCAGAATACCAATCCTTTTCCCCGACAGAGACGAGTGGCTATCAAACGCCGTGATCAACGGCCACGAGATTACCCTCTTCATCGACGGATGGATCGAAAATGGACACAGGCACTGGGGCCGGGTTCTACTTTGATGCCCTGTACAAACACGAATCATTTAGACTCTCTGATTTGTGCAACGTCTTCCAAGCAGAAATCCTAACAGTAGGGAAAGCAGCCAAACACCAACAAGTAACTGATATTCTACCATCGGATATCACCATCTTTGTAGACAGCCAGGCTGCATTGAAGTCAACAGATCCTGTAAAACGAGATCAAAGACTGTCATGAAATGTCGCGATTCACTGAAGTCCATCAGACACCACAAAGTCAAACTCTGCTGGGTCACGAGCCACAACTCAATCGCAGGAAACGAAAGAGCAGGACGAATTGGCCAGGCAAGGGTCTGAACTGGACATTAGCGAAGCGGACACGTCATTGCAACCACCGATCAGCGCATTATACCGGATAAAAAATGACACAATTATAAAAGAATCCAACTCGTTTTGGCTTACAAGAAACGACAGCCACACGACAAGATCACCGTGGCCAGAGCTCCATACCGGAAAAATAAAGAAGCTAAAGAGCACAGGATGGTTTCAGCCACCACGTGATAGGACAGGTTAATTGTATGTGTACTCCACAAATTAAGGGAATCACAATGGGCCCTTTGGCCTTCGAGTGGAAGTGATGCTCAACGATCACACTCCCCTTCTTTAACCTAACCTAACCTAACAATCTTCGCGTTGGAGGTATGTTTGTAAGGTGCTCGTTAAATTGAAGCCAGCGTGGTTTGACGATTTGAATTGACACTGTGTGGGCTGGCATGAGAACCCGGCACGTTCCAACGATACGCGGCAAAATTTTTTGACAACTTTTGTTCACAAGTTGCAGAATTTTAAATGACACAACTTTTATAATTTTCAAATTAATATAAAAAAAGTTAATTTCGTGTGTTGAATAGGTTTTTAATAGGAAAAAGTACTGAAGGTTGCAGATCTAAAAATAAAAATAAAACTGAAGTCAACTTGAAGTAAACTGAACTGAACGATAAATTTTTGTTCAAAAAGGTCATGGAAATTTGAAGAAGCACAGGAGTGAATATATCACCCTCGATGAGTTTTTGCCTAAAATTGTTGTTTTATTAGTCATTCAATTTATTCGATGATAAAATAAGAATATCTTAAGAACCATGTTCAATATGCATAGTCTTAAACACGCTATAAAAAACTTCGTAACAATCTAGCTTATACAATATTTTATCCTTTTATTCTTTGCGTTATATACCAGCCACAGAAGTATTCGCACCATTTTATCATGTTAAGGATAACTTGTTGCAAACAAAATCTAGAACCCAACGGCAAATATCTTTTAATAAAAGTTTATCCACAAAAACGTCATAAACATCCACGACGACAACGACCAGACATTGTGTAATTCAGCACATGCCAGGTATATCAACACAACCACAGCTATTTAGCACCCAATAAAACTAAACACATTTTAAAACAAATTAATGTAAACAAAAAAAATTGTTTCCTCTCCCACGAAACCCAGATAAACATTTTGAATTCAACGGTATTCTATTGTACCTAGGATAAAAGACGACCACTTACTGTTCGTTCACTTTGTGCTGCGAGTATCTATTCTAATTAATTACTTTCTGGGGCAGTCATATATGTATGTATGTACATAGTCGTATTCAGGTCTTCAAGCATTTTTTTTTAAGCTAAGTGCTTTTAGTATAAAGCAATATTTTTAAGTGAACTGGGTCAGATGTTCATTGGAGGTGAATCAACTTTTCTGCTTCCTGAAGATTTCTGTGAGTGACTATACCATTGGAAATTCAGGACACCGTTCAGGGAGGAAGTAATACAAACATACGATGTACCTCAGTTAATTTGAATATTAATCTTTTTAATATCGTTTGTCTGCTAAAATTTAATTATTTACTTAGTGTGTATCCGATAACTGAACAAGAAAGCCGATGGTTAAGTACGTCCATTATCTTGAACAGAATGGTTTCAGAAAGGATCATTCTAAGAGTGAACTTAAAAATTCAAAATTTTGTTATCTTAGTCTCAATATAAGATCACTGAGAAAAAACGGTGATATACGAGTATTTTGTATGAATGTGCGTCCGACACTAAGTAATATAGATGTTGTTGTGTTAGTGGAAATTAATATCAAAAAAGATGAAAACAAATTCTACTCCTTGGATGAGCATTGTGCTGAGTTTGAAAATAGAGAAAAAAGAAAAGGAGGTAGAGTAGCCATGTTCATAAAAAAGACCATTAACTATGAACGTTTAAGCATTAAAATTACTTCATTTGAAAACTAACAACAAAAATATTAAGTGGAATCTCTAGACTGCCAGCATTTGATAAAGCGGAATTTATTGCAGAGTTTGGAGACATTTTAGATAGAACAGGTTTTCCAAAAGACAGAGTTATAGTAGGTGATATGAACTTAAACCCGAAGGATAATAAGAATAACCAAGGCACTATCAAGAATTGATTGCCAAAAAGGACTACATAATATCAATAAAAACGACACTAGAGTAGACATAAGAGCAGGTTGCGCTTCGATCCTTGACCATGTATTCGTGTCGTTAACAAAACCAAAAGTGTTGTCAGCCGTAGTTGAATCTGACATCTCCGACCACTAGTGTACAATGTATGGAGAATATCGAAGAAGCGCAGGAATTATTGAATCGAACCCTAACTAAGATCAATTCTACTAAAGTAAATATGCTCATAAGATCTGCTGATTGGAGTTCGAAACTGGAAAACATGCAAGCAGAAAACCTTTATAATGCATTTGAGAAGAAGATGGGCGACATTTATGAAAAATCAGCAGAAATGAACAGAAAAAAATGTTGCTCGAAACAATGAGGCATGGATTACATTAGACATTGTCACAATCTGCAAGGAACGTGATCGCTTTTATAAAAAATGGAAGAACATCCCTTAAGGCACTTTACGAAAATATACGCAATAAGGTGAAGAAAAAAATTATTCTCGCGAAGAATCAACATTTCCAAAGGAGATTTGAGAAAGCCAGATCCGACCCTGGGAAGACGTGGACGATTATTAATTTAGTGAATGGTCGTAGAAAAAGCTTGTTAGACGAAACATTGGCCAAAAATGTTAAAGTGTCAACGCCCCAGGAATTAGAAAACTTAACCGAAAGTCTCTAAGACAAGCTTCCTTAATCATACATAGTTGCAATCAAGTGTTGAAGTCAGTTGTGCTGAAGTAATAAATGTCTTGCAATGTCTAAAAATACATAAGGCACCCGGCGTTAGCGGTATTAGAGCTTCGGATCTAGTATACAATAAAGATATATTCGGGCCAATCATCATCACCAGATTGATAAATCTTAGCTTTGACCAAGGAATTGTTCCTTCAAAGCTTAAAAAATCAATCATTAGGCCCATATATAAAGGAGGCACAAAAAATCAGCCAGAAAACTATCGACCATGGCTATGGGTCGACGGTAGAAAAGGTTATAGAACAAATTGTGGTTAATAGCATTCGGCACTTTATTGACAAGCATAATATTCTAAGTGAAAATCAAAAAAGAAAGAGCACAAACCAACTACTGGGTAAATTTGCAGATCTCGTTAGCACAAGCCTCAGTAAATGCCATCATGTCTTAGTGCTTTTTCTTGACTTCAGTAAAGCGTTCGATACTTTAAGTTACCACAAAATCTTCATAGGGTAGGCATTTGAGGAAAGCTAGCACTTTGGATTTAAGATTTAAGATGCAAATTACTAAAGTCTGTAGTGGTGGGGAATCGATAGCATACGGTGTCCCACAAGGCTCTAAACTTGCACCGCTATTATACTACTTTGCACCAATAATCTACTAAAAGGGCTGAACGATTGCTTTCCCTTCGCTTATGCGGATGACACGGCAGTTGTCGTTTGTCATCAATTATTAGAGCAAGCAATAATATGGCTACAATCTGAATACAATGGTGTCATGACAATGGGCTTGTAATTAATACGAGAAAAAAACCAAAGTCATGCACATCCGCAGTCCGCAGTATCCAGCATCTACAATCAGATTATCCAGCTTCAACTATACTGATCCGCGGAGTTTCGATGTAATTGAAGTAGTCAATTATCATCGACGCTCACTTTACTTGAGAGCCACACATAACGAAATTTGTGTGATGGTCCGTATTCGCGATGGCTTGCCTTAAATACAAAGTACCCGTTTGCATAACGAGGCAAGTATACCATGCTCTGGTGGAATCACGGTTGCGGTATTCATCATTTACCCACATCAACAAACTGCAGAGATTACAAAATAGTATAACGTTGGACATCTGGCGCCAAAAATAGCAACAGAGGCCGTGTGATTTAGAAAAAAAACATAACTGGTATTAAAATTGATTTTCAATTATCAAAGGGGCACACAGCATTTTCAATATCCATGCTCCTTTCTCACCAGGCCGCAAATATAGGTACTAAATGGATTACAAGGACCACAATGGGGCATCGACCTGCAAGTATTGAAAGATGATAAAGACAAACTGCAACAACAAATAAATATTCTTCTAACGGGAGACTTTAATGCAAGGACTCGATTCCAACAACTTCCTCAGCCGAAAAATGAAGAGAATTCATCATCACATTCTCGCAACTCTAAACATTAAGTAACGGACAGAAAATCTACTGGACCCTGGCAATGAGTACGGGTTGAGGATTCAAAATGAATGTTCTAAAGGAGATTCTATAGGCGAATATACATTTGCGGATGCACAAGGAAGCTCAGTCATCGACCTAAATCTAAGCGGAGGAGAATGGAACTATTTGAATAAAAATTTTGAAGTACAAGCATAACATTTCTCGGACCATTGGAAACTGCTTAACAAGAAAAATAGGAGAAAGTTTAAAATTGGCTTAACAATCAATGCGTTACAGCTAGAACAATATTTCAGAAAAATTTTGAACCCTAACCAAATACCCCTGCTGAGCTTTCAATATGCAGTTTCGGAAATAAAGAGCGATCTCCTGGATAGAGCCATGACACAAGAAGAAATAAGACTCTGGTTAGTTAAAGCAACAACCGTAAAGCGCGGGGACTGACGGAGTACCTCTCGAATTCTACACATATGCGCATAATGATCTATTAGAAATACTCACTAAAGAATTCAACCCAATTTTTGAAACTGGAGATGTTCCAGTGAGTTTCAAACAGAGTGTGATTTTTACAATCTTTTAAAAGGGGGACCGCAACCTGGCAGAAAACTGCTGAGGCATATCATTCCTAAACTCTGCTTTAAAAATATTAATGGGTGTTTTGGAAAATCGTTTTCAATATTGGACTTCACAAAATGACCTTCTTAGTGAATTCCAAACAGGATTTCGTGCGAATTACTCAACAATAGACCAAATCCTTATTCTTACCACTTTTTAAATAGAGGTTTTTGTTAATAGATTTCCTCTAATATTACAAATATAAATAAAGAAAGCACGTAGAAATAAAACGATTTTTTTCAGTAGTAAGATTTGTAATTTATCATATCTCTGTGCAAGCTGTGCGTAATTATTGTAAAATGTAAAATTGTGCTATATGAAATAAAGTATCTATCTATCTATCTATCTTATTCTTACCACGTTGCACGGAATTTCATCAGAGCTAAGAAAAAAATCTATGCCTTTTTCGGCCTTCGATACAGTTGACCAAAATGCATTTGTTTTACAAACCTTACAATATTGGTCTTTCAAGAAAATTTAGAAAACTTATTAAAAAGTTGTACGAAAAAATGTCATCAACTATCGATTTTTTTCGAGACTATTACAGGTGTATGAAACTTCAGCATTTATAATGTTTATGGACGATATTTCAGAATAATTTTTGCGGTGTCAGGATCGGGGGAACTCTCATAAAACTTTTGATGTATGCGGTGGTGATACTTGCAGACTCTCCAGAGAGGTTACAGATAATGATCAATCAGTTATAAAAATAATGCGAAAAGTGGAGATTAAAGGTTAACACGTCTAAATCCAAAACAATGGTTTTTAGAAAAGTAGAAAGTAGGTATGCAAGAGATGAAAAATGGTTTTCTGATGGGCAAAAACTAGATAGATAGATAGATAGATATTTATTTCGTTTGTAAAATTTACAATAGTTTGTTACCGCACATTTTACAACACAGGGATTTCATAATTAGGTTATATCTTTCCACTGAACATTTTTGATATTTTGTATAAAGGAAAAAACGAAAAGCAAAAATATCAAAATGCCTTAGAAGTAAAATACGACAAAAACCTTCTATACAAGCAAAAAAAAAATAATAATAAAAATAAATATTAATAAATAAATAAATAAAAAGATAAATAAAATAAACGAAAATAATTAATTAAATAAATAAATAATGATATAAATTTAAATAAATAAATAGGTACTTAACTAAATAAATAAATAAATTAAATAAACAAAAAGTAATAAAAATATAAATAAACGTAACAAAGTAAACAAGCAAGAAAATAAATAAATAAATACAGTAATTAACAGCGGAAGTAAAACAATTTAATTATCACATATTTCTTTTACAAGGGGGTTGTCAGCAAAACTACATCGTTCCACAAATCTAGTTTTAAGTTTTTCAATCCTTTCATGGATCAGTTCAACATTGACTTTTTTGTGCAGATCTGGGGTAGAGTGATGCTATTGCAAATTAAGCATCATTTTTAAAACCTTATTTTGACATACTAGCAATTTCTTTATATGGCACTTTGCACAATCACCCCTTGGCAACCATATAGAAAAATCACTTTGTAGATTATTATTTTGTTATCTATTGATAGTGAGGATTTTCTACAGATAAAAGGATACAACATTTTTATGGCAAGTCCTGTTTTCTTAATCGTTCTTTTTATGTGGTCATTAAAAATCAGTTTTGTGTCAATCAAGTTTTGTTTAACACAGGACTCCCAAGGAATACTCACTTCATTACATTGTAATTGAGCGGAAGTAAGAAAGCAATGTTTTCTTTTTCTTGTGTAAAAGATAGCTTGCATTTTGTTTTCGTTTAATTTTATCTTCCACTTCGAATAATATGCCTTTAATACTTGCATCGCGTCTTTAAGAACGCTCTCAATGTTTGAAGCGAACGTATGCGATGAAAATATTGCAGTATCATCCGCAAAAAAGCTGCATCACAGTTTGGTAATACAGGAAAATATAAATATTATATAAGATTGGACCAATTACAGAACCTTGGGGGACACCTCTATTGTACATTATTATGTTGGAAACACCATAATTAACATAAACTTTAAAACGACGACTGGATAAAAAGCTTCTATCTATTTCACAGATATGGAACGGGAAACTGAAGTTAATCATTTTGTATATGAGACCGTTATGCCAAACAATATCGAAGGCCTTTTCGATGTCCAATAGCACCATATTCTAAGTAACTGATGAGATGTATTGTGGTATTGTCTAAAACCAAATTGTTCATTGGGATAGATGTTGTTATCGAAGATATGTCTAAGCATTTGTTCCTTAAGGACTTTCTCTAATATTTTACTGAGGCCACTGAGCAAACTTATTGGCCTATAACTTTCAGGGCTATCAGGTGGGTTACCAATTTTAAAAACCGGTACAATTTTGGCTAACTTCCAAGCATCAGGAAAATACCCTATTTTTAGGCAGGCATTTACAATATGTGTAAAATATTTTATTCCCAGCTTTGATATTTGCTTTATATAAAGGGTCCGCCATCTAACGTTTTTTTTTTCAAGTAGTGCTTATTTCGCGAATGGTAACACTTAGCTCATGTCTGATTTGACAGATAATTAGTTTTATCCTTCCGCTGAACGAATATGGTTGTGTATACGCTTGAACAACGCTGGGAAATATTGCGACATTACTTTGAAAATCATGGTAATGTTCCAGAATGTGTGCGAAAATTGCGTACGGATTTTGGAAGAAGAGAAGCACCGTCAGCTCCGTATGTTCGTTATCTTGTGAAAAAAGTGAAAGAAACTGGCACCCTCATCGATAAACCAAAGCGTGAAAAGCCAAAAACAGTGCGGACACCCGAGAATATTGCTGCTGCGGCAGACAGTGTGCGTGAAGCGCCATCAACATCAATTCACCGTCGTTCTCAACAATTGAACATTTCGGAGACATCATTGAGACGAATTTTGCATATAGACCTTGGTATGACGCCATACAAAGTCCAATTGGTTCAGGAGTTGAAGCCAACTGACCATCCAATGCGTTTTCGCTTCGCTAAGTGGGCCTGCGATCGACTTACAGAAGATGCCGATTTTGCCAAAAAAATCATCTTTTCAGATGAAGCTCATTTTTATCTTGGCGGGTATGTAAACAAGCAAAATTGTCGCATTTGGGGCACAGAAAACCCGCACGCATACATTGAAAAGCCGGTGCACCCAAAACGAGCCACTGTTTGGTGCGGATTTTGGTCCAGAGGCATAATTGGGCCATTTTTCTTCGAAAATGAGCAAGGAGTGGCCGGTACAGTCAATGGCGATCGTTATCGGGCCATGTTGAACGAATTTTTGTTCACAAAAATTGAAGAGGAGGATATTGGCAACATTTGGTTTCAACAGGACGGCGCTACGTGCCACACAGCCGAAGCTACACTCGATGTTTTGCGCCCTGTTTTTGAAGATCGCATTATCAGCCGTAGAGCTGATGTCGTTTGGCCACCTCGGAGCTGCGATTTGACACCGTTGGACTATTATTTGTGGGGTGCCGTCAAAGATAAGTGTTACGCCGACAAGCCAGAGACAATTGACGCTTTAAAGGACAATATTCGTGAAGCCATTGGTGAAATACAGCTGCACACAATCGATAATGTGCTTAAAAATTGGACCGATCGTATAGGCTACTGCATGGCCAGCCGAGGCAGCCATTTGAATGAAATTATTTTCCATTGTTAAACGGAAGGATTGTACTTTCAAATAAAAAAAGAAATTTGAGAAAATATTCAGTAGTTTTTTTATAGCAGTTTCAAAAAAAAAAAAATTATTTGGCGGACCCTTTACATACGAGTATATGTTTCGAATGCAATCGAACCCATTTGCTTTTCTAATTCGTAATTCGTTAGCGATGTACTGTATATTCCTGTCAGTGACTAGATTTGCTCGAGGTCTTTGCTGAGCTCTATTCGAAAAATATGTTTCTACTGTTGTGTTGATAATATTTTCTGTTTCCCTATCACCTAAATTTCTTGCAACTTTGTGGCTGCTTGCAAAATTCAGTGCCAGTTCATTCGCTTTATCAACATCTGAAAAATAAAATTTTTGCAGAGTCCTTTAAATATGACAACTATCGTTTTCTATTATTAACTACATTCACAATATTCCAAAATGGTTTTGCTTTTTTTTTTTTGGAGGTTGCATAGTTTCTTATTCCACTCTTTATTGCGATTAAGCCATACATTTTGCGAAATAACATTATTTAATTTAGTTACCTCATATTTATAAAAGGGATCTCGATATCGCTGCCAACTCTTCCTATAAAGGTTTCTTATCATTATGAGTTCCAAAATTTGAGGAGGAATTTTAATGGAAACAACTCCTCTAATTTTGTTTACAATACTGTTTTCGGCAGCGGTTAATATGGTTGACGAGAAATGATTCAATATTGTATCGATATTTTCTTTACCGGATATACTTTCTACTTCTATTGCAGAATATTGCAAAATAGTATTAACTTCCGACCGGAAACGAGGCCAATTTGCCCTGTTTAAATCTTGAACGTAATGCTGTTGTTTTTCTCCTGACTAGCGAAGTTTACATAGAACAGGCATGTGATCAGAATTAAGGTCATTTACAACTTCTGGTTGGGTTGTAAGGCCAATAGGTGGGAAATAGGTAAGACTGGGCGGAAACAATATTGGCAAAATTGTACAAAGACTTGAAAGTATATTGCCCCAAGAATTAGCTCTCACGCAACCCCAATCTCTATGTCTACAGTTAAAATCCCCCCCAACAACCACATCTCCATTCACGCTGAAATCATTCTTCTGCGAAAATAATTTTTAACAACAATTCTTTTTTCGTTGGAGACACGCCCGCCAGGGAAATATACACAAAACACCTTAATCGTCTGGCAATTTCTTAATGTTAATTCAATACCTATGTTTTCAACATATCTCGTTCTTATCACAGGTAAAAATGAATGCTGAATTGATTGTTTTATTAGAATAGCAACTCCACCGCCGCGCTTGATGGGCAGAAACTAGAAACAGTGAAATTGTTTAAATATTTGGGTGTACTTATATAAATCAGCAGCAACATGAATATAAAACAGCGTTTTAAGGAGAAGCTTGCATCCGCTAAATCAGCCATAAGTGCAGCTTCGAAAAACTGCTTAGAAAATCAAATATCAAATGTTCCAAGCAGTCTCTAGATAAATAATATTTTATGGAGCCCAAGGGTGGGGCTGCAAGCCTTACGATTCACTACAAAAACTACTCCGGGTTTTTCTTAAAGCAGGTGTTTAAATTACCTCAATGCTCAACAAACAACATGCTATTGATAGAAACCAAAACTACATTTTGAGAAGCATGTCTTTGGATGGAGAAACGTGGCTATGATAAAACGTATAGCCAAGCATGTTATAGAGGAGAAGATATTGTTTTATAAGGAATGGAAGTCACTAGCCGAGTTCTGTGGATACAATCTAAGAATAACTATGGAAAACATCACTCAATGTAAAAAAGAGTGATATAACTTAATTTCGGCGGTTGATGAGAAAATGCTCGCAGACAGAATCGAAAATGTTAAAAGTTCAGTACACCGAGGAATATATACTAGACTAAATCACAATCTATGAGAAAATAATTACTTCAACGAACCGTACTCTAACGATACAATAGCTACAGTTTTCCAGGCCAGAGGTGAGAAGACTTACCAATCCTATGGTCTCTGTGTAATTTACGAGAGAGGGAGAACATTCATCACTCTGGGGGTGTCAGGCAATTATAAGCTTGGTTAAACTCGGATAGACGGCTTAAATAACTATATAAATCTTTTTTGTAAATTATTTGATAACTAAAAATAATAAAAAATAAATAAAATAAAAAAAATAAAGCTATATAAGCCAAACGCAAAAAAACAATAATTGCTAAAAAAAAATGAGCGCTCTACGGAGAGTAATATCAATTCTGCTACAAATATTTATAGATAAAATATGCTTGAGGAGAGTGAGTCTCTCTGACAACGGGACGACGAATTTGTCTTTAAGGTCAGTGTTAAGTGCTAGGTGTATAGGATAACTTACAAGACAGCAACTTTTTTAAACTTGGCCCCCAGAAATTCCCTTATACTATAAGTTATAAGTATCCATGTATGCATATAATTTAAAGCTCATGTGAAGTATACATGTATCATTCCTTATTACACTTGAGCAGGAACACCCAAGGACATTAAGATCCCAAAGGTACATGAGAGCTTACTTACCTCCTCTGCGGGCACATAACCCCCTGAGTGCCGATACATACATACGTACGAGTAATCCGAGTAACTTAACTCTTGTCCTTCGATATAAAAAATCCTCCATTGTTCCACGATGTAAATATTGTAATATAAGTATTTTGAGATTCGTGATGCTGATGTGCATGAACACAAATCGAAAATGTGGCTAAAAATATCGACCTCGCATCTAAAGATAAAGCGAATGATTACTGACAAGTTACGCAAGTGAAAAAATACGACTTTCGACAAGCGCTATATGGGATATAAGAGGCATCCTAACCGCTCTTTGATTTTTTTGTTGTACAAAGAAATCACAACGAAAAATATTTATAAACTGGCTTATGCCCTTGCATCTTTTCTTTAGGTTGATGCCTTTGACAGTCAGTACTTCCACTACCCCTCTCCTGACTTAATCAATACATTTTTTTTTCAGGTGCTAAGTTTTAATTGTTATTTAGACTTTATTTTTTTCATGCATTACATTTGTATCTGTATCTGTTTGAATGCATGCTTTTTTTATTGATTTTCAATGATAGCCTTGAGCTACGTGATGGAGAGTAAATATTGTTTGCTGAGAGAAAAGAAATCAGAAGAGGAAATAGGTATTAATCGTATATCTGGTTTGGCGACATGGTGGCTGGATATCGACCGTGAGCTAGAACGTTGTCTCTTGAATACTACAAAATCGTCCAGTAGTGTTTGGTATTCAAACAACTCAAGGTGGTTGACAAGGTTAACTCTGAAGTATGTATAATCACAAAAGCTTATTTTGAAATAAAATTGGATACTCATCTTCAACTGCTTTCTACTTTATATTTTAGAATGATTTAATGGCAAATGAAGTGCAAACGTTGATTGACCATGGAGTTGCATTTTTCTTTACGGGGGTTGTTTCTAAAATTGAAAGTAGTTAATTATCCCAACTTAATGACGGAAGCTTTAGGCATATATCGAAAAATTTAAAGCTGTATTATGCACTTAAAGTTTCTTGGACTTTTTGTTAGACCAAACCTCTTCCTGTTGAACAGAACGTAAGTCTTACTGTTTCAACAAATGACCTAATCCACAGATAGGGTCGACCTAGTTACGTGGTCGTCGGGCGCACCTAGGTCAGCTTGAACTTGCTTCCAGAGGCGTACACCCAATTCATTTAGATATCCACCGTTAACCGTTGTGCGTTAACCATGCTGTTCTACGTAATTTTTTTTGGCGATGGACACTTTTGGTTGAAGCAATAGTGCCCAAGACGAGGACTGAGTTGGTCAAGGTTTTGTACGGAATTACTTTAGATCGAGAGAGGACTCAACGTCACAATTACCTCTTGAACTTCAAGAAGCAACAAGAGTTATTTTGCGCCTAGGCAGGGTTGGACATGATTCTTCATCTCCTCCCCCTGGATCTTTTCATAAAAGGCTACGCTGCAAAGAGCGCTCTCAGACTAAGAGAGTCCTCTCTGTGGAAGCAAGCCAACTATGGACATGCGGCCATACTTAAGATAATAGACGACCTGGGAAGGAAACATGGTTTTAGTAGCCTCGCAGCTATGACCGACTATATTCCCCCCCAAAATGACTTCTATCTCAGTATACCTATCCTTTTCCCCGACAGAGAAGAGTGGCTATCAAACGCTGTAATCAACGACCACGAGATCACTCTCTTCACCGACGGATCGACAATGGACGCAGGCACTGGGGCCGGGTTCTACTCTGATATCCTCCACAAACAGGAATCATTCAGACTCCCTGATCTGTGCAGCGTTTTTCAAGCAGAAATCCTGACAATAGAGAAAGCAGCCAAACACCTACCGGTAACCGATATCCCACCATCTGATATCACTATCTTCGTAAACAGCCAGCCTGCACTGAAGTCAATAGAATCCTGTATAACGAGATCAAAGGCTGTCAAGAAATGTCGCGACTCACTGAAGTCCATCAGACACCATAAAGTTAAACTCTGCTGGGTCCCGGGCCACAGCTCAATCGCAGGGAACGAAAGAGCAGACAAACTGGCCACGCAAGGTTCTGAAATGGACATCAGCGAAGCGGACACGTTATTGCAACCACCGATCAGCGCATTGTACCGGATCATAAATGACTCTATTATAAAAGAAGCCAACTCGTCTTAGCTTACAAGAAACGAGAGCCACACGACAAGATCGTGGCCAGACCTCAATGTCGGAAAAACAAAGAAGTTCCTGGCGCTATAACTCCGTATGCTCGTCGGGGTGATCACAGAGAATAGGGCGAACAAAAGTTATGTACAGAGACCGAGTGACGTAGGGATTGGAAAATTCTTTAGACCATCGTTTCACGAAGCCGAGTGCAGAATTGGCCTTAAGAATTGTATCGCTGATATGTGCAAGGAAATTGAGTTCCTGGTCGCATACTACACCAAGATCAAGAGATGTGGAAATGTGTGATAACCATTCCAACATCGTTAATGGTAAGAATAAAAAAAACGGGCCTAAATGACTGCCTTGGGGGATACCGGAGGAAGCAAGGAAGGGGTTAGAGAGGGCAGATCTAAAGCGAACGCTGTAGTGGCGTTTTACCAGGTAAGAGGAAATCCACTTTAATAAGACGGGTTCAAAGCCAAGGGAAGACAGTTTGAAGAGTATTAATCTGTGTCAAATTTTATCAAAGGCCTTACTGAAGTCAGTTAAGATAGCATCGACTTCCTTGCCATTTTCTAAGGCTGAAAGGGTGAAGGAAACGAATTCAATAAGGTTTGTGGTTGTAGACCTACCTTTGAGGAAGCCGTGTTGTCTTGGGGAGATTAAAGACTTGCATTGAAAAAGTTAAATTATCATACAAAATACTTTCGAAGATTTTGGGTATATGAGACAGTTTGGCAATGGACGGTAGTTGTTACCTTAGTGAGTAGTAGTAGTGTCACCTTGAGAAAGGGATAGGCTGAAGATTTTTGAGAGAGGTAGAGAAAAAAATATAGCAGGGAGGCCGTGTCGGGGGCAGGGGTGAATTCATCATTAATTTGCCTGAATCTTTCTTCGATGATATCGGGGTCGACATTACGAGGGAGAAATGGTCCAAAGGAGAAGTTTGGTAAATAGTTAAAATAAGTAGGATCGGATGCAAAGGAATCATGGATGAAAGATTGATTGAAGAAGGTGGCAAAAAGGTTGGCGATCTTATGAGGATCATTGGAAGTTTCATTATCATCATAGCCATCAGATTTTCTTTTGTAATTAACAAACCGAAAGAAGGACTTGGGATTATTTACAAGGTTGGTTTGCATCTCGACTAAGTAGTGTTGATAGAGAGAGTTATAAAGCTCTACAAAATGCAGGTAAGTACCGAAATAGTTAGAGAAGTCATTTGGGGATTGAGTAAGAAGGAAAGTTGTCCAGAGTTTGTTCCGTTTGTTTCTCCGTTCTTTGAGAACCTGCGGTTATACTAAGGTGGGCGAGGTGGAGGAGGTTTTATGTCGAGAAAAGGGTACGTAAAGGGAGAAAGAATTAAATATTTTTTTGTAGAATATAGACATGGCATCATTTACGGTAAGGTTGTTGAAATTAAAAGGAGCACTATTGAGATATTCATTGATTTGACGGAAGTTGGCCTTGTGAAAATCGTGAGACATTCGAACAGTGGGGGGAGAGTTCTGTATAGGAGAGTTGTGAAAGAACGAGAGAAGAAGGGGAAGGTGGTAGCTGTCGACGGTTGATAGGAACAGCGGACAGGCTGAAACTGAGGAGTTAAAGGGGTCACTTGGGAAAATGAGGTCGAGTTGTCTGCCCATGTAATTTAAAATGCCGCTGACTTGGTTAAGGCTGGAATCAGCTAGGCGATCAGAGAAGAGACATTCTTTGCCTGCAGTGGGATTAGAGGCAATGTGAAACGATTGGTCGTCTGAAGAGATCCATTTAAGTCGAACAAGGAAGCCGAAAACTAGGATCTCGTCTTGGGGATCTCGTAAATCAACTAAATTATCGATTGTATCAATGGCCAAGTTATATGTTTCAATAGATTGTGATGGCAAAATGTAAAAGAAGATGACGTAGAGCGATTTCCGGGCTAGTACAATCTTAATAGAAACAAAGTCGAGATATGACGAAGATGAAGTTGCTATGAGGGAGGAGTCAATTGAGTTTCGGACGGCTAGAAGAACATCGCGGCATGGACAACCATCAGTAGGCCGGTTGACATCATCGTCGCGATAAACGTTTAAGTTGCATGGGAATAGTTCAAGATTGTTTATACTAGGGATTAGGTTCGTTTCGGTTAAGGCAAAGATTTCAAAAGGTAAAGCATGTGATTGCTGCAGGACTGCCTGAATTTTAGAGCGCAAAGGAGGGGGAAACAGATCGTTTAAGGATGATATTGTTTCGCCCTCTCTTAATCCTTTTTTCAACATCGAGAGGGAGTTAACTCAATACCGACCTTAATTGAGGCACCTGAATTGTTCGACGAGTTTGGGAGAAATCTCAAAACATGACTCTACCTCTGTATAGCTCGCCTGCAGATACTTCAAAATCAACAAAAATAAGGTGAATAATATATATGTATGTCAATAAGATATGTATGTCACAGAATATTTGATTTGTTGCGGATTTTTCTGGCTCGGAACGGAATGACTTGATAGGAATCAGATTGTTCACGAACGATTTCAGTCATTCACACAGCAAGCGATGTTAAGTTGCCTTTCGCACCTATGGATAACACAATTATGAAGATCGCCTTCCTTATGGATCGGTGCTGATCCATTCATCACCCACACTTTGCCCCGATCGTATCTTGTCCATGCCAGCTGCTTTAAATAGCTCAGCAGGCAGATTATTTACCAAAGCAACTTTATAAGTGACCTTTGACCTCACATAACTTACGACGCAGACATGAGATTTTATGAGACTTCTTACACAATATTTAGAATGCCGAAGGGAAGGTACATATAAACGAGCTTCCAGCTTATTATCTCTCATTCCGAGGTGAAACCCTTATTTTACTGGACTATTTTAAATATTAAGTTCTTAAGATGTGATAAATATGTTTGTCGGTCTTCAAGATCATACAGTAGTTGATAAACGTCTTTTTCTCTAATGAAATGAATTAATTTTCAGTAAGATTCAATCCAATTTATTTCCAATTCCAGTTTTAGGATTTAATCCAATCCTATTTTTTTATTATTAACTTGTGTATGGCTAGTCATTTCTTTCACATCAATCATGAAGTATCCTCTAGTCATGAAGTATCCTCCAAGTTCAGACTGAAATTCTCTAGTTACAAGATTCATCTTGGAGTTCTGAACATCTGTCATCATTTCCAGTCACTCAATGAATGTCTCTCATTTTAGTTATAATTTAAGTGCCCACAATACTCAAGTGCACCTTGTAGTCCCTTAATGCTTGTCATGGAGCAATTTTCTCATCAGATCCAAAGCAGAAAACCACGAGTTCATACAATTTGCCAATTCGTTTGAATAGTTTCGTTCGACTCTGCTTCCCTGAACAAATTCATTTCCTTCATTCTCGTGGTTGTTCCGAATCTAAAATCCTATCTTCGGTCTACTTAAAGTTAATTCATTCAGTCGTGTTTGTCTATCGTTTTCAGTTTAGTAACACAAACCAATTCAATTAAAAATATAAAAGTTTTTCCTTTGCTTTCGAAATACCCCAAAACTGGTGTGGCTGAGATACATATTCCCCGACTGTTCATATGAACGTACGCAAATAGGTGGCATGTGACTACAATTCGGCACGCAGTCGGGTAGATGCCATGGTCTGGTTAATGTTAAGTGAACTCTGGAATATAAACAGCTTATGGCCAAGGCAGTCATCCCGTGTGTATCAAGTACTCAATCCACTTGTACGAGTATAAGCATATCTGCATTATTAAACTGCCGTTGGCATGGCGTTTGCAGCAATTTAGTTGCCGAACAACTAGAGACAGTAATAAATTATCGAGTCGGTATTAAAACACTGGATGCGTTTAATGGGTGAAATAAATCTCAGCAATTCGTCTTCTGTGTGTTTCAAAAATAATAATAATATACGGTGCTACCAGCGGGTGGTTGTATGATTACTAACTGGAATACATAGTCTATTTTGTAGTGAGTTTTTATGACTTTCAAATTGAACCCATGAAAGCGAGCAATAGGAATAGCTGTATGGAAAGGAGATTGCGCGAAAATAAAAGTTATGTGCGGATACAAAAAAGGGGAACGATTGTCAGACTTTGGTATCCAAGAACCAACAGCCGAGCATAATTTTCTACATTGGTCCTGGTACATGAGAAAATACATCTGATAACATAATTGAGAGAAAGTTATATTTATTCTCTTTAACATCTGGCTCGCTTGAGATGAAATTTCACCGATTTTACTCTCGCTTCCCACAGATCTCCAAAATGAGGTGCACAAGGAGGAATGAACTTCCTATCCTCTGCCTTCATAAATGGTGTTCTGACTGATAAGATTCTAGTATCTATATATCTCATCTAGATGACGCTTGTTACCGCGATCCCCTGCTAAAGACGCCTCTAACCCGGCAATCCCCTGTCAATAACTCTCCTTCCGAGTATCAGCAAGATCTTCGAGAAGGTGGTCCATAGAGCTCTGTCTAAATGAGTTGAGGACAATAAAATCATCCCAGATAACCAATTGGATTTCAGAGCGGGGCATCACACCATTCAATCTGCATCAAAACTCGTTTCGGATATCAAATGGAATAAATGCTAGAATCAATGCACGGGTGCCTACCTAATGACTTGGAAAAAGCTTTCGACACCGTATGGTTAGAAGGTGTTTATTACAAGCTCAGTCGGCTGAACATAAGTAAACCACTGCTATATATGATTTTGGGCATGTTAATCTGTTCCATGTGCAAAGTAAGGAAAAGTGGTAATCTTAACCTAATTCTTCTTCTTCTTTTCCTTTTTTTTTTTTTTTATCCCGGCGTCGTTATGGTCAGAAGTGTAGGACCATAACCTTCCCACTTAACTGCATTCCTACTGGTCCGCTTGTGGGGTCCGCCGGTTTGACCTCAGAAAGTAGCGGCAGGCTTCCCGGTTTGGGATTACTTCATCGCTGAGGCCAATCAAATGCTGGTGTTTATGCATTTGTTTGCACCAATTGTTTTTCGGCCTGCCTTTTTTGCGTGTTGAAATTGGAATGTTGATTGATAACGCCTTTTGGACGGGGTTCAAAGGATCTCTCCTTTGAACATGGCAATACCAACTGAGTCGGTCGCGCTCTATATTTCTTGTGATGGTTTCTTTACGTGGAGGCTTCCTCGGATCTTTGAACTTCTAATTCTGTCACGCTTTGTTACTCCCGCTGTCATGCGAAGCATCTTCATCTCAGTTGCCATTAATTTGCTCTCATACTTTTTGTGCATTGTCCAGCATTGTGAAATGTATGTGAGCGCCGGACGTACAACTGAAGTGTAGAGCCTTCCTTTCAGCTTAGGGGGCATTTTTCGATCACAGAAGATGGCGGAGTTTCCCGCCACTTCATCCACCCTACGCTTACGCGATGTTTGATGTCGTCATCACAAGTTGCTTCTCTATTAATCATAGATCCCAGATATTTAAACTTTTCACACTTGGGAAGCAATCTTCCATTCAAGTACATGTTTGGAATAGGCTGATGAGGTTCAGAGAACGGGCAGCACAGATACTCTGTCTTCTTTGAACTAACACGATACCCGTGTCCCTCAAAAATGTCCACCCACACATCAAGTGCTCGTTGTAGGGACGCCTGATCATCACTTATAATGGCCCCATCGTCAGCAAAGAATAGCTGGTGCACATTGGGGTCCGTCACTTTTCCTTCAAGCAAGCAATCAAGGACTGCTATAAAAAGCAGTGGGCTGAGGACGCTCCCTTGGTGTCCACCGACTTTGATTGCGAACTCTTCGGTGACTCCTGCGGTGCATCTTACTCTTGTCGTTGCTCTCTCGTACATGTCCATAATCACTCGCACGTAGGTTTCTGGAACTCCTTTTTGTCTGCCGGTCAAAGGCCTTCTCGAAATCAACCAACACCATATGCAAGTCCTTTGAAGAATCACGATGCTTTTCCATCATGATCCTTATACTTTGGATTGCATCTGTTGTTGATTTACCCGAGACAAACCCGCACTGGTCATCAGATAGTCGTATTATTTTCCGCAGTCGGCTATCTAATACCCGTTTAACGATCTTCATGGTGTGCGACATCAGCTTGACAGAGCGGTAGTTATCACAATTTCGCGTATCACCCTTTCCTTTGTGCAATGGAAGAAGATAGCTTTCCCTCCATTGATTAGGCATAGTGTCGCCTCTCATAAGTTTGGAGATAAGAACCATGAGCCATCTAGACCCGATGTCTCCCATATTTTTCCAGAACTCAGAGGGCATCCCGTCCGGCCCAACCTTTTCTTTTCTTGGAGTTTTTAACCGCGTACCGAACTTCTTCGACTGTGATGTCGGATATTTCGGCATGATTCGGGGCGGCTCTTGGAAAGTACACTCGGGGAAACTGTTCGTTCAGAAGTTCCTCGCAATACTGTCGCCATCTGTGGAGAATTTTTTCGTCTTCCACAAGGATTTGGCCTTCAGCATTGTTAATAAACTTTGGGAAACGAATCTCCTGAGCATTTCTTCTTCTCTGGGCGGCTATCTAAAAGATATTTGCTCCTTTGTTCAAATTGTTTTGTCGAAGCTCCTGGGTAGCCTGGTTCCTGTCAGACGCGGAAGACGATATTTCTTCCAACTCCTGATAGAGGCCTTCCATGCTTTTCGCTTTGAATTCGGCGCATTTTTTCTTCGCGATACCTTTGCAACATCTATATACCTTTTCACGGCGAGCTTTTTCCTCTCTATTAGTAGAAGAGCACTTTGACCAAGCTTGGAAAGCCATTTTCTTTTCGTGTATCACTGCTTTGGCTTCGTCTGTCCACCACCAGGTTTCTTTTGCGTGTTGGCAGGGGCCTTTAGATGTTCCGAGCAGTGATTTGGCTTTCTCCAGGCCAGATTGTTGTAGGGAATCCCACATGTCTTGTGCTCTGCATTCCTCATTACCGACCTCATCGATAATGGAAGAGAGGTAGTTTTCCATGATGGTAATAAAAGCTTCGCCTTTTCCTTTATCCAGCTTATACCACTTGATTCTCTCAGACACCTTCGTTTGCTGCTTTGACTTCTTTCTCGCATCCATAAAAAATTCAGTCAGGAGGAGACGGTGTTGAGGGGCAATCGCGTCTCCCAGGATCACTTTGCAATCTTTAGCTCGTGGCTTCATGAAACTGGATACCAAATGATAGTCTATTTGAGTTTCATTTCCGCCGCTGCTATAAGTGATCAGGTGCCGGATTTGTTTGACGAACATGGTATTTAGCACTATAAGACCGTACGACTTGCACATGTTTAGGATATCTTCACCTGAAGAGTTCCTGGTGCCGTATTCCAGCCCTCCGTGGTAGCCTTCATAGTCTTCGCTTGTCTTCCCGACATGTCCGTTTAAATCTCCCCCAACAAACAAAAGCTCTTCCTTTGGGATGATTTTGACAAGGTTGTGGAAATCTAGCCAGAATGCATCTTTTTCTTTTTGTTCGCATCCTACTTGAGGGGCATATGCGCTTACGATGTTCCACACCTCACCATGCATCACCAATTTGAGAGCCATCAAACGGTCACTGGACTTTGAAATGGTTAAGACGTTGCCAAGTAACTCTGCCGCAAGGATGATGGCGATTCCGTTTTTACCTTGTTCCAATCCATAGTAAAACATCTTGTAGGCTTTTGTTTTAACGTCCAAGAAACGTGCCCGATTACCGGTGTTTCGCCATTTCGTCTCTTGTACGCACAGGATGTCTACTCGCCTTCTAACCATCATTTCTTCAAGCTCATAGCTGCGCCCACTCATGCTTCCAACGTTCCAACTCGCGACTCTTAAATGTGGCTTACGCCGTTGCATTACTTTGCTATCCCCCGGAAATCCTATAGCTCTGACCCGAGCATTTCTGCTCGTCCCAGGATCACGACCATTAGTAGTGCCTGGCGGGGTACTGCTTTTCCTTTTAGCGTTCTTTTCCATAATGCTACGGTGTGACCGTTTTCATTCTTCCCTTCCTTTTTGACACGGGCATGCTCCAGATTTTTTATTTTTTTTTTTTATTGATCTTACTCTTACAACACCGGTGATCTCCAGTCGTGTCAACCCACTGATTTGCATGCACACTTGTGGGGCAGTTTAATGGTGGTATATGTGTCCCTAGGCTCACCTTGGTGTTTTCTAAATTGCCTAGATGTGAGTTTTGTTTACCTTTGTTTAGTCGCCTTTTACGACAAGCGATAGGTATCGCTGCAGGGATATTCTTAACCCGTCCCTGCACGAGAAGGAATCTTAACCTAATTACTTTTGTGAATCCCATTTTTCGTGGTTTTTGTACTGCAATGGATGTAGGATGTAAGAACTTTTAAATGAGAAATGTTTTTAATTTTTTTTTTTTTTTTTTTTTTTGGGAGACTTCTACTATCTGTTGAAGCACTCAGATGCAAATTCTGGTTCATTGTACTACCAGACAGACATCTTTCTTTATTATATTTTCCCTGTTATTCGGAGAAAACTGAGGAGAGACTTCAGTGATGTAGAGCTTAGAGATTCGACACACACCACGTCGGACCTAAGGGTACATCACCGTGCCCGAGCGAAGGCGGGACAGTCACAGAGAGAGTGTTCTGCTGTGTCATCCTCTTCACAATATGCAACACAGCAAGCGTCTCACTGATGCCGATCACGTAGAGATGCTAACCAAAAGTGTAATGGCCCGTAATGATGCCCGCAAGCCTTCTGTAACCATTTCTCCTTAGGATAAAAAGAATGTTGCGGACTTCTTGCAGACATTAGCGTCAGGGCGTACGCGCCTGTATCCTGAATATTCCCTCCATTTACGACTGTGTGCTTTAAAGACCCAGTCATTGATATCAGATTTGACCGTGGAAGCAGGTAGACCTAAGGGGTTCAGGTCCTGAGAAACTCTCCTCTGAACCCCTTCTAGCGAATTCATCGGAGATCTCTTATGCACGAATTTGGAACTGGATAGAGAGTTGCGTTGAGCTTTGAGTGCAGCTTGGCTGTCACTGCAGGCGCATATGCTTTTTGCCATACACCTGTGCTTCACAACATAGTGCATGGCCATTAGGGTTGCGTATATCTCTGATTGAAAGACAGACATACATTTCTCTGACGAGAAGTGCAGTCGAATGTTTTCGCACGCAAAGAAAACTCCAGCGCCGGACCCCCGTCCGGTCCTGAAGCCATCTGTAAAAATGCGAAAACAGTCCATTCCAGGTTCAGTATCTGGCCAGGGCCAGTCCTGACGCCATGAAAATTTGATTGTGAAATTATAGCGCAATAGGATGGCAGATGTCATTGCGTCGGAAAGCATATCTATGGGACAGGGGTCGTAGGATATTTCTCGCGCAAGTACACTGTCACTCCAATGCGAGTTGAACCATTTCTATTGAGGCAAGTCATGGCTTTCTGATATATATATATATGTCAAGGGGTGGAAGATTCATTATAGCATCTAGAGCAGCGCCCGGTGTGCTGGGGAAAACCCCCGTACAGCTGAGACAAACCGCTCTTTTGAATTTGGCGAAAGAGGCCACGATGTGTTTGTGTGTTAGCCTGTTCCACCAGACTTATCATTGCCGTAGATCTAGAGCACCTTTTTCGGCGATAAGCCCCATGTTGTGCTTAAAGCATATTTGCATTACCAAAAATCTGACAGCGCTTTAGTGGTTTTGGACTCAACATGCTTTGACCAAAGAAGATTGCTATTTAAGATGACTTCCAGGTACTTAGCTTCTTTGGATATTGGGATGGGAATGCCTCAGCATCAGCTGAGTAATGCCAGTATTTTTCTCCTTCTCGTGAAGAAAAAGACATCAGTCTTAAGAGGATTTGCCGCCAGCCAATTACTCGTGCACCTGTCCTCGATCACATTTAGCGACGCGTGTGCTTTGAGACAGACAGTCGCTAAATATGAGCCGAAAGAGAGAACAGCAACATCTTCTGCATAGGCCTGGGCGTAGATTTCAGAGGTATTGAGAGCATCGAGTAGAGACTCGACCACCATGCACTATAAGAGCGGAGACAGGACGCCACCTTGCGGACAGCCGGATTCGACAAAATGTTCGAGGCCTGAATCAGCAATCAATGTCCTGTGCACAGCCATTGCTTTGATCCACAAGACCAGTACTTCGTCTACGCCATGCCGTCTAGCAGCGTTACACATGCTGTCGAAAGTTGTGTTATCCGAAGGTGCCTTAATGTCGACGAAAATGCCCAGTACGTACTCTTTCCTTTGGAGTGCGCATTCAATTCTCCCGCAGCAGTCTCGCAAGATTTTCCGCGCTGGTAAGCATGTTGCATCTCCGACTCCGGGAGAGGATGCATTCGAAGGGCAACTTTGCGCACGTGCAACTCTACTAGCCCATGCTTTTCAGCAAGAAGGATGTTAGACTGAATGGCCTTAAACTCTTGGCGAGTGAGTAATCTCCTTTCTCTATTTAGACTTGCAGTTGCAGTTGCCGTTGAAGGAGTATGCCGATAGCAATCTGATTGCCCGAGAAATGGGTCTGAAGCAGTAAACTGAGACTTTCCGGTTTAGACTCGGTGAAGGTACCATCAGACTTTCTGAGTACATCCAGCTTTGTCGATTTTCCTCGCTTGAGAACGTTAATCAACTTGCTGGGATTTGATCTCTTCGCAGAGGGACTTATAGGAATCATTCCTTGATTTAGGAATAAGCTCCTTATATTTAATAATACATTCAATACATTCAATAATACATCAAGGGCTTCCATGCTCCAGGTTCGTAGGATGTCTTGAAAATCAACCAAATATTTGTCTTTAAATCTATGTCACAGTTACGAATCAATAAGTACTCTATTTCATCGATCTACTTACTTCGTGGTTAATGTTTATGTATTAACTGCTAGCCTCATTGCGGCAGAAATGAGTAAGTGATTAAGAACATCCGTCCGCGTATGTAAACTGTGCACGCCAACTGCCCAGTCTCAGCCTTTGTATTCAATTTGTTCAAAATTAATCTGTTACCACCAATCAGCACGAGCATCCCCGAACCAAACAAAGACATAAAACGATTCATTACACAGTCTCTCCCCAAACAGATTCGCGAAAGCCACAAAAAATCCATTAAGCCTTGCAATAAACAGATTATAGCTAGGGCAGCGTCTTTTGAACAATCGTCTTCGTTCTCCTATCTCGTAATAGCGTTTAGAAAGTATGCAACTCTGTATGGCTGCGGCCGTCGCACCTGGAAATCGATGTTGCATTTTTATTTATAGACTCGTGAACAGTGGTCTTCGTAGCGAATTCTTACTTTAAACACCGTGCCTGTTGTTATTACGGTGTATCTTAACTGATTAGATATTGTTGTTTCTATTACAGAGAAATAGCTCTAGCAATGTTCGACGTTTCCACATTCTATATTACGTTCGATGTTGTTGGGTTTCAATAAATTCCTTGAACGCAAAACAGAGCTGGAGGCAAACAAACAAATGGACGTCTGCAATGTCTGGTAGGTTGTAGGATCGGGAATGAATTATTTATAGGCTGCTGTTGTCGGACAGACGCAGTACAGATGCAGATATTTATTATTTGACTCGAGAATGGGGAAATAATACCGTGGAATACTTTTGAGTGTATTATAGCAATTATAGTTGGTTGTTTTACTACAAACTGTTCGAGGTCGTATGACTCGAATATTATAACAGACCTCCGGGATAGCTCGACTTTTAAAATTCAGTGAGCTTCAATATTGTTGGCGTGGTTTATAGGAACAACAATGAACTTAAATATGACAAAAAATAAAATTAAAAAATTTAAGTAACCCCGACACAAAAAAAACTTTAAAAAGTAAAGGTTAATTGAAAGAACCTATTAATATTTTTAAGACAAGCGACGCCGTGTCGGGAGACCGCTAAGTGAAGGAAGAAGTATAATTTTTTATACCTACATACATAGGTGTAATGAATAAAAGATATGTACTAGTTTTAAATTGTACGCATGAACCTAATTTTTGTACGTCAATCTATTTTACAAGCTCTACTAAATTCTACTAAGTTCCTGCAGTGTTTCGATATTGTGTCAGTTCTATATATGTATGATGTTCCGTTGAGAGCCGTATGCGTTGCGTGATATGTGGGCACGGGGGCGTAGGGTGATAGAATGTGGCAACCCTTACGGGCAGACATGTAAGGGCAGCTATTCATGCCGCGTCGTAACTCGTGTCGGATATCCAGTGGAACAAATGCAAGAACCAATGTACGGGTGCTTGTCTGATTGACTTGGAAAAGCTTTCGACACCGTATAGTGGTGACACCGAAGGTCTTTATTACAAGCTCAGTCGGGTGGGCATAAGTAAATCACTGCTATATATGATTTTTGACATGTTAACCGGCAGAAAGTTATTTGTGAAAATTGCCAACGTGACTTTTACCCAAACATTTGGTATTAAAAACGGACTGCAACAGGGTACGGTGAACTAGCCGATCCTTTTCAACATTTACGAGAGTGGTCCGATAAGTACTTAGCCTTATTGTGATTCCCTTCATTTGTGGGGGTACAAATATAATTAACCTGTCCTATCACGTGGTGGCTGAAACCACCCCGTGCTCTTTATGAATTTTAAATGATCCGATATATCATCATTTGCTATGTCCGCAATTTCTGTAAAGAATCTTTGGCCTAGGCGTCGATTCTGGAGAGCTGGGCAGTGACAAAACAGATCGTCTCAGTTTCTTCCTCATCGCCACAGCTCCGGCAGAGATCGCTGGATCCCGAAACCCGTTTCCGGAGCATTGCTCCAATAGGACAGAGTCCTGTGATCACTCCGACGAGCATACGGATCGAGTTACGGTCCAGCGCCAAGAGCTTCTTTGTTTTTCCGATATTGAGCTCTGACCCTTGTAAGCCAAGACGAATTGGCTTCTTTGATGTTTGTGTCATTTATGATCCGGTATAATGCATTGATCGGTGGTTGCAATGACGTGTCCGCTTCGCTGATGTCCAGTTCAGGCCCTTGCCTGGCCAATTCGTCTGCTCTTTCGTTCCGTGCGATTGAGCTGTTGCCCGGGATCCAGCAGAGTTTGACTTTGTGGTGTCTGATGGACTTCAGTGAGTTGCGACATTTAATGACAGCCTTTGATCTCGTTATACAGGATTCTATTGACTTCAGTGCAGGCTGGCTGTTTACGAAGATAGTGATATCAGATGGTGGGATATCGGTTACCGGTAGGTGTTTGGCTGCTTTCTCTATTGTCAGGATTTCTGCTTGAAAAACGCTGCACAGATCAGGGAGTCTGAATGATTCCTGTTTGTGGAGGATATCAGAGTAGAACCCGGCCCCAGTGCCTGCGTCCATTGTCGATCCGTCGGTGAAGAGAGTGATCTCGTGGTCGTTGATTACAGCGTTTGATAGCCACTCTTCTCTATCGGGGAAAAGGATTAGTATTTTGAGAATCCATTTTGGGGGGAAATGTAGTCGGTCGTAGCTGCGAGGCTACTAAAACCATGTTTCTTTCCCAGGTCGTCTATTATTCTAAGTATGGCTGCATGTCCATAGTTGGCTTGCTTCCACAGAGAGGACTCGCTTAGTCTGAGAGCGCTCTTTGCAGCGCAGCCTTTTATGAATAGATCCAGGGGGAGGAGATGAAGTATCATTTGCAGGAGCAAGATTGCAAGAGCAACTTACTATCGTGTAGTATATTCTAGTAGACGGCTAATGTCGAAATTTCAGCCGGATCGGACTCGTAGTTTTGTTTTGACCGCGTGTGGAAGCGGGAGTGTCCGCGGATTTTAGAAAAATGGAAAAAAGAGCAATATCGGTCGGTGATTTGATTCTTGTTTTTGGAAGGGAAATCGCGAAATCTAAGAGCGTTTGAATGCTGTGTACGGTGACTCTTCTCCTTCGATGGCGACCATCAAAAATTGGTTTAACGAGTTTCAACGTGGTCGCACGTAGGTTTTTGATGAGCCACGTCCAGGTGCCCCGAAAACGGCTACCACGGAGGATAACATGACAAAAATCCACGAACTCGTATTGGCATACCGCCGATTGAAGGTGGGTGAGATAGCTAAGACAGTAGGCATTTCAAAAGATCGCGTAGCATATCGTGCATGAAATTTTGGGCATGAGAAAGCTGTCGGCGCGATGGGTGCCGCGTTTGCTCACGCGGGACAACAAGCGCAACCGTGAGACCACTTCAGAGCAGTGTTTGACGCTGTTTAAGCGCAATCCGAAGGAGTTTCTGCGTCGTTTCGTGACAGTCGACAAAACATGGATGCACTGGAACAGTCGAAACGGTGGACTTCACCCGGCGAACGTGCTCCGAAGAAGGCCAAGACTGTCCCATCGGCCAGAAAGGTAATGGCCACCGTTTTCTGGGATTCACAAGGTGTGATCCACATCGACTACCTGGAGGAGGGCAAAATGGTCACAGGGCTGTACTATGCCAAATTATTGGGCCGATTCGACGCCGAATTGAAGAAAAAACGGCCCCACTTGGCGTAGAAAAAAGTGCTCTTCCACCATGATAACGCACCGGCTCACACCTCCGCCCTCGCCACGGCCAAATTGGTCGAATTGGGCTACGAACTGCTGCCCCATCCACCGTATTCTCCAGATTTGGCCCCGTGCGACTTCTTTTTGTTTCCAAACTTGAAAAAGTCACTCGCCGGGCAGAAATTTCAGTCGAATGAGGAGGTCATCGCCGCCACGGAGGCCTACTTTGCAGACCTGGAGAAAACGTATTTTTCAGACGGGTTAAAGAAGTTGGAGCATCGCTGGGTCAAGTGTATCGAGCTAAAAGGAGACTATATTGAAAAATAAATCGCCATTTCTTCAAAATTTTTGTTTTTCTTTTGTAAGCTAAGTACTTTTCGGACCATCCTCGTACTTCGGTGATTTGATAGCTTCTCTTCACCATTCAATAGCGTATGCAGACGATTTAATTTGTACAGATCAGGTCCAACGATCGACTTCATTGTCGCTCTCTTGCAGCGTGACTTCGAAAAAATTCAGCAGTATTGTGATGACTGGAAGTTGAAAATCAACTGCCAGAAATCAGATACTATTTTGTTCAGATCCCCTTTGTCTAGGGAATTTCGAGACACTAGAAAAAATTGGCGCAGGTTCTCAATGCTTGGACCGCACTGGCGAAACAAAGTGAAGTCAGGTACATACCTTGGAATCTGGCTAGACCAGTATCTGTATTTTGACAAACTCACAAGATGGCTGTTTCATAGCAGCCAACTTGATTCGAGAGTGAAGGTAACCTACTACATGGCCGTAATCAAGCCCATGAGTGCTTATGGATGTCCCGTGTGGTTAATTGTGAGAACGAGTTTAATAGAAAGGATTAGGGTGATTAGGCGACACCAATACGAACGTGATGTTGCGCTCCATGAGCCCGAGCGCCTCACGTTTAGTAGATCAGTGTCGCATCAAGATCAGTGAGACGTAGTCCGACATCATCAAAGCTTTTGGTGGCTGGAACGGACTGCGTCGGTCTTTAACTTTAATAGGTCAGCCTCTTTAAAGTAAAACTTGCCACAAGCCAATGGCAGGCTTACATAGACTAGGGTAGGTTAGGTTAGAGTAGGTAAGAGCAGGCTAAGGCAGACTAGGGTGGCAGGTAGGTTTAGTTTAGTTTCAACTTTAATTAAAACAAAAATATTAAAAAACCCGAAAAAAATTACAAAACAATAACGAAAACAAACGAAAAATGTATATATTATAGTTAAGGTAGGGTTAAGTTATTCTTAGTTATAAATTTCTGTGTTTAAAAAAAAAAAATCTGATTCCAAGTTTTTTTAAAATATAACTTTTCTTAGCCTAAGTTGTTTATTTATTTTAATTATTACAAGTAAATCGTAAGGCCGAAAGGCATAGCTTTAAGTTGTTCTATTTGCTCTAGAGTGTCCGTATGGAGCCAGTAAGGTATTTTATGTCAGTTGTTATTTAAGCTAGTTTTAAGCATTTTTGTCTAAGATAACACCAACGCCATCGAATGATTATTTCGCGGCGTCCCTCCTCGGCGGGGTACTGGCAAAACCCCCCGTTGTATCACTTGCCACTTGGAATCGGCATTAAGCTTTAGATTCCGTTCACTTGTGTGGAAAACAAATCGCACACAACACAAGTGCATAAAAAAGAAGCTTGACTCTGGCTCCACATGAGCTCTAACGTCTTCTAAGGTGTCTGTCTGGCAGTACGATGGACCAGTATTTGTGTCTGAGTCCTCCAACAGATAGCAGAAGCCTCCAACAAAAAAAAAACAAAAAATAAGTTCTAAAATTTAAAAACAAAAATGAATTAAGAAAAAAAATGTAAGGGCAGACGTCGTTGACGGTGGTGTCTACTTCACGAATTTTTCAGATTAAATTAATTAGGACTGAACACCAATTAAAAGCTTGGCTACGGTTGTTTCGGTACTTACTTACGTTGTCTCTGTATAACCCATACTAAAGTATTATCAATACTCTTTTTATTTTTATTCGGGTTTTATTTTATTTACTTAACGGTTTTCCGATGCGGCGACGCTTATTTTAAAAACATTTATAGGTTCTTTCAGTGAAGTCAAAAGGCCGAGAGAAAAATTTTATTTTTTTACTTTTTAAAGTTTTTTTTGTGTCGGGGGTAACTTAAAATTTTTAATTTTACTTTTATTGATAAACTTTTTTTATTATATACAATTTTTCCTGTTAAGTGAAAAAGATATTCGTCCTGTGGCTACCGCGAGTGTTGACACACATTTGTACGCGTTTTATCGCATTTTCCCTAACTTTCCGTAAGATTTCCGGTGATAACTGCTTGTATTTCTGTCGAATATTCTCCTTAAGGGCTACGATTGTGCGAGGCTTATGGCCATAAGCCCGTGAATTCAAATAGTCCCAAACATAGAAGTCTGGGAAGGTTAAATCTGGGGATCTTGCTGGCCATGCTAAATCGCCAAAACGGGAGATTACGCGACCAGGAAATGCTTCCTTCACAGTATCCATTGTGGCTCGTGTTGTATGTGTGGTTTCACCGTCTTGTTCAAGCCACATGTTCACCAAGCCCCGCTCATCCAATTTCCGCAGTAAGGAGTCGTTTATCATGGCCCTGTAGCGTTCGTCAGTAACAGTTATCGTATTACCGATGGCGCTCTCAAAAAAGTACGGCCCAATCACTCCCCCTAGTCATGCCCAATTGCGTGGCCCGTCGTCTGGTTGATGTTTCTTCGCTCTTAGCGAAATCGGTAGCCACAGCCGCGATATTCTCGGCCAAACGACCGTGGCGGTCACGTCTGCATGGTCTCCGATGGTTCCAGTCTGTTCAAGTCGAGTAGCTAAGCGCCGGAATGTTTGCTCAGTTGGCGCGACACGAATAGGAATTCGACGTTGAAATTCACGCTGCGCTAATACCACCGACCGATTATTGGTAAAAAAAAACGACACAATTATTCCACGCTCTTGCGCAGTATAGCGCTCCATTTCTTATCTGTACGTCACCATTTGCAAAAATTATATCATCCATTTTGCCTACCACCTAAAAGAGTTGATGACCTTGAAACGCCTGAACTGATCTTCATAAATTGTAGCTAAGGACCATATCGATCACGTTAACTTTCGAACAAAAAAAATGCATCAAAATCGGTCCATTCGTTCAGGAGCTACGATGCCACAGACACACAGACACGTCAGTAGTACAGGAAGTGTACTATTCTGTCTCTCTATTCAAATTTCCAATTTATATTGATCTTCAAGTTAGCTTTTGGTCTAAACGTTTCATCTTTTGTAATCCATTCCTGGGATTTAAATAAAGACGAAGTCATGCTCTCCACTATTTATCAAAGTTACTCATATTGACTCCTTTGCGTGTGTCCCGGATATTGTGTTCGTGTTTGAGATTTGGATATATGATGTTGAAGTGAACGATTACTTCCTGCCTGGGTATAGTTTCTAGGCTAAAACAAATGAGAATTATGCAGCAGGTGGCGTTGGTTGTTTCATAAAGGACGCTTATAAGGTAGTTAATGTTTTCCCAGTTGATTGTCCAAGAGCTGACGTTTTGAAAGTGTCCATAGATTTAAACAATGAAATGTTTGATTTCTTATGTGTTTATAGATTACAAATGTTTAACGTCACGATGTTTATTGACCATTTTTCTGGTGTGTTAGATAGGGAGAAATCGAAAAATTTAATAGTTGTAGGTGATTTCAATGTCGATTGTTTAAATGATTGTCCTGCGGTATCAAATTACCTTTCTTTGTTAGCCTTAAACGGTTTGACCAACTTCATAAATGTGCCCACTAGACCTGCATCAGGTACTTGTATAGACCATATATGTGGCCGTTTTCGTAACGTTGTACGTAAAGAATGTGAATATTGTGTTTTTGATTTTATGATTACGGACCATTGTATGACTGGCGTCTTATTTAACATAAAACCTACAAATTACAGTCCAACTTTGAATTGTCTTCAAAGCGGGCCCAAAATAAACTTTCCCATGCTTCGAAATAAATTGTGTCTTGAGTCTTGGGATGATGTTTACAATTGTAGTGATATATCTTATGCCTATCATAACTTCATATATATTCTTAAGAACCATATAGTGAAGTGTAGTTCTTTAACCAACAGGAAATGTTTAAGAAAACTTAAACCCTGGTTGTCTAATTATCTATTAAATAAAGTAAGGGCAAAAAATAAACTAAGAGTCAAATGCAAACGATTCCCTAGTAACCTATTGCTTAAAATGAAATATAAAAGGTTACAAACCGAGTTGAAAAAGGAAATACGGGTGTGCCGCGATTCCTATTATCGCGCTCAATTTTATTCTGCTAGAGGCAATCTCAAAAAGGAATGGAAAGTTGTGAACACCATTCTTAACAAAAAGATATCCATTCAAAAAATTACTGTTCTTCATACTGATAATAAGGAAATAACTAATAAACGTGAAATCGCTGACGCTTTTAACAGACATTTCGCAACCATTGGACATAAGTTGCGTACTAAACAAACTCATGATCTGTGCTCTCAATGTTTATCTGTTGATGTTGATGTGAATTCTGTGAACAGTAATAGTTTCTTTTTTGACCCTATAACTTTCTTGGAGATTTTAAGAATGATTCATTTTGTGGTGTCGATGGTATCTCTAAGGTTATCCTTAAAAATATTGCATGTTTCATTGTGGATGTATTAGCTGAAATATTTAATCGCAGCATTTTCTCTGGAATTTTTCCTGATGACCTGAAACATGCCGATGTTATTCCTTTGTTCAAAAAAGGGTCCGTAACTGAAATTGGAAACTATAGGCCCATATCCCTACTGACAAGCATTAGTAAAGTCTTCGAAAACTTATCAAAACAAGGTTAGTGAATTTTTTAGACAAGACAAGGTTCTTTCATCACACTCAATACGGTTTTCAAAAAGAAAAATCAACCGAGGATGCACTTTTAGTATTTTGCTCTCAGATTATGCACAGCCTTGAAAAAAGAAAATGTACAGCTGCTCTTTTTATTGACATAACCAAGGCCGTCGACATGGTCGACCATGAAATTCTGTTAAAAAAATTGGAAAATGCAGGCGTGCATGGGTTCATGCTTAAATGGTTTAGATTGTATCTGAAAAATAGATCGCAGAAAGTAAAGTTGAATGAGATGAGAAGCGAAGTACAATTAAGTAGCCTTGGGGTGCCACAAGGTTCTGTTTTGGGTCCCATCCTATTCCTAGTCTACATAAACTCACTTTTCCACCTCAACCTCTACTGCTTTTGCTGACGATGTAGGACTAACGTATGGCCTAGATAGTCCCCTAGATCTTACTTCTGACATAAATTACGATATACATATAGTAAGACAATAGTTCGCAAAACACAAACTTATAATAAATTGTAAGACTAAATTTATGTTTTTTAATCTATCGAGCTCTCCCAACGCGAAACCGGATATATGTTTTCACACACCAAATTGTAAAACATTTAAATTAGAACTCTGTAAGTGTGCAAGTAGTGTGTTTGGGCAATTATTTTTTAATGATGAAAGTTGTACTGACGATTGTTTTTTGATAGAAAATGTGGACGAATTTAAATATCTAGGACTCTTACTGGACTCAAATATGAAATTTACTTCTCATGCTAATGCTTTGAAGAAGTATTTTATTTCTACGCTCAGGCACCTCTATTACCTGGGTAATATATGCTCAATGAAGCTACTAAAAACAATTTACTATGGTCTTTCCATTCTAGGCTTCAATACGGTATAAACTGCTGGGCAGGTGGCTATCAAAACAAAATTCAACCATTGTTAGTTTTGCAAAAAAATGTTATCCGTAAAATCTGTCGTAAACCTAGTAGACATCCGAGTTATCCTTTATTTTGTGATTTAAAAATTCTTCCTGTCCGTCACTTATACTGTTTCAAGGTTTTGTTGTAATAGAAGTCTTGTACTAATTATATAAGTATATATACAAATATTGCACACACTCGTATCGAGGTTCTTTGTATAAGTATTGTTATATACATCAAACATAAGACATCTGTACATCATCAGATCAGGAGATCTCAGAGTAGTGATACACTGGTCAAGGAATAAAGTCTACCCTAGCACAAGACATAATCGTGTATTTTATTTGACATAACATGGTGTCAGATGTGGAATTATATTCAATAAAGTGAAATGCAGAAAAGTGAGAAGAAAAGCAACGACACCTTACAACCATCTACTTCGGGGACACAGAATAACGCAATGGAAACTTTTCAGGGGACAATTTAAAATCAACAAATTTGCCTCTAGCTTGGAAGAACTGGCAAAACCAATTCAAGATTTATCTACTTGCGAGCAATCTTGTAAGTACAAGTGAAGAACGTAAAGTAGCCTTACTTCTGCACTTCATGGGCCCAGACGCATTTGACATCTTTACGATGTAAAGACATCAAAACGATAAAACTTGAGCAGCTCTATGACCTTTTTGATAAATACTTCCTGCCCAAAGTAAATATCATAATGGAACGCCATACATGTTTTACGAGACGCCAGAAACATGGAGAGTCTATCGACGAATTTGTAACTGCTTTGAAGAATCTAAGTCAGACATGCGAGTTTAAAGAATTAAAGGACGACTTGGTAAGAGATCTATTCATTTGCGGCCTTCACAACAGTTTTAATTATATACGCGAAAGATTGCTTAACGAGGGTGATCAAAAATTAGAAAAAGTCATCGAAATTGCAAAAATTTTAGAGGTTATAAAAGAACAGTCCAAGGAATTGGAATTAGAAAGTGAAGCGAGTAACAATTTTGTTATTGCACCTGTAAGAAAAAGTCAAATATATCATCACAGAACACAGCCATCTCAACAGCGGTCTCACCCTACATCATCGATGAGTCGATCAAATAACCAACAAATGCCATCTTCCTTAGAGAAAAAGAGATCGTCGGCTTGTGGGCAATGCGGTCAGTTCCACAATTATAAATGTCCAGCGCAAGGGGCAACATGCTATTTCTGTCAGCGACCCAACCATTTTGCAAAAATGTGCAGACAAAGACAACAAACGTTTATTCGAAATGTAAATACAACTGAGACTGAGGATACAACACTGGAGAACGAGAGCGAGTCAACACTATTTATTGGAAACATCAACGAGCGAGATAGCACTATGAATGCAACATGGAATGTCAATCTTTACGTCAACAATAAAAAACTTGTCTGCCAAATAGACACTGGTGCGGGAGCTAACATAATGTCAATTGAACAATTCAAAAAACTGAACTTGGATGACCATCTTCTCAAACCAACATTTATCAAACTACTAACGATCAGCGAAGAACCTATACCATTACTTGGACAATGCACCATTTCCTGTTTTTACGAAAGACATCCATATATGATTAACTTTTGTGTTGTGGCAATCAATTGCAGATCAATTTTGGGACTTCCAACATCAACAAAAATGGATTTAGTCAAACGAGTGAACTATTTGGGTAAGAAACATGGTAGCGTAGAAAATATAACATCTAATACTATTTTGAATAATTACCAAGATATTTTTGAGGGTTTGGGTTGTCTTAAAATGAAATGTAATCTCAAATTAATGCCAGAGATACCTCCAGTGGTTGAGAGTCCACGTAAGATACCATTTAAACTAAGAGATGAGTTAAGAGAGGAGTTAAATCGCATGGAATCGTTGGGAGTAATAAGACGGATTGAAGAACCGACTGACTGGGTTAACTCAATTGATATTGTAAGAAAGCCAAGTGGTAAATTACGACTATGTCTGGATCCGAGACACCTTAACAAAGCCATTCTTCGCCCACACTTTCCATTTACCAGTGTTGATGAATGTCAGTCACGGCTGAAAGGATCCAACTTCTTTAGTTCCCTTGATGCGAATTCTGGATTTTGGATGTTTCCTTTGGACGATGAGTCTTCGAAATTGTGTACTTCTATAACACCATTTGGCAGATATTGCTTTCTAAGATTGCCCTTTGGAATAAATGCAGCTCCAGAAATCTTTCATTCAGAAATGGTAAAGCTCTTTGAAGATATCCCAAACTTGATAATATATATAGACGATTTTTTAATTTATGCAAAAAGTAAAGATGAGCACGACAGAATTTTAGAAATGGTGTTAGACAGAGCTCGTCTGATTGGCTTAAAATTCAATAAATCAAAATCAAAAATAGGCTTGCGCAAAATTAAGTTTATTGGTCATGTTTTCGATGAATTTGGGGTTCATGCTGATCCATCAAAAATAGAAGCGATATGCAAAATGCCACGTCCTACCTGTCCTGTCGAACTACAGCGATTCTTAGGGATGGTCAATTATCTTTCTCCATTTATTAAAGGGTTGTCTATACATAACTCCAATTTACGCAATTTATTAAAAAAGGAAATAGATTGGCATTGGTCAGAAAGTCATGAGCAAGAATTTAACAACTTAAAAAGACTACTAACCACTGCTCCAGTTTTGGCCTATTATGATAGCAACAAAGCAATATCTTTATCTGCGGACGCTATGAAAAACGCAGTAGGCGCGGTAATTAGCCACGAAAATAGGCCAATCGCATATGCTTCTGCTACTCTTACTGCAAGTCAGCAAAATTATGCTCAAATTGAGAAAGAGTTATTCGCTATCCTTTTTGGTTGTACTCACTTTCACTAATTTGTTTATGGAAAAACTATAAATGTTGAAACTGACCATAAACCTCTCATTCCTTTATTCGAAAAACAATTATATAAGGTACCGGCGAGATTACAGAGATTCATGCTTAAATTACAAACATACGATTTAAAAGTATGTTATAGGCCTGGTAAAGAAATGTTTGTAGCGGACACCTTGTCCAGGACACCACTTTCGAATCAAACCCTAAGTGAGTTTGACAAAGAAGTTGAAATTCACTGCAACTTACTAAAAAGTAATTTGACGATTACTGACGACAAATTGTTACAGATTAAAAACTTAACTAATCAAGACTGTACATTAAAGTTAATTAAAGAATACTCTAGAAACGGTTGGCCAGATGACAAAAAGAACGTTAATAGCTTAGCCATGCCCTATTACACTTTTCGAGATGAAATTTATGTAATTGATGGCATTGTATTTAAAGCAAACCAAATTGTCATTCCTCAAAAGATGCGCCCAGAGATTCTAAGATATATTCATGAAGGTCATATGGGCATACAACGATGTAAAAGTTTAGCCAGGTCACTAGTATTTTGGCCAAATATAAGCAATGATATAACCAATGTAGTCACTAACTGTGATGTATGTGTGCGAAAGCGTCCTATGAACCAAAAAGAACCTCTAAAGCCACATGTTATTCCAGAAATACCTTGGCTGAAAATTGGAACAGATCTTTTTGAATTCGGCAAGCAAATTTATTTATTGGTCGTAGACTACTATTCAAAATACATTGAAAACGCATTACTCAGCAGCGGATATTCGAATATTAGTGTGGTTACACATTTAAAATCTATTTTAGCTCGGCACGGAATACCGCAAACGCTCGTGAGTGACAACGAACCGCCTTTTAATTCGCAAGCCTTTAAGCAATTTTGCGATGACTGGGGAATCGATCATATTACTTCGAGCCCATATTTACCAAGGTCAAACGGGTTGGCAGAAAAATCAGTGCAAACCATTAAAAACTTATTGAAAAAATGTCAACAATCAAATACTGATCCGTATATAGCTCTTCTCCATTACAGGACAACACCTAAAGAAAGTTCATATTCCCCGTCGGAAATATTGATGTCACGAAAGCTTCGAACCAAACTCCCAACATTGAAACAACACCTCGAACCTTCGATTATAAATAAGCAACAATACAAACATCACTTGAATAAGTCTATGAGCAAAGCTAAATTGAAATATGACCAACAAGCTAAGCATTTGCCAACCTTAAACATAGGCGAAAATGTATTTTACAAAAGAAATCCAAACTCCTCTTGGTTTCCAGGGATTATAAAGGGAGTAGCTAAAGAACCCAGATCATACATAATAGAAGACAGCGATGGAGCTGAGTGTCGAAGAAACCGGCAACACATATTGAAGTCTCCAAAAACATAAATTGACTTAGATTCGGACCAAATAAAGACGGAAGCAGATAATGGTAACAAAGCGATATCATCAGGAAGTAGCGACGAATCAACCGTACAAGAAACTTTAAGCACAAACATGGAGAACATTGCGAAGTCATCTAATTTCACTCGCTATGGAAGGCGCATTACTAGACCCGAAAGATACGCACCCTAAAAAAAAAAAAAAAAAAAAAAAAAAATAAGATATAATTAGATATTTAGATATACAAGTGAATTATGAAAAATGAATATAAAAAACTTAACTATGATACTTTCATATTTAAAAAAAAAAAAAACAGGAAGATGTTGTAATAGAAGTCTTGTACTAATTATATACATAAGTATATATACAAATATTGCACATACTCGTATCGAGGTTCTTTGTATAAGTATTGTTATATACATCAAACATAAGACATCTGTACATCATCAGATCAGGAGATCTCAGAGTAGTGATACACTGGTCAAGGAATAAAGTCTACCCTAGCACAATCGTGTGTTTTATTTGACATAACATTATTTGAGTTAAGTCAGGCAACCGAAATTTCCGAATCATTTCCACCTACAGCCTGCGTACAAACTCCCTTAATACGTTTCATGTACCTATTTTCCGTACCACTGCCTATAGAGACTTTTACTCCATAATGTGTTATCGTTTATTTAATTTACTCCCAGAAGAAATCAGAAAAACTCACACGCTCAAAATATTCTTAAAGCGCTTGGCTGTTACTCTATGACTATAATAGCCTGGACGCTCTCATTTCTAACATTTTGATATAATATTTTGATATTAGCTCTATTCCAAGTTAATTTTGAGTATGTTGTTTATTAATCCAGTTCAATTGAATTATCCCAAATGAAATACAATGTGCCGAATATATCAATTAATTAAAAACTTCTTTGTAATACCCCACCCCACCTATTGTATTGTTCCAATGAAGGGGCATTCAACACTATTGATTTACATTGTAAAAAATATCGAATGTCACCAATACGAATAAATAAAATAAAAAAAAAAATTAAAAATCTTACGTATGATACGCTAATCATATGGAAACAGTTCATACGATTTGAAACTGAGCTTTGCCAAACACTTGTGAACAGTTTACTAGAACCATATTCTGTTTCACGAAAGGAAACCCAAAATTAATTATTTTCTTTAACTTTTTTTCTATCAAATCATCTATTCTGTTGTCGCCGCCTCGGTCTATCATCTTTAATGACCTATTTTACAAGTTTTCTCGTCACAAAGAAGAATCGGATATAAATCGAAGCTCAATTTAAACTTTACTAAGTATGCGATGATTAACTTAAACCCATTCCTAGTTTTGGTGAGAACGATACCCGTACCCGGGATAATGCTGACGTACTTAATTAACTTTGCGAACTATCCAACGTCTCTGAAACGCGAATTTTCCAATTGGAAAATGAAATAAGAAGACAGTTCAGAATATACATAGATTGAAATCAGGTATTGTACGTCTCATTGGAGTTGGTGGATCCGATCCAAATCAACAAGCCCTTGCCATTGTTGACTGGCCAAAACGAGCACATGCTATACAATACAAGCATAATTTCCATCGACTGATTGGTTCTCCTGGATCCTGCCGAACGCAAATATGTATAAATAACACAAACGTAGTCTTAGCCAGCGACTACGTGTGTGCGATGAACACACAAACATTTACATCATCCTTTTTACCGTTGTCGATGCCATAGTTGCCACCCTGAAAGACGTCATTGTCGGTTTTATTCATCATCATTCATGGCCCATTCTAGATCCATTAAAATCAGAACACCAAGCGAATATGTGTGTGCGGATGCATAGAGTAAACAAAATTTATGTTGCAAGAGAATTTTAATTCATATCGACCATGTCTTTCTGCCAACCCATCCGCCCCCGCCAAGTTGCACCGACCGACAGCTGTAATGGCAGCATCTACTTCGGTTTCTCGTGTCCTTCTGCCGCCTACCTTCGAGTAACCGCCCCTCGAATGGCATTAATCAGAACGATGGAGAGTAATAAAAGTAAAAATGGGAAATTCCGCTAAAAATGTTCACGGATGCTGATGTGGATATTCGGTCGGGTACTCGGGCGCTTCGGTATTCCAACACGGTTTACGATCGAGTACAATTTTGCCCTTCATGCGAAAGGTTGAGGGCGAGGCATGGGAAAAACTAAACTGTTGCTCCTGAATTCATGTTGGCGTCGTCCTTGGTCGTGTGCGACAGGCGCCCGTTTGCTTACGGTAACCATATATTATGTCATTACAGCAAGTAATCGGGCAAGTTCTCATCGTAATATTCTCGAAACGCACCTTATGGTGCTTCGGTGCTCTTGAAAGGATATGCGGCCCGTTATACTCCGTTTGGATATCTGCTCCACTCTACTCGTATTCTACTTTTTGCGGTTTTTATTTTCTTCTTTCAATTTTAATTTGCATTCACTCGCATTGGTCTCTTTCATCTTCTTCTTTCTACGAATTACACCGTCCAGGCATAAACTGACTTTAGACATTCCTTGATGTAAAGTTTGTGCATCCTGGGAGAGGGTGGGTAGCATTCTGCATTCTGTTTTATTGCGAAAATGTAGTTTAACACGTTCCATATGCACCAGTTGGACTTCAAATAAAAACCACAATGAGCTGAAGATAGTGTTGGATAATCATACTTTGAATGGCAAGGCGCATAGTTGTCTGAATTTGTTGGTGGGGTTTACATTCTCGATGTTTACACGGTATGTTCATTGGGAGTGTAGAACAGATATATTGTATAACTAAAGTGACAACGAAATGCCACGCCAATTGGTAGGAATACTCCTCTTGAATACTATCCTGATTTCCAGCAATTTAGATTATTTGATAGTCAGAGAAGAAAGAAGCTGATGTGATGTCGAGCTTAGGTATTCAACATTTACAACGTACCACGTCGGCCCAAACCAGGCGCTATCTTATATGAGCATTGGTGGGACAGTCAAGAGAAAATGTTCTACTTCTTCCCACATGCGGCACTGGTGCTCGTAATGATACTTTTAATTTTTCTGCATTCTGTCCTTTTTGCGGATGAGAGGTTGAAAACAGACTTCTTGTAGACACCGGTGTATATGCACAGTTCCGTCATCTACGATTGTTCGTCTAAAAGAATCAGTCGCTGACGAAGTACCTAATCAGACCTTGAGTGGGTTCCAATTTGAAGAAGTATTTCTCTGATAAGATTTTTTTATTTCTCAAGATAAGAAGGGGACTTCATTTCCCAGAATCTCAGAGTTCGGGATTTAAAAAGACTCAGTGAAGTAAGGTTTCAATTTCAGTTTTAGAAATATCTCTTTTGTTGTCCTCAGTGTACATTTAAAGGGATGGTCTTGGTGCAATGGTAATCATCACCGACCGTGCGGAAGATCTACGAGGATGGTACGATAAGTACTTAGCCTACAAAAGAAAAACAAAAGTTTTGGAGAAATGGCGATTTATTTTTCAATATAGTCTTCTTTTAGCTCGATACACTTGACCCAGCGATGCTCCAGCTTCTTTAACCCGTCCGAAAAATACGTTTTCTCGAGGTCTGCCAAGTGGGCCTCCGTGGCGGCGATGACCTCCTTATTCGACTGAAATTTCTGCCCGGCGAGTGACTTTTTCAAGTTTGGAAACAAAAAGAAGTCACACGGGGCCAAATTTGGAGAATACGGCGGATGGGGCAGCAGTTCGCAGCCCAATTCGACCAATTTGGCCGTGGCGAGGGCGAAGCTGTGGGCCGGTGCATTATCATGGTGGAAGAGCAATTTTTTCTTCGCCAAGTGGGCCCGTTTTTTCTTCAATTCGGCGTCGAATCGGCATAGTACAGCCCTGTGACCGTTTTGCCCTTCTCCAGGTAGTCGATGTGGATCACACCTTGTGAATCTCAGGAAACCGTGGCCATCACCTTTCCGTCCGATGGGACAGTCTTCGCCTTCTTCGGAGGACGTTCGCCGGGTGAAGTCCATCGTTTCGACTGTTCCAATGGATCCATGTTTCGTCGACTGTCACGAAACGACGCAGAAACTCCTTCGGATTGCGCTTTAACAGGGTCAAACACTGCTCTGAAGTGGTCTCACGGTTGCGCTTGTTGTCCGGAGTGAGCAAACGCGGCACCCATCGCGCCGACAGCTTTCTCATGCCCAAAATTTCATGCAGGATATGACCCACGCGATCTTTTGAAATGCCTACTGTATCAGCTATCTCGCGCACCTTCAATCGACGGTCTGCCAATACGAGATCTCGGATTTTTGTCACGTTATCCTGCTTGGTAGCCGTTTTCAGGGCACCTGGACGTGGCTCATCAAAAACAGACGTGCGACCACATTGAAACTCGTTAAACCAATTTTTGATGGTCGCCATCGAAGGAGAAGAGTCACCGTACCCAGCTTTCAAACGCTCTTTGATTTCGCTGCGCGATTTCCCTTCCAAAAACAAGAATCGATTTCGAAAATCCACGGACACTCCCGCTTCCACACGCGGTCAAAACAAAACTACGAGTCCCATCCGGCTGAAGTAAGTTGCTCTTGCGATACTGGCGCCATCTGGCGGTGAGGCTAAGTACTTATCGGATCACCCTCGTATAGTTCAAGTCTGTCCATATCCCAGAACAATTCCTATACGGAAAATCTGTGCAACAACATCAGTTGTGAATGAGAGATGATCGATCACAACACTCGCAGTATAAGATCACTTCAAAATTCATACTCTGTATGTGCATTACATACATAGCATACAAAGCCATGCTGCATATGTAGACGGACGAGAGCTGCTTGCGAGCTCTACAAGCAGAAAAGAAGGAAAGAACATACGCTTTTCAGAAAGAAAAAAAAGGAGCACGAAAAGCGTGAGCATAACAGGAATGAAGCTCGAAAGTTTTACCAAAAAGTAAAACGAACATGTCGAGGCTACAAAGCCAGAGCAGAAGCCTGCCGGGATGAAAACGGCAATCTAGTAGTAGAATCACAGTCGATGCTGAGAATATGGCAGTCTGTACTTACTATATAATACTTCTGCAGACTGTATAGCGGCGATGATAGACAAGATACCGCTGTCAGGCAGAATGATCCATTCACCACGGACGATGACGAAAGAGAATCCCGTCCACCCGACGGAGCGATATCGAGACTTAAGTCTAATAAAGCTTCTGGCGCGGGCGGCCTGTCTGCTGAGCTTTTCAAGGTGGCTGGAGATGTGTTGGTAAGGCGCATGCACGAACTTATCTGTAAAATATGGTCGGAGGAAAGCATGCCCGACGAATGGAATCTCAGCATCGTTTGCCCGGTCCACAAGAAAGGAGACCTCTATAAGTGCGCCAATTATAGGGGAATAAGTCTCCTCAACGTCGCATACGAGATCTTCTCTGCCGTATTGAGTGAACGCCTGAAGCCTTTTGTGGATAACCTGTTCGGCTCTTATCAGTATATCTTCAGGACAGGCAAATCCACAATAGACCAAATATTCACACTGCGGCAGATCTTGGAGAAGACCTAAGAATTTCAAATCGATACGCACCACCTTTTCATCGATTTTAAAGCCGCGTATGACAGTGTGCATAGAGACGAGCTATACGGTGCCATGTCTAGTTTTAACATCCCTGCCAAACTCGTCCGATTGTGCAGGTCGACAATGGAGAATTCTCGCTGCTCCGTTAAGGTCGATAATGAGCTAACCCAGACCTTTGGTGTTAAAAAAGGATTTAGACAAGGCGACGCACTGTCATGCAGTTTCTTTAACATCATACTTGAGAAGGTCGTACAAGAGTCACTGGCCAACACAAGAGGTACGATTTATTTCAAGTCCTCCCAACTGCTTGCGTACGCAGATGACATTGACGTGATCGGGAGATCGCAGCGAGACGTCAATGAGGCATTCATAAGCATTGAGACGGAAGCGGCCAAAGTGGGTCTTAGCGTTAACGAGGGTAAGACCAAATATATGCTGTCATCGAAAAAAGACACACAACACCGACGTCTGGGCCAGAACGTCATGCTTGGCAGCTATAATTTCGAAGTAGTCAAGGATTTCGTCTACCTTGGCTCACTTATGACCAGCGACAACAACACCAGCGCTGAGATAAAACGCAGAATAACTCTTGACAACCGCTGCTTCTTTTGGCTCAAGAGGCAATTGAGAAGTAGAGCCCTCTCTCGAAAGACCAAGATAACGTTGTACAAAACCTTAATCATCCCAGTCCTCCTTTACGGCGCGGAGGCTTGGACTTTAACTAAAGCGGATGAGGACGCCCTTGGTCGTTTCGAGAGGAAAATTCCGCGTTTATCTAGCCCCTTTATCGTTCCGTTTATACTAGCGGTGTATGGAGGAGAAGAACTGTAGAGGCTGTACAGCGACATGGACCTGGTACGACGTCTCCGGATCCAACGTCTAAGATGGCTGGGCCATGTAGAGCGGATGGACAACACGGTTCCGGCCCGAAGAGTCTTCGAATCCAACCCGGAGGGACGACGCAGCAGGGGACGGCCGAATCTTCGGTGGCGCACGCAGGTGGAAGGGGACCTCAACCGTCTGGGCGTGCGGCGCTGGAAACAGCTGGCGAAATATCGTGCCAGCTGGAAACGCTTGTTGGTTGAGGCCCAGGTCCACCGCGGACTGTAGCGCCATATAAGTAAGTAAGTAAGTATGTGCATTTACTATATAACACCTTAATGACATGAAAACAAAAACAGTTACTGCAAACTATAGGTAGAAACAACGCGACAAATTCAGTCCAGTCTCTCCTATTTGAGCAACCTCTTACCGATAATGTAAAGGCTTTCGCGGATGATCTTGCCATTGGACATTTTTCAAACACAAGTCTGAGTTTCTTCGAAGTGCAATTGCGCAGTAAACGTGTTTGTTGACATCATGATTCGTGCTACAAAGTATAAGTCCTTATTCATCGTTATCGAAGCTGTTGAAGGCGATACGAAAGTTAATGTAACTAAGAAGTTCGACATACCACTCAGTACAATATCTACCATTTTAAAGAACAAAAATAAAATCATTAACACTCAATCAACTGGAGGAAGAAAACGGAATACTAAAGAAGAATTTCCACAACTTGAAGAGTGCTTAGTAACATGGATTAGACAATGCAGGGCACAAAATATTTCCGTAGGTGGTCTTTCAGAAAAAGCGAAGTCATTTGCAAAGGACTTGAATATCCCAAATTTTTCGGCAAGTGAAGAGGAATGGTGTTGTTTTTAAAAAAAAATTGTGGTGAAAGCGCGAGTGCTAATGTTGGTGTGTGCACAGATTGGCAAAAACAATTGGGAGAGATAATACAAAATTACGAACCGTGTAACATTTTCAACACTGATTAAACTGGACTGTTTTTTAAATGTTCACCTCAGAATACCTTTAGGTTTAAAGATGAAAAGTGCCACGGCAGTAAAGTAAACACGGCAAAGAAAGGATAACAGTTTTGCTTGCAGTAAACACGAACGGCAGTGAAAAATTAAATCTACTGATCATAGGAAAAGCTGCAAAGCCCACGTGTTTCAAAGGATGATTGTATGCCTTTCCCGACAACATATCGCTCAAACAAAAAGGCATGGATGAATACTGAACTTTTTAATGAGTGGCTTCTTACATCAGATTCCAATATGAAAATACCGAAAGGTAAAATTCTACTTTTTTTAGACAATTGCACAGTCCATAAAAGTGTTCCATCGTTATCCAATGTCAAGCTTCATTATTTTCCTCCGAACTTTAAAACATTTTACCGCCGAGATCCCAAATACAATTACAGTTTTGACGGCTATGATGTTTGCCGATAAAGCGTGGACAACCGTGAGCACTTCCATAATTTTTAATTGCTTCAAAAAATCCGGCTTCACAACTACTTTTTAAGAGGAACAGATAGAGGAAGATACTATTTATATTACACCAAGGTCTTGAGAGTTTATCTCTTTACAAAATGATACTTTTGATGAATACGTGGGAGTCGATGAAAATTACGCTGCCTGGAGAGCCCTAACTGATGCTGAAATCCTGGCTGCAGAAATGACAAGGAAGAAGATGATAAAGATGACACTGAGCAACAGTAACTTTGAAAGAAGTCAGTTCAGTTCTAAATAAATTACGTTAATTTTTTTTACAAACTAATGTTAATGATGACGTTTTCAAGCTTTTCAACTAGCTGCGGTCAGCTGGGAACATTTTAACCCTTCTTCCCTCTCATGTCTTCTTCTTCTTCTTGTCCTTTTTTCCGGCGTCGTTATGGTCAGAAGTGTAGGACCATAACCTTTACACTTAACTGCATTCCTACTGGTCCGCTTGTGGGGTCCGCCGATTTGACCTCAGAATGTAGCGGCAGGCTTCCCGGTTTGGGATTACTTCATCGCTGAGGCCAATCAAATGCTGGTGTTTTTGCATTTGTTTGCACCAATTGTTTTTCGGCCTGCCTTTTTTGCGTGTTGAAATTGTAACATTGATTGATATCGCCTTTTGGACGGGGTTCAAAGGATCTCTCCTTTAAACATAGCAATATCAACTGAGTCGGTCGCGCTCTATCTTCCGTGGAGGCTTCCTCGGATCTTTGAACTTCTAATTCTGTCGCGCTTTGTTACTCCCGCTGTCATGCGAAGCATCTTCATCTCAGCTGCCGTTAATTTGCTCTCATACTTTTTGTGCATTGTCCAGCATTGTGAACCGTATGTGAGCGCCGGACGTACAACTGAAGTGTAGAGCCTTCCTTTCAGCTGAGGGGGGATTTTTCGATCACAGAAAATGGCGGAGTTTTCCCGCCACTTCATCCACCCTACGCTTACGCGATGGTTGATGTCGTCATCACAAGTTGCTTCTTTATTAATCATAGATCCCAGATATTTAAACTTTTCACACTTGGGAAGCACCCTTCCATTCAAGTAAATGTCTGGAATAGGCTGATGAGGGTCAGAGAATGGGCAGCACAGATACTCTGTCTTCTTTGAACTAATACGATACCCGTGTCCCTCAAAAATGTCCACCCACACATCAAGTGCTCGTTGTAGGCACGCCTGATCATCACTTATAATGGCTCCATCGTCAGCAAAGAATAGCTGGTGCACATTGGGGTCCGTCACTTTTCCTTCAAGCAAACAATCAAGGACTGCTATAAAGAGCAGTGGGCTGAGGACGCTCCCTTGGTGTACACCGACTTTGATTGCGAACTCTTCGGTGACTCCTGCGGTGCATCTTACTCTTGTCGTTGCTCTCTTGTACATGTCCATGATCACTCGCACGTAGGTTTCTCGAACTCCTTTTTGTCTTAGCGCTACCCATAAAAGATCTCTTGGTTGCCGGTCAAAGGCCTTCTCGAAATCAACCAACACCATATGCAAGTCCTTTGAAGAATCACGATGCTTTTCCATCATGATCCTTATACTTTGGATTGCATCTGTTGTTGATTTACCCGAGACAAACCCGCACTGGTCATCAGATAGTCGTATTATTTTCCGCAGTCGGCTATCTAATACCCGTTCAACGTTCTTCATGATGTGCGACATCAGCTTGACAGAACGGTAGTTATCACAATTTCGCGTATCACCCTTTCCTTTGTGCAAAGGAAGAAGATAGCTTTCCCTCCATTGATTAGGCATAGTGTCGCCTCTCATAAGTTTGGAGATAAGAACCATGAGCCATCTAGACCCGATGTCTCCCATCTTTTTCCAGAACTCAGAGGGTATCCCGTCCGGCCCAACAGCTTTTCTCTTCTTGGAGTTTTTAACCGCGTACCGAACTTCTTCGACTGTGATGTCGGATATTTCGGCATGATTCGGGGCGGCTCTTGGAAAGTACACTCGGGGAAACTGTTCGTTCAGAAGTTCCTCGCAATACTGTCGCCATCTGTGGAGAATTTTTTCGTCTTCCACAAGGAGTTGGCCTTCAGCATTGTTAATAAACTTTGGGAAACGAATCTCCTGAGCATTTCTTCTTCTCTGGGCGGCTATCTTAAAGATATTTGCTCCTTTGTTCAAATTGCTATGTCGAAGCTCCTGGGTAGCCTGGTTCCTGTCAGACGCGGAAGACGATATTTCTTCCAACTTCTGATAGAGGCCTTACTTGCTTTTCGCTTTGAATTCGGCGCACTTTTTCTTCGCGATACCTTTGAAATATCTATATACCTTTTCACGGCGAGCTTTCATGTACTCGTGAAAACTTAACCGACCTCGAAAAAGTAAAAGGGATTCATCCAAAAACAGATCTTTTTCCGGCGAAAAGGCATTTTGAAAATTTTGCAACAGTGGATTCAACAAGGTTGCGACTTTTTGTAATTTCCCAGTCTCTGTTGTATCGAGATAATGACAATTTAAACACCGTATAAATTGCTGGAAACGGCGATCACTCATGAATGGAAAAATAGGATTGAAATGCAACTGATGGTTTGAAAAACGCTATCGAATAGTAGGACCATGAATGAAATATTACAGATTACGCATTGCGCATGTCCGCCATGTTTGCTACCCATCTGTCAATGTTTTGTGACATAGGCCGTGACCAGCGCGATTCACTTCTATACAAACCGACGGAATACGGATGAACTTTGTTTTGCGGTTTTCGCGCCTTGAATTCAAAAATATATACTCGTAAGTGGAAGTCTGTGTGTGATAATTGTGTAATACTCGTATAATATTATTTTTCAAAATGAGATGTGCAGTTTGCAATTGTTACGAAAATACATAGTAACAAGGGAAAGAAAAATATTCGGTATTATTGCTTCCCAAACGACAACAGCTTGCGAAAGAAAGGATTCACCTTTGTAAAAGAAAAGATAATTTAGGCTATTATAACTTTAGGTCAAGTCAACAAGTTAAAAATGGCATAAGACGCCTACAGTGGACTGAGGCGGATATAGCGTAGTCCATCACGCTTTATTCGACAATCGCAAAAACGTATAATCTGCTCAGAAGAAAAAATTTTCACTGCTTTTCTTAACTTCCGGGGATCTCTCTATTACACACAAAACAACAACAGACTACCTTAACGTTGCTGGAGCAGATTGCCGAGACAATATTTGCTTATAAAAGTTGAGACACCTTACTGCTATTTTTCAGACTAATGACTGGTTCGATGTTATGAACATCAAAGCCCCATTTCAAGGTTCTAGAAAGCTAACTCATGGGCAAGGTTTGGCTTTGGATATTCAAGATCTAATTCTAGATGAAATGAGTAAGCTCATGCAGGAAATGAGGATAATTGGAAAGGAAAGATTGTTGCCTTTCCAAAAAGGATCGAGACATTATCATGTATAACTTAAAATGATATTCATAACTTTCGTTTTCAGGCATAATTCAAGCAAAATGCTCCTAGTTGAAATAAAACGTCGCTTTTCAACTATGTTTTATGACATATCGCCTTAACCAGGACGTGATGGAGAATTTTTTCGGTGTAATTCACAGCAAAGGTACCTTCACGACCACCCTGATTGCCAAGAATTTAAATACAGGTTAAGGTCATACGTACTTGGATATAATGAAGGACCGACCACGCACCCGACCTCAAATTGGATTCCACTCTCACCGCGCTTTTGCCGAAAATTAAATTACATAATTCTCGTATTAGGTACAATTCTGAAAAGTATACTCATAAATCTAAGAAGCATACCGGTGCAAAGTAAAGAATAATGCGAAGTGGATTCTATAGCACGGAGTGGAAAACCTCGCAGGTTATATTTGTCACAAGCCGGGGGACGAAATTCCGGAGATCCGGGTGGAGAAAGCCGATGATGAGTCTTTCACTTGGGTAAATCACCTAAATGATGATGGTTTATCCAAGCCAACAGCGGAACTTATGCATCACATGAGGAATCTGAAGGACGTCTTCAATGAAATTAACGGAGATGACCTGCTAATCTCCAATAATTTTATTAAAACGCATCTGGAACTTACAAAACTAGTTAAAAGACTATTTTTTAGGGCGAGGATGTTTTTTTAGAATAAGAAAATTAAACAAAGAAATTGTAGAGAATCAATATAAAAGGAAATTAAAATTCAATAAAACGTTGCACTAAAAGGGAAATTAATCTTTTTTTTCAGATATTTTGCATTCGTCTAATGATAATATGCGACGCGCTGCACATTGAATTCCAATTGAATAGTTATAAGATTGGTTTTGCTTTTGCTACAGTAATATACAGGGTGCGCCATCTCATATGGGTCGATGTAAACTTCGAATAACTTCAACAACTGTCAAACGATTTTCATATGAATCGCTTCACACCAAAAAAACGGTAGATTGTGCTAACTCAACGTGCGCATCGTGCAAAATATCGTGATCGTGTTGCGCCCAAAAAAGATACAATTCGTCATTGGGCCTCGAATTTTTTTCAATTTGGTTCTGTGGCAAGCCCTCGTGAGTAACCTAGGCCACGTCCGCGGTGTTCAAACTCATCTTTTCAGTCTGTGAAGGCCAGTGTTCAAGAAGACCCAAGTTTGTCATATCGGCGCCGTTCGCAGCAGTTAGGCATCAGTGGGACCACTTTACGGAGAATTTTAAAGGATGATCTTCACTTATTCCCATACAAAGTGCAGATAACTCAAAGAATTTTGCCACAAGATGAGCCACGGGGCTTGGCATACGCACAAAATGTCGTTGCAATGATTAATGCTGAGCCGGAGTTCTGGCAGCAAATTTTGATTGATCTAGCTCAGTCAATAAACTAAATTGTTGCTTCTGGGGCACCGAAAATCCTCACATTATTCACGAAGAGCCGCTATATTATCAAAATGTTACTGTTTGGGCCTGTGTATGCGCTAAAACCATCTTGGACCGTATTTCTATCGGTGGATGTTGGCCCATTATGTGGTCCCAGAAATGCGTAAAAAAGGCTTATTTCACTTTTGGTTTCAACAAGACGGCGTGACATGCCATACTGCGGACCAAACAATGAACCTTTTGCGTAAGACCCTGGAAGATTGGCGTCAAAAAAGGGCGATATTGACTGGCCTCCGAGATCGCCGGATTTGAATCCTCCAGACTTTTATCTTTGGGGATACTTGAAAAACAAGGTATATGCTAACGGCCCGAAGACAATAGAACTGCTCAAAAGAAACATTCGTGCGGAAATCGCAGAAATTTCGACCGAAAAACTCAAAAATATCATGGAGAATGCGCGAAAACGAGCATCGGCGGTCACTTAATTGATATTGTTTTCAAAAATTAACTAAAATAAATTGTAGGGTCTAAATTAAATAAAAGTTTTCGAATTTCCAAAATCGGTTGAGAATTGTTGAAGTTATACGAAATATACATCGACCCATATGAGATGGCGCACCCTGTATTCGCTTATCACTCGAAGCTAGGCAAACAATTTGCGATTAAAAACGCGATTTATTTAACACAAAAATGTGAATTTCAACTTTTCATTTCCCAATTTCTATGTAAACAAACAGCAACTTCGACCAGCTGTCAAATTACTTAGTCACGCGTGACGTACATGCGCAGAATGAAACAAAAATGAACACGCGACGGCGCAATCTTGTTTTCTTCATTCATGAGTAGGACAAGGATCCTCCCCTTGCAGAAGACATAGGCCAAAAAATTTCATCGATTCAGCTTTACAAACTTTCCTGAAACATAGTTTCACAGATGATCGCGTCTTCTTTGGCTGATTACTAGCACACATGTTTTCACCACAGGCATTTAAAGAGTTCACCAGCAACTCAACTATGGTATTTGAAAATAACTGGTCGAAAATGCGTCTGGTCATTCTATTTGTATCCCATTAGTAAAAGTGATAAATGAAAATTCAGGAATTCTTACTTTGTCCAGACTGTCTTGACCGTTGGTATTACCAGCTTCCTCTTCGCTTTGATGTAGTCTGGATCATCACCAAATGTGCCATCGTCACAAAATGGGTCGCTAGTTTCACTGTCAGAATCTGTTTCCCATTCCGACCAAATTTCCGATAGGCAGTCACTGTCGACTTCTTCAAACAACTTAAGAACTGCTCTTTCTTTTTTATTGTATTTCTCCATAAATCTGCATTCAAAATAAATGAAAAATCTATGATATTTCTTAAATCCTAATTCTACCAGAAAAGTTCCCACAAACACACTTTTTTCGAACATGCGCTACTTCAAATGAAGAATATGACTCCGTGATCGAAGATCCTCAGGAGAAGGTGGCGACAGTAGGAGCTGTTTTCCAGGAAGTATACAAGGTGAATGATAGTATTCGCCCAAATCACGACCTGGAGAGCAGAGCCCTGCTTCATCACTCCTACCTTAGAAATGATTTCGATCATTGGCGATCAGAAAACCTTGATTTTACCAGGTTCAATGACGATTTCATGGCAAATAATGCCGTCACCAATGAAGGGGCGAACATCATGTTTATTTCGACGGGGGATCTTCAGATGATCCTCGCTGAAGAGACAAAAATCCGCGGGAATAAACGGAATATCGAATGTTGTGCTCAGGCACATTCCACCGGTGGCTGTAGAGATCTACACAATCCTGTTCAACATTGCACTGAATAATGCATATTATCCCAAGAGGGGTAAAGATACCTCTAACCCATCAAATCTTCGGTCGATAAGTCTCCTTCCAAGTATTAGCAAGGTCTTCGAGAAGGTGGTCTATAAAGCCCTGTCTAAATTCCGGATAACCAGTTCAGTTACAGAGCAAGGCATAACACTATTGCGTCGAAACTCGTGTTTTTTATATAAAAAGAAATTTTCTGATTCTAAGTTTTTTAAAATATTATTTTTCTTAGCCTTAGTTGTTCATGTTTTATACCTACATATGTATAATTATTATATGTTACTCATAAGGCCGTAAGGCAGAGTTTTTTTTTTGTTTGCTTTAGAGTGTCCGTATAGGGCCAGTAAGGTATTTTATGTTAGCTGTTATTGAAGGTATTTTTAGAATTTTTTGGCCTCGGGTAAGTTTGTTTTAAAAAATAAAAATTAAAAATGAATTTAAAAAAAAAAAATGAAGAATATGACGGCCAATGCAGTCATTCCGTTCAACGAACTTCAAATTTAAATTTCCGTTGGGGATAGGGGATTTCTCATGTCAAAAGCAAAACACAACACATTTGAACAGAACTTAAACGCAAAAAGTGTTGCCACATCATATGGTATCGTACTCGATAGGATAAATTATAAAAACGGTTATGTAGGACACAAAACTCAAACGACGGTTATAGCCGTCATTTGCTCCTAATCGTCGCTGATTTGTTCCTATTGACTTTACAGAAAAAATCATGCAAACCAATAGCAGTGATGCTTGGATGCATTTGTGCTGAATACAGACGACCGACGCGACGAGGTCAAAGCCAATACGTGTAATCGCTCTCTGCTCTCAGTGGAAAAAGCCCGCAAAACTGTTTACTCATGACAAATTGGTGCTGGAAACCACACCAAATGCGATTAGCGGAACCGCCACATGCCTCACACCGATTAGTATATTAACTAATTAGTCATAGCGAAGAGGCATTGTCGCTTCCCGTCGGCGCCACGTTGAAGGTCGAATTCTGGAAATGCTGAAAGCAATTTAACACGTTTCCCATTTCATTTCGGCGAAAAATGATTTTCCCGAAAACAAACTGAAAAAAAAAACTGCCACTTGCACACAGCGTTGCTCATCATCCTCGGGAGGAAACTCGGAATGCCCCAATACACTCGAACAGTTGCTCAAATCGTATTGCACCATACTGACATCTGCATATCATTGGCGCGTGTTTTACTTGATGCCGGCGGATGGTGTGATGACTTTTCTCCATTTTTTCTCTGTGTTTCCTGCATTTATTTTGTTTTGTAAATACTTTTTTGTTGTTCTTGTTTTTATTGGACGCTGCTTTGTAAATATTTATAGAATCGAAAAGTAATAAACAGCATTCGGTCGTAAGCTTTTGATAAAAAAGCCGTAAAGATCGAAAAATAGATTCGAGCCAAAGGGAGAAGAATCAGGAACAGCAGCCGAAGACTGACGATGTGTAGCATTTGCATGACCTCATAACTTGAAGGAATGAGCTCAATTTCCATTGTTCGGTATCGCTTTCGTTCGGATGCGATACGATTCAATTGAATTCGGTTCGAATTGATTGTGTAAATATTTATACGGCTGGTGTTGAGGCCGAATTTGAATTGAAGGTGGAAGCAGATATTTAATTCGTGATTCGTGCAAACGTTATTTCGAGGCAAATATTTAGTTACACTTCATTAAGGGCTGGATGGCTGAGTGAAAGGGGTGACGTAGTGCTAGTCGCAGAGTGGAATGCTCGAGTTCCGGTTGCTTGTATAGTGGTACGCATCCGATGGATTTTAAAACAGATGATGCTTTCTGGCTTGTTTGTTGTTTTTCTTATACCTAGCCGTTTGGCCCGGTGCCAAGTTCGTTCAGGTGATCTGTTGGCGGCGAGTCGGTTGTGTGTAGTGGCATGGGGGGATACTGTGATTGCGAATTCATCGTTCTGGTTCCGGTGGGCACTAAGAGCTGTTGCATATTGAGTGTGGAACAGTAGAGCTCCGTGTGGGATGTTTACAATTAAAAAGTCATTAAAAAGTGAGCACGGCAGGAATGCCCTGTTCACACAGGGTGTAGTTTGGAAAAGTATACAAATCAATTAGTGCGCGAAGAAATGACAAATGTTGGAAAATAACCTGATTTGTTTACATTGGGTTACATTTAAGTTTTCGAAATTTATCAGGTTTACTATAAAGCTTTGTAGGACAACCTTAAAAAAATGATTCAGTAATGCTGGAATATAAAAGGAAGGGAAGGACTTTGGAAGGTACCTCGACTTTTACCGAGTACGATGCGCTGTCTGACTCTATTACAAGAATTCCCTGTCTTTTCATGATCTGCAATGTCAGGTTCCACATAGAGTACACAATTCTAAATGGCTTCAAAATTCGGGACAATATCCATAGGATGGTATGTAGAGATCTTTGCTGTGGTAAACAATCTAATTTAGCTGATAAATGAGCCAACACGAATACCTGTACCTGTTCCTCATCTCTCATCCTTATAAGTATTCTACTCTTAAAAAGAATGAATTATATTCACCGCCAAGCATACTAAAACAAATACATACAGGACAAAAGAAAACTAACAACAATTTGGCAAACTACTAGATCTCCCGACGACAAAAAAAGTCTCAGCAAAGCCACGAAGAAACTCAAGGCAACCCTACACAACATTAAAAACGACAACTGCTTAAAAAACCTAACATCTATGTACATACATCCGAAACTGATTTCTCGCTATGGAAGACAACGAAAAAAATTGGAAACAAATTAACCCATCAATCGCCACTGAAAAAACCTTATAACTAGGCTAGGACAAACCTCGACAAAGCTGATACACTAGCAAAATACGAAGAAGTATTCACACAAGACGACTACAGTCGAAATCTCCCGCCTATGAACAGAGCAGATAAATCCAAAACACAATAAACAAAGAATTAATCACAAGAAAGCCCCGAAAGATGTTAGACGAATTACCAAGAAAAGCTACCGAATACATTAGAAATGTATATAACGCAATCATAAGATTAAAATACTTTCCCAAATCCTGGAAAGTATTCCTAATAATACCCATCCCAAAACCAGTTAAAGACCCCGTGAAACCAAAGTCATCCAGACCCATTAGCCTACTTCCTACTTTATCCAAAACCTTCGAGAAGTTAATCTACGACAGAATGGAACCCATACTCAATCAAATAAACTTGATATCATCAATTCGAATTCCGACGACAACACTCAACAATTAAGCAGATTCACAGAGTGGTAAATGAAATCTCAACAGATGATGAAAAAACAACTAGATGAAAAAAAAATACAGCTTGACATGGCAAAGGCATTTGACCAAATGTGGCCCAGGGGACTGCTACACACACTACAAAACCTACTTCATCGGGGTGTCGATATTCTACTTAAAAGTTATCTCAAAGTGACCGGACCTTTTATGCCAAGTATAAGGACGAAACTGCATCACTACACCTGACAAGAGCAGGAATCCCACAGGGAAGTGTCCTAGGGCCAATCTTGTACTTGCTGTATACTGCTGACATCCCTCTCCCCAGACAAGCAACATCACTTTTGCGGACGACACAAAACTTATGAACTCGCACACGAATGAATCCATAACCACTATACAGCTTCAACACATCCTGGACAACAGCAAAATGGTTTGACGACTGGCCAATAAGGATCAATGAGGACAAAACTTCACAAGTGATCTTTACCACAAGACCAATTAATACTCCGACACCGATATTGATATTGTAATACAATCAAGTATTTAGGAATGCACCTAAACTCAAAACTCACATGGAAGCAACCCATACAAAAAAAAGAAAAACCAAATCACAACAAAATACAGACAACTTTACTGGACTCGAAACTATCGACAGGCAACAAAATCCTCATGTATGTATAAGTCAATCATTAAGCCCATCTGGACCTATGGCCTTCAACTCTGCGGAACATAAAAAAAAAAAACAAATGTAGCCACCATACAAAGACAACAATCAAAAATCCTTCGGACAATAACCAACGCAGATCTTAAAATACCTACCATCAACCAAGCAATTACAAATATCAGTTGAAGACACCATATGAAATTATTACTACATAAAACCAATGAAGTCAACACGATCCCGACGCAAGAGATGTTTAGATGAAGAAGACTAAAAAAGACACGGCCCACCGATCTAATAAGAGAACACTTTCACCAACGACTATAAAAACATACAAAAGCATATCAACCTACATTTATACTTATAAGTTTACACGTAATCTAAGTCTTAAAATTATAATTCAAGGAAACTTGATACTAAACTCTATCTTTAAATCTATAACGAAAAATTTAAATCTTAAACATTATTGTTATTCAAATAAAATGACTACCTGACACTGGTCCAGAAGTCAAAAATCATTCCACATATGTACATACATATGTACCTATATAACCCATTGGAAAAAAAAAAATAGATAAGAAGTAACAGCCAAGTGGGCTTCATGACCATTGACCGCTAAACAGAAACCACTATTAGCAGTGCGACTAATGGGGGCATGAAGAACCGCCTTTCAAACGTCTAATAGGAAAAGAAACGATATATACGCCAACAATAGGAAAAGATAATATCCATGCCTCTATTGTTTTATGGGTCTTTAGGAGAATTTTATCATTTTCTGAAAGATAGAAGACACAATACCACATCCTGGATATTCTAATCATCGTAAATATTACCCTCAGTTGGTCCATTCTGTGTGTCCCTTTGCTGAGAAATCTCTGGAGCGCATTGATCGGCATTCCATAAATATCGCGTGTTGAAATCACAAGGCAAATACGGCAACGTCTTGAACTTTTGGCAGCAAAAGTAAACAAATGATTGTTCTAAAGGGTAGGCCAAATAAAAGTATCTTTTTAAAAATGCAATAAAATTAACAAAATTACATTTTTTCCATATATTTTAGCTTTATTAGTTAGAACAAACATTCCCATTAATTATGAAATACAACGCCGTTCAAGTGGCTGCCTGGACTCGCTTCACAGTAGCGCATTCTGTCACCCAAGACCTTGTTGATGGTTTCGGGCTGTAGCTCACGGATTGCTTGGATGATATTGGCCTTAAGTGCTTGAATCGTTTCCGGATTGTTGGCATAATATCGGTGTTTCACGGCTCCCAATACAAAAAAATTCCAAAGGGGTCGAATTGCAGCTCCGAGGCGTCCAATTGACATCGCCAAGACGGCTGATATAACGATTTGGGAATTGGGTGCCCAAAGGATCGATTGTGGCATAGGCTGTGTGGCATGGCGCGCCATCCCGCATGAACCAGAGGTCGTCCAAATCCATGTCTTCAATTCCAGTAAAAAAAATGGGTTAACATGGCTCTATAACGCCCCCCGTTGACCGAAACGTTGTTCCTAGCCTCATTTTCGAATAAAAATGATCCAATTCACTCCACAATCCGCACCAAACTGTCACTCTCTGTGAGTGCATTGGCTTCTCTACAATAACGTGCGGGTTTTCGAGCTCCTGATGCGGCAATTTTGTTTGTTAACCTAGCCGCCGAGATGAAAATGCGCCTCGTCAGAAGAGATGATTTTTCGCCCAAAATTGTTGTCCAATTCAAGCTGCTCTAAGGCCCAAACTGCAAAGCGATAACGAAGCGGATGGTCGCGCACCTTCAATTGCTGAGTCAATTGGACCTTGTAAGCGAATAATCCCAGATCTTTGTGCAGAATTCTCCTCAGCCTAGTGCGTGAAATGTTGAGCTGTTGAGATCTATGGCGAGTTGTTGTTCGTGAATTCAGTCTCACACTCTTGGCCACAGCAGCCACATTCTCATCTGTGCGCACCATTCGACGACGGGAACCATGAGAGTTGTCCACTAGCACACCAGTCTCCAAACGCACTGTTTGGACTGCACAGCACTCACTTTGGAAATAAGTTTTAAATATTTCTTAACGTTGTTCAAGCGTAATGCGACTCATTTCGTCTGTCAAGATTTCGAGCGGGAAACAACTGTCAGTGTCAAAATAACCTATGATTTAAATAAAACACTAGATGGCCCACCCTTTACAAACTCTCGATAGTAGAGAGAGCCACTCTTTACTTTATTGAAAGATCGAAAATGCGGCTTAGAGAGGCTATACGTTATCTATCGGAACAGGCGGTTGTCGGAAGGAGCGATACCTGGAGAATACCATGAGCAGGGTAGGAGGCTCTATTACAGTTTTTAGGTGGCTTTTAACGACCTTAGCAACACGTGGGCGTGTCATTTTGCAACATCGCTTTTCCTTCCAATACTCGCTCAAAAACAATAGTTGCCTGCTCCAGTGATACTTTCACCCGGTTGCAACAAATTGTAATAAAAAACTCAACGACGATTTGAGTCCAACTTCGATTCATGGATGTTTTGCTTGGCCATTGATATTGCCGATATTGATGATTTCACTTAAGATTATTCTAATGAATCCGTGTTTCTTCGCCAATTAAGACATTAACAGAAAACCTTTCCAGTGCAGTTCGATGGAGAAAAAACCCCGTACGACCTTTTCCGGCTTCAACTCGAACGGCATTTAATTTTCTTCCTTTTGCTAATCATTTAATCTCAGCTCAGCTGTAGATTTTTTCGAATCGAAAGCGAAAAGCGAAACTTACCGCAAACTACGCCTATTTGACTCAAAAGTTGGTATTCTCACCCAATGATGTGAAATTCTTGACATCCAGGCTTACTATGTGACGTTTATTGTCTGACTTTCTGACCGCTGGTGTTGTCTGTTGAAAAACCGCGAATTCCCATTTTATGATATTAGTGTGTGTTTTTTTTTTTGTGAAAAAATCCTCTTAAAACAATTAAATATTCAAATCTCCATGAATTATTATAACTTTATATATGCTTATATTTTGAGAACAAAAAATACGTAGAGTCCTTTGAGTAAAACCAGAATTTTTCATAAATATAAAGAGCAGTGCTGAATATGTATCCCGCGCATACCACAGGTCAGCCACTAAAACTAAATACCACGTCAGTGGTTATGTGTACTACTCGTTAGTCGTCACTGAAACAAAAAATCCAGTCCAAATAACTAGAACTCTACGCAACCAAATCCTAAATTCCTGCATACATAGCCATACCCGTCATTCATGGTCTATTTTCGTTTTTCATATTTATATTAATATCTCGAAAATATTTGCGAACGTATCTCTTTTAATATGACAGCCCAACGAGCATTTCAACAAGATTTACTTTTTTCCCAAAAGTTTATTTTTTTTTCTCTGGAAGTTTGTTTTTTTAATTGGATGCGAAATAGATCTGTTTTTGGTATTTACAGTCGGGATATAAAACAGCACCTGCCGACGGTTTCTTATGTGATTGCATTAGAAAAATACGTAAGAAATATAAATTGGGATGTTGTTTTCCTTTCTTGTTTTTTTTTAGCTTTTTTCTGGTTGATTTGCGAAGCCGATGAAATAAAAATTGTTTGTGCAAACGAATAAAGTGGTAAAGACAATGAAAGACGGAAACAAATTTTCTTCTCCGGCTCATGGGTATTGGTCTAATTATTGAGTTTTACTTATGTTTTTCCTTAATGATTGATTGAACCATGATTTGATAAATTTAGGGGAAAAAGCGAATTGATGATAAAAGCACTCGAGTGGTTGGCAGTCCGAACATGCTAATGGGAGCAGCCAAGTCGTAAAGTCCGTAGATATTAAAAATGTGCTTCAATTTAAGAGCTCTCCCAAATGGTATTGTCGCTTTTGGGCACGAATGGCACAGATGTCACGAACCTGATAGATACATTTACGCAATTAAGTAGAATTTTTATCGTTTTTTTTTTTTTTGTTGCCAGTTACCAAAGATAGTGAAGTAGGTATTAAATCAAATCTGCGTTAGTGGTTACAACTACGTGCTAATGTTGTCTTCCTTGCTGTACGTCTACTAATTTTTTTTTTAGAGGGTCGGTAAAAAAGAAAAACAACTTTTGAGGATGTTGTCTCTATTTCTGCGGGATCAATCCTCGGCGTCCTCGGGAAGGTTGAGAACATTTTCGTCTAATGAGCTTATATGGCAAATTTTTCATCGATGACTTTGATGATGACTTGCCAGGAGTCAGCCGAATTCTATTTTGTTTGTTCAGTTAAACACCACCGGGCTTTCCTACGTATACGCTGAAGCTGAAGATTTCATAAACAACCAATTTCTTACAGGGAATTTTAGTGACAGGGCACGTCAATTGCAGTGGATAAAGCTCCGAATAGTACTTATTTCCGATTTTCTTTAATTTTTTTGGATGTATAGTCCAATATGTAAGAAGAAAAAATCCGAAGTGGTTTTTGACTATAAGTAGAAAGGACTAAAATGATGTGCTAAATTTTAATATCCTGCAGAAAATAAATTCAAATATCTTTAAAATTATAACAGGTATATACAAGGGGTGGTCCGATAAGTACTTAGCCTCACCGCCAGATGGTGCCAGTATCGCAAGAGCAACTTACTATCGTGTAATACATTCTAGAAAACGGATGCTGTCGTATTTCAGCCGGATCGGACCCGCAGTTTTGTTTTGACCGAGTGTGGAAGCGGGAGTGTTCGCGGATTTTAGAAAAATGGAAAAAGAGCAATATCGGTCGGTGATTCGATTCTTGTTTTTGGAAGGGAAATCGCGCAGCGAAATCAAATAGCGTTTGGATGCTGTGTACGGTGACTCTTCTCCTTCGATGGCGACCATCAAAAATTGGTTTAACGAGTTTCAACGTCGTCGCACGTCGGTTTTTGATGAGCCACTTCCAGGTGCCCCGAAAACGGCTAGCTCGGAGGATAACGTGACAAAAATCCACGATCTCGTATTGGCAGACCGCCGATTGAAGGTGTGCGAGATAGCTGAGTCAGTAGGCATTTCAAAAGATCCCGTGGGTCATATCATGCATGAAATTTTAAGTATGTGAAAGCTGTCGGCGTGATGGGTGTCGCGTTTGCTCACTCGTGACGAAACATGGATCCACTGGTACACACCAGAGACCAAGGAACAGTCGAAACAGTGGACTTCACCCAGCGAACGTGCTCCGAAAAAGGTGAAGACTGTCCCATCGGCCGGAAAGGTGATGGCCACCGTTTTCTGGGATTCACAAGGTGTGATCCACATCGACTACCTGGAGAAGGGCAAAACGGTCACGGGGCTGTACTATGCCAAATTATTGGGCCGATTCAACCCCGAATTGAAGAAAAAACAGCCCCACTTGGCGATGAAAAAAGTGCTTTTCCACCATGATAACGCACCGACTCGACAAATTGGTCGAATTGGGGTACGAACTGCTGCCCCATCCACCGTATTCTCCAGATTTGGCCCCGTGCGACTTCATTTTGCTTCCAAATTTGAAAAAGTCACTCGCCGGTCAGAAATTTCAGTCGAATGAGGAGGTCATCGCCGCCACGGTGGCCTACTTTGCAGACCTCGAGAAAACGTATTTTTCAGGCGGGTTAAAGAAGTTGGAGCATCGCTGGGTCAAGTGTATCGAGCTAAAAGGAGACTATATTGAAAAATAAATCGCCATTTCTCCAAAATTTTTATTTTTCTTTTGTAAGCTAAGTACTTATCGGACCATCCTCGTACAGTGAGTGTCATTAATATTCTTTTTTTACTCTCGAGTTTTTCTTTACTCTCGAGTGGAACACGAAACCTGAGCGTGAAATCAAACGGATGCAAAGTCTTTTTTTTCATTACTTAAAAAGGTTTTATTTGATAAATAAAATTCACACTTTTTTTAAATAGAGACAATATAACAAAGAAAAAACAAAAACAATTCAAGAAATTAATACTCCATTAATATTCGGTTTTTCTCATTTGATTTTGTACATTTTTTCAAGAACCTACTTACACATTTAATTTAATATTTTGTGCGATACCTCTTATTCTTTATAACCCCGTTAAGACGTTGTGGCATATTTCTTACAATTTTTTGTGTGTAATCCGTACCGATTTTGCTCCATTCTTCTTGCAGTCGGATCTTCAGTGCACTTATAGAAAAAACAATATTTTTCCGAACCCAACGATCTAATTCATCCCACAAATTTTCAATGGGGTTCAGGTCCGGTGATTGTGGAGGTGTTTGGATTATTTTGGAAAATTCCCATTTTTTTCCCACTTTGTCTTAAATGTTCCCTTAGTATGTTTAAATAACGCTCGTTATTCATAATACCATCTATAAATACTAAATTTCCAACGCCTTTAGCCGATAAACAGCCGCACACCATTACGTGACTCCCTCCATGTTTAACAGTTGGTTTTATAGGTATAATTCGACTTTCGAGCTCTTTATTTGCTTTCCGCCATACCATTACCCTTCCATCTGACCCGAAGGGATTGTACTTGCTTTCATCTGCAATCCCACCAACTGGCATTTTTATTTTGATGTTTTTGGTGCACTCAGACGAGGATTAACTTTAATTTTTCTGACAATCAAGCGTTCTTCTTTCTCCGTTAAGTTTTTCGGTTGACCCAATTGATTTCTTGATTCGATCCTGCCTTCAGTTTTTTATCGCCGTACAATATCGCCGACAGTATTTGGCTTCATGTTTATAGTAAAATTTCAGCAATTTTTTTGTTAGTTTCATCTTTTTTATAATGGAAAATTACAAGATTTCGTTCGTCTATAGTTGAATTTTTTCCTTTTTGGCCAATTGTGATTCTTTTTTATTAAAACCAAACGATCTTGAAATATATTTATTTAAAAAGTATTCAAATAGTTAACTGAATAGTTTACTAAAACAGATTCACTGAACAGATAGACCGTTATTGAGGACAAATGTCAAATTCACAAAAGTAAAAGGAAAACGGAATATTAATTTAGCGCTTATATTTCGACCTTTTACGTTTACATCTCTATCGATCGATAACGCAAGGTACATTATTTTGAATGCAATGCGTAGAGGATAATATATTATTTAATAATAATAAAAAAATAATCAACGTTTTCTTAAAATTTAGTGCGGAAAATACTCATAAAGTATACCATATGATAAAAACCGAATAATAATGACACTCACTGTATATAAATTATAACACAAATTAAAGCAACAATTAAGTACTTTTAACTGACATAAAAAGCATTGTAATCTATTTACTATAACTATATTCAAAAACCTTTTTAGCGATACCAAACATGTGATATATTTCGCGCAAGATATTACCTTATGCGAACAGTTTATTTCTTTAGAAGTGACATTCATCAAAGTATACGGGTAGTTTACAAGATATGGGCTTAAGGAAGTGAAAAATGTTCTTTTCCTTGCCATGGAAACATACGTATACGAGTAGGTATGCCGCTGTTTTTCTAAGTAAATCTTAGTGAAATATGTTTTGGGGGCATGGTGCCGTCCTTCAACCCCCCCTGCTTGGATTCATTGTAGGATTTGTCATATTGTCTATTTGCAAAGTATACGAATAATTGTTCGAAAAATACCTATAAAAAGGAACAAAGCTTATATGAATGTATGTGAACTAATAGCAATGATAAGTTTTTATTAATTTAAAACTTTGCTGAGTGCTCTGCAAAAATGATTAGAAGCGCCATAAAATACGAGGTTAAATCTGAAACACGCGGTAAAAAAGTTTTGCTGCCATCTTTAACAAAGCGAGTTATCAGATTTTGAAATATTAATCCCACTGCAGCAGCTACAGAGATTGTGGGTGAACTTGATTTAACGTGCGGTGTCCGCACAGTGAGAAGACGAATGAGAGACCGCAACTTGAAAGCTCGCAGCCCACGAAAAGTCCCGCTTGAAAAAAAATGCACATAGCAAAAAGAATGAACGAGACCATTTGAGATGGGTTCCAGGACGGTGGAGGAATATTCTCTGGACTGGCGAGAGTAAAGTTGTACTTTATGGAGGCAAAGGATTTCGGCAGTATATAAGACGACCACCTAATACCCAATGTGAACCTAGATACACAACAAAAACTCTTAAACATGAAGGATTTAGTATCATGGTGGATGTTTTTCATATTATCAAGTTGGTCCAATATACTTGATAATGAATCAACATTCATACGTGGAAATTCTGCAAGACGTGATGCTACCACATGCTTATTTCGAAATGCCGCTCAAATAGGTCTTCCAGCAGGATAACACACCAGTAGAACAGCTAAACAGGGTTTCAAGATAATAATATTGAGGTTACGGGTTGGCCTGCTCAGTCTCCCGACCTCAACCAATCGTAAATCTCTACAGAGATATAAAAAAAGAAGTCTGGAATGCGAAATCTAAAAATAACAAAGAGCTATGGGGAGTAGTTGAGCATGCTTGGAAATCAATACCATCGCAAAGATGTGACGGGTTGGTCAACTTGATGATGCGCTGAGGAGAAGCTGTTATCAAAAATAAATTTAGTTTTACGAAAATATTATAAAATTTAATTTACTTCACATTTTTTTAAAGAAAGTTTTGTATGAATTTAAAAGCACTTCTATTGATTTTTTCCCTTAGTATTTTTTTTTTGGTATTTGTATCATTATTTAATTAATACTGAATGTAAATCTTTATATGAAGAAAACAATGAAATAGAGAGATAGATACATATTTATTTCTTGCATAGTATAACAGTATGTTTAACAATATTCTCAGGCCTGCATAGAGATATGGTTTTTCATAACCTTACTGCCAAAAATACAATTGTCGTATGGATAAGGATATGCAATACATTAAATTTAAAATATTTTAAAAATACAGTTGAAGGAAAATATTTGCAAATATCACAGATGTTAAGTATGAGATACATACAAAATATATAGTTTTATTGATATTAGATTATGCGAGTACATGAGGCAAAACAAGGAAAGGAAGAAAAGGAATTCCGCCGAATTACAACCTTTATTTTATAAATGTAAAATAATAAGGTTTACACAGTTCACGCTTTGTTCTAGCCACGTCTGACTCTTCGGAAGGTTCCAAATGAAAAAGGAGGAGTATTCTCCGCTTCGGCTTAGAGGAAGTCGAAGTCGGAGGAAGGCGCCAAGAGCGATAAGCCTTATCAGAAGCGCAGGCTAGACTTGTTTGTTTGTACAAACGAGTCTAGTGCGCTGATAGGCTGTGGCTGCTACTCTTTAATAGGTGGCCTTGTATAACACCTCCCCCCCTTACATTTTTTTGGGCCCCAAAAAAATTACAAAAATTACTTAATACTATTTTACGTTTAAAAAGGTATTTTTAGGCTACGTTGGAAAGTAAATTGTCATCACTGGAAATTCGAACCTGGAAGTGGTTCATCTCAGGGATGTTACAAAACTTATTTAATCATGGCCAATTATTTACATTGCTATCATATATATTTTCTTATTAGCAATTAGTACCTTTACGCATGTACATATTAAATGGTTACTTAAACATAACGTAATTTGATGGTAATATAAAATATTTTACAATCTTAATTATCGTCTTAATCCTAGAATAGTTATATAATACTACATTAACAAAATATTTTACAATCTTAATTATTGTCTTAATCCTAGAATAGTTATATAATACTACATTAACAAAATATTTTACAATCTTAATTATCGTCTTAATCCTAGAATAGTTATATAATACTACATTAACAAAATATTTTACAATCTTAATTATTGTCTTAATCCTAGAATAGTTATATAATTAACAAGATATTTTACAATCTAACTTATTGCCTTAATCCTAGAATAGTTATATGATACTACGTTAACAAAATATTTTACAATCTTAATTATTGTCTTGTATTAGCTTCCAATATTTATTCACTGTCAGCCACAATTAGATTCATTTCATACTACCCATGTAAACGAACTCATTCTTCATTGCGAAAATCTAGTACAATATTTATTGTTTGACGTTTGCATCTGTTTGCTCTATTTGAAATTTGAAAATAAAATGTAGATTTCATTTTTATTTTTTTTTGTGAGCAAATGTCTTTATTTTAGTTTATTGTGTTCTAACGATCCGGTGTGTTTTGGTAAGTATATTTTCGTTTAAGTTGTGTTTTATAGAATTTTGTATTTCTTTTTGTCGAATTGTCTATAACGTAGTTACCCTTGACCGTGAAGTTATCTAGCTTCCTGTATTTTGGCTGAACTTTCCCCACAGTTCTGTTTTTTGTAATATTTGTGCAAAGTTTTGAGGCATTTTCCCTACCTTTCTTTGAATTTAGTTTTTGTATTTTGTTTTCTTTTTGAGCCCTAAACTTTTCTGATAGGGATACTATGTCCTCCCTAGTGAGATTTTTGCAGAGGAAGTCAATTGGACGCATATTGGTGGTGGTATGTATGGTACTGTTATAATAACATACTATCCTAAACAACTTGTCTTCCAGATCGGCTTTGTCTTTAGCCGCATTCATGATCCTGAGGTGTTCGTTAAAGGTGCCATGAAGCCTTTCAATGTCGGCATTCCCAGTCTTATTGTGGCCTGTAGTTTTGTGGAAGGCTATATTGTTTTCTTGGAGAAATTCTTCCACGGCTGAGTTTATGAAACAGGTATCTCCATCGAGAATAATTTTTGTTGGTTTCCCCAGAAACTTAATTCTTTCCTTTAGTGCGCGTAGTATTGCTATCCAGTTCCTATTATCTAGTGCGTGGGTTGTTGCATACTTAGAAAATTTATCTATGGTTGTTAGAAACATTTTATTTCTCTCCGGGAACCAGATATCAATATGAACGATACTATTGAACTGAGCTGGGGTTTCTGTTATTTGAAGTGGAATCGTTAGAGGTCGCCTGTCATGTTTCGAAAGGTTACAGACTTCACAATTGTTAATTACCTTCTGAATTTCTACCTGGAGGTTTGGGTAAAAATATAGCTTCCGCATTTCTGCAAAAACTTCGCGAATACCTCTATGGTTCTTACTTAGATGTTCCTTTTTGATAAGAGTAAGTATTTCGTTTCTGTCCGTGATATCTTTAAGTTTAATTTGAGATTTCAGTATCTTTAAGTTTTTGTTCATCGAAAAGTATTTGACGTATAAATTTTGGAATTGCAGATATAATTGGGTATCGTTACAAAAGATACACATAAGGCCCTTGTCTATCAGGATACTCTGCATTATGCTTAACAGGTTAGTACTACCCTCCTTTACGAAAATGAAATTTTGCACTTTTTTGTGTACAATTTTTAACCTACACTTTTCTTTTGAGCCATATGAAAGATAAATTTGATTCTTATAAAGGTTAATGGGCTTATTTGTTATATAGATATAACTGCTTTCGTCTTCCTGGGCACTGTGGATAGTGGCAGTTGTCGAGAAATTGTCTTGGTTCGATTGGACGACTGTACTTGTGGTGTCATTATCATTGCGGTTGCTATCAATAATGAACTCATTGTTAAATAAGTCGCCTAGAGTCGATTCCTCATCATTGAAAGCATTGACCTCGTCGTTACTGCTTTCTCCTGGAATCCTACTTAATCCATCTGCGACGCAGTTCTCTTTACCTTTCAAGTATTCGACCGAAAAGTCGAATTCATTCAACTGAATCTTCCAACGTTGAAGCTTCATGTTAGGCTCTTTAAACCCGTTAAGCCATACCAAGGGCTTATGATCGGTTCGTACGACGAAATGTCGGCCATATAAATAGGTCCGAAAATATTTGATTGACCATACGATAGCCAAAAGTTCTTTTTCGATCGTCGAGTATCGTAGTTCATGTTTGTTTAACGTTCGGGAAGCGTAGCAAACCGGATGACCTTCCTGGCTTAGCACAGCTCCCAATGCGTAATTAGATGCGTCGCAAGTAAGCACGAACTGCTTATTGAAATCCGGACTTCTAAGAATTGGATCGTTCGTAAGTAAGGTTTTCAAATTATTGAATGCATTTAAGTATTGTTGATCTGCTACATTAATTTTACTTTCTTTCTTTAGGCATTTTATCATAGGGTATGCTACCCTCGCATAATCTTTAATAAATTTTCGGTAGTAGCCTGTTATGCCGAGGAACTGCTTTATACCTTTTACCGTGGTTGGAATCTTCATACATTGAATGGCTTTTACTTTCCCTTCATCGGGCTTAATGCCGTTGCCGATTATTGTATGACCTAAATAATTTGTGGAAAGCTCAGCAAATCTACACTTATTAATTTGTATTTTTAGGTTATGCTCTTTGAGTTTTTGCAAGATTTTCCTCAATGAAACCAGGTGCTCATCAAAACTTGTCGAGAATACAAGAATATCGTCGAGATACACCACGCACGTTTTATTTATGAATTCCTTTAGCACACTATTCATTAGCCGCTGAAACGTTGCTGGGGCATTTTTAAGGCCAAAAGGCATACGCAGGAATTCATAGTGACCGTCCCTAGTGGAGAAAGCGGTCTTGGGCCTATCTCTCGGCTCAACTTCGATTTGATAAAAACCCTTTACCAGATCGATTGTTGAGAAGAAATTACATTTTCCCAGCTTATCGAACATGTCGTCGATGTTCGGCATTGGAAACCTGTCTTCCACCGTTTCGTTATTAAGTTTCCTATAATCCACTACGATTCGCCATTGTTTTGTACCGTTCTCATCGTCTTTTTTAGGGACGACCCAGATGGGCGAATTATATGGACTATTGCTTGGAACTATGATTTTTTGATGCAACATCTCCTTAATTTGGCGATCCACCTCTTCAACATGCACCTCTGGATAACGGTACAGCTTGCTGTAGATGGGTATATCGTTCTTGGTGTTTATTTGATGTCTGATTTCATTGGTAAAGGTAAGACTATCTCCGTTTTTATAAAAAATAGCCTTATAGGAATAGAGCAGGGACTTCAATTTAGATATGTCCGGTTTTGAAAGGTGGGAGGAAAAAATCTTTTCCTGGATTTTATCTTCGAAGCTCTGATTCGAATAAATTCCTAACGCTTCATCGCTGTAGCAATTTCTTTCGAGTGTCTCATCTTCTTCGTTGAAGTGAATGCGTATTTCAGAATCTTTAGTAATAAGTAATTTTTTCGATAATCAATAATAGGGCTTAATGGAAACAAAATATTATTTCCTATAAGGCCGTCAAAGAAACTATGAAACTGATATTCGAGGAAGTTAACGTAATAGTCAGGTATATTGAATTCCGAGAATAGGGGTATCTTGTATTTGGTTGCAGTGCTGATATGCCGGCCAAGTACTTGTAAAAAATTATTTGGTGAATTAACCTTCCATTTAGGATCGCAGATATTTTCATTTATGATGCTATACTCGGCACCGCAATCGACAATGAACCTAAGAGGTCGTATATTAGTATTAATGATTATATAGGGTAATAATTTTGGCTTTCTCGGGGAAAATTTGGTTGGGTGGAATAGTTAGAAAAACCTCTACGCTCATTTAGACCTATGTCCATGGGTTGGGGACCGCGGTACCCATTTGTTTGTCTAGACTGCGTACTTTGTTCAAAAGATCTACCTTGTCGCGAGTTATTGTTTGATGTTCTATTGGGATAATGTTGTGGTGTATTTGCATGTTTGTAGTTATTGTGTTGTTGTGTATAGCCGTTACTTATATTATTGTTCCATTCTCGTCTTTGATTTGGGATATAAGAATTGTTCCGAGAATGCGGATTGGTATTATTTTTAAATCGATTATACTGTGATGTATTTCTACAAGGACCTAAATGCTGGGTTTCGGTTTCGATAATAATTTTGTATGCTTCGTCTAAGGTTAGGGGATTTCTACTGAGGATGATTGTTTTAGCTGGTTCGGGTAAGTTTTGTTTAAACATTTCAAAAGCAATTCTGTGGTTTGATGAGACCATGTCATAATTGCTAACGTCAAGGGAACAAACGTTATTTAGCCTACTTAAGTATGTATTTATGGTATTGTAATAATCCTCGATATTAGTCTCTATTTTGCTTACTCTTATTTTATCTATGAGCGAGCTAATGGATAGGTTTTCGCGGAAAGTAGTTCTAAGTATTATTTTTATTTCTGGCCATGTGTTTACTCTGCCGTGTTTCTGCAGTTCACATTTAGCCTTTCCCACGATTTTATCCTTAACGTAGCCCATAATGATAACGCGTATGCTTTCTTCGAAAGTATCTATTGTGGCTGCCAGTGAATCAATTCGCTCAATGAAATCGAGCGTGTACGATGGGTCTCCATTAAATTCCTTAACTTTATTTACTAAATCTAATACTAGCCTAAGTCTTTCCATTGACTGTACTGACTCCATTTTTTGTTTTTTTTTCTTCTTAAAATTAATAATATACGTAAATAACTATTAGTAAAATATCTGCTTACCGATGTTTCCCTCGTCCCCTCTGAATGCTTGATTGTTATCTTGATGTTATCGATGTTTTTTCGTCTTCTCCGGATGCTTGATTGTTATCTGATGTTAGTGATGTTTGATGTTAGTGATGTTTTCTTCGTCTTTTCCGGATGGTTGATCTTGATGTAGATTCAACTTAGCTAGTTCAGCTTAGTAGATTTTTTTTTTTTTTTTTTTTTTTTTTTTTTTTTTTTTTTTTTTTTTTTTTTTTTGTTCACAGAGTTTTAGTGCTTTTATTGTTTATTGTTAAATTAAAATTGGCTTGCTTTGCGTTTTCTTAGTAACACAATAACACGTGCTTTTTACCTTTTTTCTCTATCGCAACGTCGCGGTTAAGTTCGTTTTTTTGTTCGTGTATACCGACTGCGCCAGTTTTATTGATATTAGATTATGCGAGTACATGAGGCAAAACAAGGAAAGGAAGAAAAGGAATTCCGCCGAATTACAACCTTTATTTTATAAATGTAAAATAATAAGGTTTACACAGTTCACGCTTTGTTCTAGCCACGTCTGACTCTTCGGAAGGTTCCAAATGAAAAAGGAGGAGTATTCTCCGCTTCGGCTTAGAGGAAGTCGAAGTCGGAGGAAGGCGCCAAGAGCGATAAGCCTTATCAGAAGCGCAGGCTAGACTTGTTTGTTTGTACAAACGAGTCTAGTGCGCTGATAGGCTGTGGCTGCTACTCTTTAATAGGTGGCCTTGTATAACAATATAGTAAATAATAGTTGTAAGTAATTAATAGATGATCGATAGTAAACCAATGAATAAATAAATAAATAGAAAAATAGATACAAATAAATAAATAAATGAATAAAAATAAAATAAATAAATAAATAGTAATAAATGAGTAAGTAAATAATAAATAGTAAATAGAAGATAATATATAACAAGGCTATAAGACGTGAAACAGAAGCAAAAAGTTATAACAGACGTGTGAATCCCTAATAAACGGGTTATCAACATCAGTACACCTGGACATGAATTTTTCATTGAGAATTTCGATTCTTCTACCAATCTGGATAATACCCACTCTTTCGTCCAGTGTAAGAGTTGGATAATATTGTGGTAGGTTAAGTATAATTTTCAACAATTTATTTTGAGCAACTTGAAGAGCTGTTTAATGTGAGTTTACGCACAATTACCCCAAACTGAAGACCCAGTGCTTGAAAAATTACCTTAAAAATAATTAATTTGTTCTTTCTGTTAAGATGTGATTTGCGGTTGATGAGAGGGTAGAGCATTTTTATAAGGACATCAATCTTAGCTAAAGTCTCTCGTATATGATTCCTGAAGGTAAATTTCTGGTCTAAGTACACCCCTAGGTACTTTACAGTTCTGACCCCGGTATATTGGTGTTGTCTAGGTTTAGATTTCCAGAAAGCAAGAAACAACTTAGTCTTCTTCTCGTGAAGAAAATAGCTGTGCACTTGTCAACCTTTATTTTTATTTGCCAATGCTTGTAGTATTCAAAGAAAGATTGAATTTGAAGATTATTTTCTATTGTTGAACCATAGTCGTAGGAAGAGTATCAGGCCAAATCGTCTGCCTAGAGTGGAGTATCACAGTTGGGAACGCTGGGCATATCAGCAAGAAAAATATTGAAGAGAATTGGAGCTAGGCCTGAACCTTGTGGAACTCCGGCTGGGACCGGTTTTGTTAAGAGTAGGCTCCATTAAAATTTACTTTAAAGAATCGATTTGTAGTATTTTTATAAGATACCTAGGAAAGTTAAATTTAATCAATTTATATATATATTAGGCCATTGTGCCACACTGAGTCGAAAACCTTTTCAATGTTAAAGAGGACTAAGCCAGTTGACTAAGGCTAAGCTGACGCTTAACAGTCCTACATATCCTAAGTATTTAATGAGAAATGCCGAACTGTTCAACAGGAGGAATGTTCGTAGCCCTAAGAAAGGCATCGATCATAATTTTTATGACTTTTTCAAAAATTTTGCTAAAGGTATTTAAAAGGCTGATAGGTAGATATTTCGTTTTTAATCTCGGATTCTAAAGCAGATAAACAATTATTTGTCGTAGTATGATTTCCTGGGAATGTAGTTGCTAACATTTCTGTTTTGTCTTTTTTAGCTGATATTAATGACCCGTTTACTTCGAAATTTGGACAATAATGATTTTTCTTACGCATTATTTTAGTTTTCCGAAAAAGTCTATAGTTGAAGTCGAGCAATCTTAATTTATTGTTCCATAGAGAATGTCTGTACTCGTTTATTTGAGTTTTTATTAAACGAGTGATTACATTCATTTCATAGAAATCATTGAGTGATCTGTACCTCTGCCAGAGTCTTCCGTAACGGTTTTTTTATCTTTATTAAATGAAGTATTTCCCCTGCACTTTTAGGACATGAAATTAATAGAACAGAAGCACGAATGCTTTGCTATGAAATGTTTCAACATAATCGTAAATATCTTGACCGTTATTGACAGCAGAAAGGTTTTTTGAGCCTGTACATATGCTGCTACTGAGATGGTATCTAAACACGACCCACTTCGCATTTCTATAGTCTAAGTATTGCATATTGTTTGTATCAGGACTAAGTAAAATATCACGGCTAACAGGAACAACAGGGGTTGTAAACGGAATAGGAATGGTGGTTAGGAATAAATCTAGTATCGATGGAGAGTACCTACTGCAAGCTGGGAAGTATGTGGGACTAGATGGATGCATTAATGTAAAGTTATGTCTTAAGCACAAGTCATATAATATGTATTTGTATTGTATTGTAAATTATTTATTACTCATTCATAACATTAAATAACTCAATACATATATATAAATATAAATATGATACAAATTCAGGAGAAATATTAATGACATTTGGTATTTATAACAAAATAGAGTTAAATGTCATTTCAGTTAGATACGATAGTATATATTAAAAATATGGGTGGGGTGACCCTTTTAAAAAAAAAGTGTTTTAACTACTAAAACGAAAGCAAGAGAAAACTTTAATCTTCAATTCGCAAAATATCAGAATAAGGACTACGTCATGTTGTTTAAAATAGACTCCAGGTTATTATATTCAAACTTAAAAAGCCAGCATTTCAAAAGTTTAACAAATGTGCCACATGAATGTACTATTTTTATGTTGATAGGCAGTTTATTAAATAAGCGACACGAAACTACAGAGTAAAAATTTCGGAATGCAGTTGTACGATAAATGGGTATAGATACTTGGTATAATAAATTGCTTCGCAAGCGGTGACTATCAAATACTTTGTAGTTTATATTTCCTCATCTTCGATAAAAATCTTTTAGTACTTTAAAGCAGTAGAGGTGACGAACTGGAAGAATATTCAAATTTCGAAATAACGAAAAACTAGGATGCATACGGTACTTATTACATATTCTTCTTAGAACAGCTTTTTGTAAAATCAACAACGGCCGTAATCTATTGAAATACTCGTATATACCACCCCAACATGTAATACCATATTGCAATTTGGAGTGCAAAATACCATAATAAACTATTTTCAACAATTTGTTAGAGCGAACTTTACGCAGGTAAAAAATGTTCCTAACCATAGACCGAAAATAATTTGTTAGTAAAGCAACATGGTTGAGAAAATTTAATGTACTGTCAATGATAATTCTCAAGTATTTAAATTCGTTAACTACCTCAATTGAAAAGCATTTTTCACTACAGCTCATATTATCGTAAAAGGTTGAGGAAGAACAACAGGAGGTACAATGGAACTTGAATTTGTGACACTCAGGAGCATGAAAGAAAACATCGCACCCAAAACTATTTTGTGCTGCTAAACTAAAGTACATAATTTTGGTTTTACAGCTAATCAATAAATTATGTTTAAAATAGGGAGTTAATATAAATTAAAAATAGCAAAGGGCCGAGTACAGATCCTTGGGGCACCCCTAGGTTTATATATTCCAATTTACTTCTCACATCGTCAATCTTAACGCACTGTGAGCTGCTTTCCAAATAAGATTGAAACCACTTAAGCATAAAACCTCTAAAGCCTGCCTTTTCGAGTTTTACCAACAAAATTCTGTGGTTAACCATGTCAAAGGCTTTGGTTATATCAACAAACAGACCAGCTGAAAACAGTTTTTTATCTACATTTGCCAAGATATGGGAACAAAAGCGAAGTAAGGCATCTTCAGTTGATTTATCCTTCTGGAAGCCACATTGAATAGGAGTAAAAAAATTGATTTTGCGCATAAATTTCGAAACCCGAGTTTTTATTGCATTTTCAAAAATTTTGCTGATTGAAGGTAGGAGTGAAATAGGCCTATAGTTGGAGATATTGTCTTTTTGACCTTTTTTGAAAAGAGGCAAAATATCCGCGCATTTCAGGGCTTGAGGAAAAATACCCGAATATATACTTTTATTGAATATATGTGCAAGGACATCAACTATAAAACATCCAATTTTCTTAAGTGTCCGATTTGAAATACCATCTTTGCCGAATGAGTTTGAGTTTTTTTTTTAAAGAGCCTATAATTTTTAGGACCTCAAAAGCGGTTATTGGCTCGAAAACAAAACTATTGCCCTGAAGATGCTCGGGGCAGTAATTTGAAGTACAGTGAGGATGATGCAATTGCGGCTTTTTACGTGAGGATGAGCTACAAGAGATGGAAGCAAAATATTCGTTAAACAGATTAGCCATTTCAAATTTGTCAGAGGTTGATGATTCGTCAACACGAATAGTAGTTGGCATTTTGGATGATGTGGTTTTATTGAGAATAGAATTAACAACTTTCCATTCACCTCTTAGATTGCCTCGCACAGAGTTAATCTCTTGACTATAAAAACTATCCCTACATAAAGGTATTTCCCTTTTTAGTTGAGCACACAGTTTCTTGTACCTTGTGATTAGAGCGAAGTTGTTAGGATGCCTTGCACTTTTAATTCGAAGCCGATTTTTTAGGATAATTTTATTGACCAAATAACTAGAGATCCATGGCTTTAATTTTTTCTTAGATTTCACTGGTTTAATTCTAATAGTGCAGCGATTGATATGTTTAATAAGATACAGAATGAATATATCATAAGCCTCGGAAGCATCCTGTTTAGTATACACTTCCTCCCAAAACTCAAGGTGAAGAGCTGATCTGAGCTGTGTCGCGTTGGGACCCTTTAACTTCTTTCTTAGTGGAGGTATTAACCAACAATCCTATCATAGAATGATCAGTTATATTTAAATCAAAGACACATTTCTCATAAAAACTTGGAGACACTTTTGAGAAGAGTCCATAGATGTGGTCTAAACACTTTCCCGACTGTAATCTGGTTGGTTCGTTTATAAAAGAAGCCAAACCATGAGACGCTAGTAAGGTTAAATATGTTGCTACAGAATCGTTGTTAAAATCTAAGATGTCTATGTTAAAGTCGCAAAAAAAAAATAACATTTTTAGAATTTTCATTACTTAGAAGATTGGAAAATTCTTCAATAAAGATCGAAGCGCTGAATTTTATAAATCTATATACGCAGTAGACGACATAGTCTTCATTATTAAATACAAACGATAATTTTAGAATATCGGCACTTTTGAAATCTAAATTTGAAGCAACACAATCATATTCAAGCTTTACAAAACAGCCAACGCCGCCCGCTGCATAAATATCGTTACAATGTTTCTCCAAACGTTACCCCCTAAACACCCCCAGCTACAATGTCTACAGTTGAGGTTACCTCCTATAACAAAATTATCACAGTTTAGTAATCTGCTAAGGTCATTTCTCAAGCATTAAATTTTATGGGCATTACGTGATCCTCCAGGAAAGTATACAGAAAAAAATGTGAACTATGAAATAATACGAAATAAATGACGTTCCTTTCACCTTCTAGTATCAGAATGTAAGAGGTCTTCGCTCAAAAACCCAAGCAGTATTTCATGCTTTACAGTCTCATGCTTTACCATTCCAAATCTTCGCTCTGACTGAAACCAATTTGATCCCTAGCATAAATAACCAAGAATTGTTCCCGTCAAATTTTGACGTCCATCGCGACGACGATCTCAACCGACCTACCGATAGCTGCCCTTGTCGTAGTGTTTTAATAGCCGTTCTAAACTCAATCGGCTCCTCCCTTATTGCAATATCCTCTTCCCCGTATTTCGACTTCGTTTCAATCAATATTGTACTGCCCGTAAAGCGCTCTATGTTATCTGCTTTTATAAATTGCCATCTCAACCTATTGAATCCTATGAACTCACCATTAATACGATTGATAGCATAAATGACTTACGGGATCACCATGATGAAACCCTTCTCTTTATTGATTTCAATCTTTTTTTTCTCAAATGGGCTCCGTCAGGTGATCAATCATTTTACCTTTCCCCTTATCCCTCTAAATAACATGGTTTCCTCAAATGCAGGTCTACAACCACAAACCTTGTCGAATTTGTGTCCTTCACTCTCTCACCACTAGAGAATGGGAATGAAGTCGACGTCATTTCAACTGATTTCATTAAAGCCTTCGATAAAATCTTCCAGAAACTAATACTCTTTAAACTGTCTTGCCTTGGCTTTGAACCCAGTGCGTTGGAATGAATATTTTCTTATTTAAAAAACACTACAGTGTTCGTTTTAGATCTGCCTTTTCCAACCCTTAATTAGCTTTTTTACGGCGTTCCTCAAGGTAGCAATCTAGGTTCACTTCTTTTAATTTTTACCATTAACGACATTGAGTTAGTCATCAAACATTTCCACCTCTCATTGTACGCCATCGAAACCAAGTTCCTCTAAACCATTTCCTGGCAACAACATTCTTCTCTTATTCATTCGGATCTCAACAGCTTTTCTGTCTGGTGCCCCAAAAATTGCTTAAAGCTTAACACTTCCAAATGCCAATCAATCACCTTTTCACGTAAACGAATCTAACCTCCTCCTCGCCTCTACTTCCTCTATAATCGGCCTATCTCCAGCTCAATTTTCGCGCACATATCGACGATATATTTCTTAAAGCCAACTCAGCTCTCGGTTTCGTGGAGCGTTGGTCTAAAGAATTCTCCAATTCCTACGTGACTCGATCCCTGTATATTACCTTGTTCGCTACTTTCGGAAGCGATAGACATAGAAATATCGTGAACAAAACGGAATACGAGGCTATGATTGTAAGGAATACAAGACCAGACGATGTAGGTGTTTCAAGCCATGAAATAATATGAACCGTTGAAGAACCGCACACTATATAAAGAATACTTATAAATTACGTTAATTTAAGTTCTTCATCAAATGTATGAGTTTCCAAGCAACTCAGACATTGTAGCAAGTTAAATAAATTCTCGGTCGCACTTTAACCACATCGTAACCATAACCAAAGTGTGATAACGATCCAACTAGACATATATTTTGTTTTAGTTGGGTCAAAAGATCTTAAAGTCACCATTCGTCCAGTTGTTGCCATCATTTTCTAACCCTTAGGGATCCTAACGGATGCTAAAACTTTAACCGGTTTTTGATTCGACTTGATACTCCACCACATTCATTACAGTCCATCAAATTTGATGACCCTAATCAACACATGGGCAGCTAACAAATTATTTGCCAACTTCATGAACTTCGAAGCATTCCACTTCAACAACTTCCCATCCCATCATACCCCCATTTCGTTTAAAATATTTTATGACCAAACTTCCGCCATGTCCGATGCTCATATGCCAACTGTCCTTCGGTTAGGCTTTATTTATTCACTTTGTCGAATTATTTTTGAAAATTGCCCTCATTTGTCTGGTTCCGGAATGGGTCCTTCAATTTATTTTGTTACATTCTCCCAGAACGACGAAATGAAACAAATCCCCCAGACAAATAACTTGATGCAGTCACTATGACGATGACCACCATCGTGTTAACCCGGCACCAGGACGATGCAAGGATCTACCATAATCCCATCGATTTCTATTCAATCCGTTCACTTAGTCATGATTTAATGAAAATCATGACGAAATTTTCCATTGAACTTAGACACAAATGATTTCGATTGACTCATGGCCACATTGGATGTTCCGATATCCTTTTATGCTACTTGTTCTTGTTTCTAGATTTCCTTTTTCCTCTCATTCTTTCATGTAACGAAGGCTTGAAGTGCAGAGTGTTGTGTTAAGGCATAGGCACGTTGGTTTAGAATGTCCAAGATATATGTTAGAATCGGTCATAAAGGACGAGTTATCCTTTCGAATGCGATCAATTTGGACACGGAAAGGGCTATGATGTTCACATCCAAGCACATCCAAGTAGATGTGATAAGGTACTAATAACTACGAATGCGGTAGGTTGGTTTCGGAGAGAGCCACTGAATGGTGGTCGGTCAGTACTTATTGATTTTTGAGTGAGTCCTTGTACCTATTTCGCCCTGTCCGCGTGTGGATTAAGTTTCTCGTAATCAATGACTTTAATAATTGGTGATTTGGATAGATGGGATGCGTCAAGTAGTCACTTTCGAAATCTGGCAAGGATTTCAACTAGAAATTATAAGGTGAGTTGAAATGAGTAATGTTTCTGCTGTGAATTGCAGATACTGTATTCAGAAAACTGAGAGTTTGTGACAAATAGCTCCGAAGAGGACCGAGGTTGGAGTCAGTGCCAGATAAATTGTGCGCCGAAATTTATGATAATCTGAATCTAGGAAGGATACTTAATATGAGATATAACATATAAAGGGACGATAACTTTTGCATATTTATTGGGCGCTGGTTATATAACGTCCTTTCAATTTACTTCGTCAGGGTGGATAGGGGGCGATTCTTAAACAGAAAGACGGGGCAGGCAACGTTATCATATTGGAGTCTATTCGGTACATTTAACTTCGAAATGAAATATATGCTCAGTGCTCTGGCTATAACACATAATGGCAACAACGTAACGATGAGCAGAAAAGATATGAAAGACATTGGCAAGTTGGTGCCGGTCCATTTACCAAGAAATCGGAGATCAGATTTGGATATCCTACTCATATAACTACCTTGTTACAGCGGGGGTATTTGATATGAATATGATAGACGAGGCTGATGGCTCTGCACTACGTACACTCACAATGTTCCCGAAGTAGATTAGTTCCCCAATAGGATAGTCCTACGGAACATAAAGACGAAAAGGTAAAGGACGCATTTTACTCGTACGAAATATTTGACAATTTCTCTTACTTCTACTCGTCAAACGATAATGGTCGTGGGACTATAAGTTTCACTAGCTCAAATATGGTCGTAAAAACGAATACCTTCAAATATAAGACACCGGATATCATGGAATGCAGTAATGCGGAACCAAAATTATCATTTTTCACTAGACAGAATCGGCTATACGAAAGTACTAGATGTGACAGGATACAGAGGAGCGGATTGCCATTCTGACTGCATTCGAATCATCTCCAAATTCATCGTCAAACTCACAGAAACGTATTGGTATAAAAAATGTTGAAAAGTTTAAGGATCTTAGTATCCAGCGCCAATACTAGGACGAAATGAATAACTTTGCATGGCATGGACCTAATGACGAAGCAAGACGCATATGCAGTATGGTCAACAATTAAACGTTTTGTTAAGGAAGCATCGGAAAACAAACTAGGCTATTGCAAAGCTTCCTTAGGGAAGTCTTGGTTTGAGGAAGAAGACGTGGAAGAAGTAAAAGCTCTTAATGTTCTGAGGCTCCAAGCCGCGGCGAATATTCAAACAAATAATACGAGATGGATGTATGCAAAGGTAAACGCTCTACGAAAAGAATATCAGACCAGATCAGGATTTATAAATAATGATAATAAGGGGCTAGAAGTTACATGGGCTTACCAAAACTATATGGAATTATGAAACTCTTCCCGAAAAATGGAAAAAACTCGATCATGCAGGCTTTCAAAAAGACTGGAAATACCATTACTATCAAATTTTTACATAGTCTTGTTAAAAGCTATCTTAAAATGACTGATATTATACTGAGGAAATAATCCGAGTGACCAGATTTTCATTAGTCAACATCTTTTAGGAAAGAAATAGAAAGAAATAGGACCACCAATGATTCGTAGATTTTAAAAAGGCTTATGACCGGTTAAGTTAAGAGCATCGCAGAAAGACTGGTAAAGAAAGAGGAAAATACAATAGATTTCGAGATTTTAAATACAAATCGTAAGGAGAATCTATGGTGGAGAATATGACGAAGCTTCATATGCTAAGTTTTTAGAATAAAACAAATTTTCTTAGTTTCAGAAAGTTTAATTCTAAGTTCAACAAATTTTTTTTGTTGTTTTTGTTTTTTTTTGTTGGAGGCTTCTACTACCTGTTGGAGCACTCAGACACAAATACTGGTTCATTGTGCTACCAGACAGACACTTTTCTTTATCGTATTTTCCCCGTTGTTCGAAGAAAAGCGAGGAGGGGCTTCAGTGATGCAGAGCTGAGAGATTCGGCACACACCACGTCGGCCCCAAAGGTGTGTGAGCAAGGGCGGGATAGTCGCCAGGTAGACCTAAGGCAGGTTCAGGCCCTGAGAGACTCTCCTCTGAGCCCCTTCTAGTGAGTTCATCGGAGATCTCATTTCCTGCGATCCCAGAGTGACTTGGGACCCATACAAGCCGTAGTAAATTTAGTCTTCCGACTTTGTTCAAAAGGTCTTGAGTTTATGCACTAATTCGGAGCTGGATAGAGAGTTGGACACAGCTTTGAGTGTCACTGCAGGCACATATGCTTTTTAATTTCCACTTGTGCATCACAACATAGTGCATGGCCATTGCAAATATCTCTGATTGAAACAAGAAGTGCAGTCGAATGTTTTCGCGTTCAAAGCCATTTCATTTCAGGTTCAATATCTTACTAGAGCCAATCCTAACGCCATGAAAATATGACTGGAATTATAGCCCAGTAGGATCGCAGATGTCATTGCGTTGGAAGGCATATTCACGAGACAGGGGTCGTAGGATATTTATCACGCAAGTACACTGTCACTCCAATGCGAGTTGTACCAAAAACCATTTCTATTGAGGCGAGACATGGCTTTCAGCGCGTATCCTCGGATATATAGAACAGCTCCCGGTGTACTGGGGAAAGCCCCCGTACAGCTGAGACCGCTCTTTGGAGTTTTGTGAAAGAGGCCACTATGTGTTTGTGTGTAAGTCTGTTCTACCAGACAACCGATGTATATGAGATTATCGGTCTTATCATTGCCTTATAGATCCACAGGCGATAAGCACCATGTTTTGCCAAAGGCATCTTTGCCTTGCCAAAAATCTGACAGCGCTTTGGTGGTCTTAGACTTAACATGTAATAGAAGTAACTTCCGGCGTTCCCCAGGGTAGTCATCTCGGCCAGTTGTTGTTTATTTTGTTCTTAAATTATGTTCACGAAATATATAATTCCTGCGAAGTTTTAACATTCGCGGGCTACTTAAAACTGTTTGCACGCATCCATAATATTACAGACTATGTATATCCGTTTTCAACTAGATATACAGGGTGTCCCACGAGCAGTGTGCCAAAAAGCTAGAGCGTGTAGGTCTGGTCAAGACAAGAAAAAAATCGTATAGGAGAGGGGGTCTATTCCCCCCGTTTAGCCGGCAGGAGCAATTTTCTAAAAAATGTACTTAATTTGGAAAAAAATTTATTAAAAATCAACAGTTACATCCACAATGCCGTGATATACTTTTTTGTAAAGCCAGAAACCTCTTCTTTCATCTTGTTTTTAAACGAAGCTGTTTTAAGGAATAGTTTTTGAGAAATTAATTTTCAAACTCAAAATTTTGAAAAAAAATTTAAAAAAAAATTTCGAACTATTTTTTTTCAAAATTGTATGTAATTAAGTACAAATTTTTTTTCAAAAATTCAATTCTCTTATTAGTTTTTAGTTAAAAACAGAAAACCAATACCGTCGTCGGATAAAATGCAACGCAACTTGAGTACCACCATGCAGGGTGAATTCGTGAGCACGAGCCATCAGTAGCATATTGAGCGCGCTGTCCTTTGGCACGATGAATGGAAATTTTTTAGAATCCGGTGTCGATAATTTCTTAGTTTTCCATCAAGTTTGAGGATGCCTTTGGTGTTAAAAGAGAGATTAAGTTTACGAATCTTACTCCTCGTCGAAAAGGGTTTGCCCTCAGAGAGACAAGAAATTTCATTAATAAAATGTACTATATGTTGAACATACTTTATCCAGAATTGTAAGGCATCCTGTCGTTCTTTGGCTGTTTAAAAGATTGAGACTTTGTGTCGATGTCTGCTAATGGCTTCTGTAAGCCGCCAACATCAGGCGGTAACAGCAATGAGTTTGTCCAGACGAGAATATTTACTCAACATCTCAAGTGCATGACTTGTTGCAAAGAGGCTAGATCCAGACTAGATTACCCTAGATTAGATTACATTGCGCATCAACAGCCTGTAGTAATCTGACAGAGTCATAGTTACTACCGCCCCTAGACAGTACAGTATATTTACCTTCAGTAATCTGTTTTGGGCAAGAGCCAGTCATTATGACAGTGCTTGTGATTGTAACGATAGACGATAAACTTCTTATGACTTTCACATCGATGATATTGGATTTTATTTGTCAAGACTAACAGCTGGCACGCGGGGTCCAGAATATTTTTCGGGTGATTTTGACGGTGTATACCTCAACACTCTGCATACGCGATAAAATTCTGGCGGGGCTTCTCGAAGATGCCTGACTTTGCAACACATAAAGTAGGTTTCTACCAAATTCCACCACGACTTGTATACGTAGTATTTGCAAGTAAAAATTTAAAATAAGAAAATGTGATCCCCAAAGATTCAATTTGATATCCAAAACATATCATTTTTGTTTAGCAAACGTCAACATTTTTCAGCGTCGAAACCCCTGCAGTTCCATCTGTTTCGTAGGAACTCTCACTCCATGTGCTATGCTGGCATGTCATTACCACTCGACCCCCCCTAACTGCCTTTCGCAATTCCAATATAAATTTCAAGGTCTACCATCACCATAATTGACGGAGCCTCTGATAGGGCATAATATTTGCATCAATCGCACTAGGGAGAATGTTTGTTGCAACAGTAACCAACATTCTCCTACGCTCCGAGACAATCTGTTAACCCCCTCTTTACTCCATAACTCTTTATCTTCTCTCTTTGGGTGTTCAATCGCGATATTGTTTTTTCGCTTTTTTTTTTTTATAGAAATAACAGTAGACAAATATATCCAGCGTTTTATTAACCATGAATCTAATCCCTCATGCATGCAGCGGAAGGCTTAAATCGTCTTCTATAAATATTTAAAACGCTTCTTCCTTACGACATGCTGAGCATAGCCGCGTGCAGATACCACATTCGTTTCGCCTTTGTCGCTTTCAATAAAGAAAATTGCTTTTTCCTCCCATTCTTAACGATTGCATTTGCGTCTGCGATTGCGTTCATATACATATGTACATACAATGAACTCGCAGTTCTCGGGTATCTTTGACAGGAATCGTTTTCACTTTTCTCTTTCGCTCTCGTTAGTTTTATTATTATTGGGTTGCCTCGAATATTATTTCTGGCATTGGGAAATGGACGAGTCGGCCTTTCGGGAAATCATAGAATCAAAACCCCTGAGAATGATGTTAAGTAATAAAACATGTTGAGCCGACTTTTCGCACATTTCCGTGAAATGTTGATGACATCTAACGTGTGCAAAAATACGAGGATACTTTCTTTCGACTGAACATTCGTAGAGGCCCTATGATGGCGTGGAGATGTAACCGAACACGTGTGTATCATTGAAATGGCACTTATTGGTCGATGCTCTATCGTCGTCCTCGACCCACGCATGATTTAAACTCATGAGTTCAATGGAAAGCTTGTCGTCAATCAATGTCCATGGTCATTCAATAAGTAAAGAGACAAATTCTATAATTTTAAAACTATTCAATGAATGTGTACAATCTTTTCAGGGGTGTTAGTTGGCAACCTTTGGATATGCTCTGATCAGCTGTTTCATCATTTTATGTCAACATAACCTCAAAATGTTCAATTCACCATGGCAAGTCCACTGGAAGATTGCACCTTAGAAGAGCAGCGCTCAGTCACTAGATTTTTAGTCGCAGAAGGTGTAAAAGAAAAAAAAAGAAGGTGAATTTTTTTCTAGAATGTTGATACAGTACGGTAAAAGTTGTATGAAACGTGCGAATTTTTACAAGTGGGTTGATCGGTTTAAAAGTGGCCCAACAAGTGTAGGTGATGAACCTCGATGTGGACGTCCAGTGGAAGTGTCTGGTTCCTCGTTGGAATCGAGGATTGACGGACTTATTCGTGATAACAGAAGAATTACTGTTGAAATTATAGCTGGGGAAGTTCAAGTAAGTGTTGGAACTGTTCACAATGTCATTCAGAACAATTTAAAGTACAGAAAAACGTGTGCCAGATGGGTTCCCAGACAGCTTACTCATGCTCATAAAGAATCAAGGCTTTCCATTAGTCAAGACTTAAAGCAACGAAGTTTGATTGAAGGAGACGCTTTTTTTGAAAGAATAGTGAGCAGCGACTAGGTCTGGATCCATCACTACGACCCTGAGACCAAAAGGCAGAGTATGGAGTGGAAACACACTAGCTCTCCAGTTCGCAAAAAAATCAAGGTTCAACCTTCCGCCGATAAAGTGATGCTGACCATCTTTTGGGACTTACAGGGTCCAGTCTATTGCGATTTCCTTGAAGAAAAGCAAACTATCAATAGCCAATACTACTCTGAGATGCTAGAACACAAAGTTAGACCAGCTATCAGGAGCAAACGCCGTGGACTCTTGTCAAAAGGAGTCATTCTTCAGCACGATAACGCCCGCCCTCATACAGCCCAGCTGACCCGTGATAAGCTTCAAGAGAAAAGCCCTACGTGGAAAAAGATTTGCTAATAATGAGGAAGTTAAGGAAGCGGTGCAAAAGTGGCTTCGGGGTAAATCGAAAGAATTCTTCGCCAAGGGAATTAGGAATCTGCAAGAAATGGGAGTGCATACTTGTGGGGGGTGATTATGTTGAAAAATAGCCTTAATTTTGAAAGATTGAAATAAACCGTTTTAGAGCTATAGCCACTTGTCTCTTTACTTATTGAATGACCGTCGTACATACTCAGTTTTCGTTATCCGCTTTGTGCGGTGCTCCGTAGTCACCCCACTCTGTTGTCAACCGCTTGCCACTCATATACATACATACGGTAGGATGGCTCTGTAGTAATATACCATATAGTCTACCTAGTCTATCTATAGCTATACTACATATACCTATGCCATCTAATACGACCTACTGCCTATGTCACATGATGAAATACTTAAGCGGGATTCACATTGAACGATTTGTCGACCAACCATGTTTTTGTCAATGAAAAACCAATGTGAACACTTTACCAACAAGTTGATCGATTTGTAGTCAGGAAGTTGAAAATGTTCAACTTTTTGCTTGGTTGAGCGATTTGTCGTTGAGTGTGAACGCTTGTCGATCGAACATCGTACGGAAAAAAATATGGCATCGAATGCGGAAAAAAGTTTAGGCTCGATTTCTTTGAATTTTTCTATTTCTTTGTTTTTTTCTATTTTGTCTTCTCTTATTTTCTTCGATTTCCAACAACTCATCGATAATCACAACCGCAAGAAGAGCCCGCGCCGCCATATTCACAACTGCGAGTTTCTGTCACAAATGAAATCCGTCAACTTGTAGTGTAGTATGAACGCTAGAGATTATTGGTTGGTCGACAAATCGTCGCTATGTCAATGTGAACCCCGCTTTATACACGCGCATGCGCGTCATATTGTTGGGGAGAGGAGAAGCAGACGCCGAGATGCGTAAAAATACTTAGTCACGCGACGCGTATTTGTATAGTCCACGTGTTCATGAAAAATATTAATATTTTAACATACATTCAGTGAAAGTGAAGTTAAAATTTGTAAATTAATTTGCAGCTACAACAAGTATGTATATTGATAAATTCTCATGAATATACTATGTCAAATTTAGTATCTATACGGATAAATTAAATATCAATATATTGTGATTATAGAACATCTATGTTACACAGTTCTCAGGCACAATACTTTCGATGAAAAACTGCTGCGACTTATTAATCTAAACCCGATTTGACGTCACTAATTTTAATATTTGTAAGTATTATTTTATAATAGTTATATTATTATTGTATTATTAAATGTCAATTAAAAAATATTGTTGATTTCTAATTTGGTATTATTATTTTTTTTTATAGACGTCAACATGCCAAAAACGCCTGCCGAACGTGCACGAGAATACAGAGCTCGGAAAGAATTATCAAAACAACAAAAACCGCCAGCGCAAACAGCAGCACAACGCAATCGAGAATATAGGGCTCGACAGAAGGCGTTGAGAAATGCTGCCGCCACTATCGGAGAGAGTGAAACACCATCAACGAATTTCTCTGCGTCACGTGAATTACCCATAGTGAATCCAGACAATTCACAATCCAGTACCAGCAGAGACGATGGTAACATATTATATCATTATTTATCACAAACGAGTGGCCAAGCTGCTACGCCTTGTACCTGTGGGATAAATTTTGTTTTCATATAAAAACTCTAGAATTTTATAATCGCAAAAAAAATTGTCAAATGTTATGTGCACATTCTTTACTTTCTTCTCTATTAGTTAGTTTCTTTACGACATTTTCTCCTAGTCCTTCTTCCACCAAATTTGTAGTTTTACCAGTGTAGATGTCAAACTCGTATAGATACCCCGTCTGACTATCACACGTTTTAGCGGCATATACTGTTTCAGGGACGACCGCCCTTTGAACAGAATCATAGATTCATCAATACTGTGAGAGGAAGATTCCTCTATATCTTGACAGGCTTGATTAATAAAATTTAATAATGGGCGTATTTTGTACAACTTGTCGTAATTAGGATATTCTTCTCTGGTTGATTTTTATTGTCGTTAAATTATAGACACCTTAAGATTTTTTTAAATCTTTTTACTGGTATTATATCACTCTAAATCCCGGACCGGAAGACCAGTAAAGGTCTATGGACGGCAAAATGTGACAACCCATGACGATTGTTATGCCTAAAAAGGCTTTTAGCTCTTGAAGTTCAAGTGGCGATCAATTTTCAATTTTCTCTTGGGCGGCATATGGATTTGTCTGATAAATAATCAGCTCGTATGCTTAATTCGTAAAAAAACTTTTCGAAAAAATATATTGTCCTTGTTCTGTTGGTGACTCTTCGTTTCGATGCTAATGGGGTTTCGTTGAATGTTTCAGGTTTTGGTCTATCAGCCCAATTAGTCTTATGAATTTTTTTTCCAAGATTCTTCGTCGTCGTCAGATTGGTCGGTATCAGATTCACTACTTGAATCATGGGGAACAGAAGAAGAAGTTAATGCAGCTGTTGTGACAGTATTACTAGGACCAAGCGAAGGCCGTGGTCGCATTTCTCTTCTTGAAGATGGACCAGGACTAGAAAATTTCTTTGAAACATAGGTTGACAGTAAGATTGAGTTTCAGATAGGATGGTTTTCTCAAAACAGTCGTCTGATTTTGTGCCAAATAGTCGTCACTTGCGGGGAGTGTTGCTTTTCTTCTTTCATTCGAAGAAAACGGCGGCTGAAGCACATCGAGAACTCCAAAAAGTTTACATATGCTGCTCTAAAAGACTGCTGCTCTTCAAAGACGATGATTTCGATGCTGACGACCATTGGCGTGAAGGAAGGCCAAAAACCGGCGAAGACGGTGAGTTGGAGGCATTGCTCGATGAGGATCCATGCCAGACCCAAAAAGAGCTTGCTTCACTATTAGGAGTTACCCGCCAAGCTATTTCCAAGCATGCGATTGCATGCGTTGGGAATGATTCAAAAGCAAGGAACTTGGGTTGCTTATGATTTGAAGCCAAAAGACGTTAAGCGTCGTTTTTTCGCCTGTGAACAATTGTTCCAGCGGCAAAAAAGGAGCGGTTTTCTTCATCGCATCGTTACGGGTGATGAAAAATGGATTCATTACAGCAACCCAAAGAGAAAAAAATCATTGGGACAGCCCGTTCATGCGTCTACGTCGTCGACTCGGCCGAATATTCACGCTGTGAAGGTTATGCTTTGTAGAAGTGTTCGTCTTTTAAGGCTATCCATGAATCAAGCCATTTTGAGATGTCTTCATATGAATGGAACTGCTGATCAGCCAAACCATGTGCCATCGAATAGAAAAGTGATAATCGGACGGTACAATATCTGGGGAATATGTCGGGTGGGCTTGGACGTCCCATTTGAGCGTTTTTAAGTAGGCTTAAACTGGTTTGGCAACATGAGGCCGTGCATTGTCATGCTATAGAATCACTTTTTCGTGCCTGTACTCGTATTGTGGCCGCTTTTCGCGCAGTGCTCGGCTCAATCGCATCAATTGAGTTCGATACCGTTCCCCGGTGATGGTTTCTTTTGGTTTCATAGCAACAGCTCATAATAAAAACAGCGAGAACTTAGTTGCGCTCCTAGTTAGGGGAATACCATCAGGACCAGCGGATTCGTCCACGTTAAGATCCTTAAATACTCTTGCAAATCCTTGAAAGTGGATTTGTCCCATAGAAGATTCTACGCAGCGCCGAGCTGGCTGCAAAATGTGAACCTAGCAGATTGGTTTTGTCTAAAAAGATGACAGCTGGGATGTCATTGTAAATGAGCGTAGTGATTGAGGACGAGGTAGAATTCTTTATGTTTGTCACAAATGAGCAAAAGTTTTTGCTGCCTTTGGGACAATTTAGCACTTTTTGTCTTAATTTTTGGTCATGGAAGATTTTGACACGTCGAGGGGTTGGCTTTGTAAGGCCGGAAACTTAGTTCTCCCAATCTGATAGCCTCTTATGGCGAGTGATACCACGCATTTGCTTTAGGTTTGCTACTCTGCACTCAAAAGCGATCGACGTCACAATCAAGGGAGCATAGTGACCAGTTGAAATTCGTAAAGAAATGGTTGAGTTCGCTTTCTCGTCGAGCCTTACAATTCTTTTAGGAATTCGTTTTCTAGCTGTGTGGTTTGAATACGAGAAATTAACTGAAAAGACACAGTGGGTTGACGAGCTTAGAGGTGACAATATGTCAATACGAGTAGTTTTGTGACAGGTGTTGAAGCTATGGCTGTTTCTCCCAGTCCGTTTTTATGTTGTATAATCGGTGGTTTCCATGCTCTGATTCAAATTGTCTGAATAGTCCAGTTGGATTGGGGAGTGGTCAGATGAAAGTTCAAAACGAGATCTGATTTTCAGGTTTTCAGGAGTTATGTTTTTAAATATCCAGAAATCGATTAGGTCCGGATTTTTTTTGTGGGTCAGTTGGCCAATAAGTGGGCTCGACAGTACTAAGGTATTTGCAGTTATTTAGTTTAATCGCACTGAGTAGGTTTTCCCTTTGGCGGTTGTTAACCTTGATCCCCAATCGATGTGCTTACAGTTTAGGTCACCGGCCGCTAAAAATCTGGGTCCAAGTGATTTAAGGTAGTGATCGAATTGCGTTGTAGAGATTTGATGCCTCGGGGGACAATAGATAGATGATATTGAGAGTTGCCCGTGTTGGTCTTGCAGTTGAATTGTGTTGGCTTGAATATGTTCGCATGTGTACCGCTCTAGTTCGATGTATTTAATTTTTGTTTTAATCAGGATAGCCGTGCCTCCATGTACTCTTCCATCGGGATGATTTGTGAAGTAGATGTTGTAGTCTGGGATTCGTAAATAACTGTTGTTCGTAAAATGGGTTTCTGCTATTAATTGTCTGTATCGTTGTCTTTTATAAATTGTTCTAACTCGAGGGCGTGTCGATTAAGACCGTTTGCATTCCAGATAATTGTTTTAAGGTCCTTATGCGATCATTAAGTTTAGTTAGTAACAGAGTAACTATGGTCATCATATTTGTCATTTGTTGTATTAAATTTTTCAACATCTCCTTAAGTTCAGCCATGTCGTCTGTGTTATATGTAAACAGAGTTTTTTAGTGGAGGTGTTTGTTTTGTTTCTGGCAATGGATTTTTTCCTGCTGGACTGTTTCTTTTCGGCGCTCTTTCTTTGTTGTTGTCACATGGGGGTCGGGTGCTTTGGTTGTTAGGTTTGGGTGCTGTTGCTTGGGCATACGTTATGCCTGGTTGGATGTTGGTCAGGTTTCTCTTTCTTTTTCTTCATTGGTTGTTGGGATATGTTTTTTTTGCGTAGAGCTGGAAGCGTTCAATTTTTAGTGCCTTATAGATTTCGCAACCTTTGTAGTTAGCAGTGTGGCTGCCTTGACATAAGGCGCATTTTGTTATGCCATCTGTGGAGGAGATTCGACAGTCAATGGTTCTGTGGTTTCCAGCACATTTTACGCAGACTAGATCCTTGTGCAGTAATTTCTTGTGCACTGTGCGATGACTCTTTTATGGTGTGGCGGTTCAAAGGAAACCTTACATTGATGCAAGTGCGTAATATGTTATGATGTCTTCTATGTCTATGGAGTGATGCAGATTTCTTAGAACAACTTTGAAACCTTTTTCTTCTTTTGGTCTGAATGTGTAGTATTTTGTTTCGTTTTTCTGTAGCATTTTTATTATGTGTCTGTAGTGAGTGGAGTCTTCTTCTTAATTCTTAAGGTCGTATAGTGCGTATATGCAGCTCATTCATATCCAAATGGTAGAGATAAATAGTCTAGGTACCGCCTTTTATGCCAGTTACATTAAACCCACCGTTTTCCTTAGCCCTTTCCATACAAATGTCATACTATGCCACTTGTTCGGAAAAAGTTCGAGCTAAAAAGTCATTAAGCGTTTCACCGCAACAAATTTGTGTAAACTGTTACTGATTTGTTTGCGAGTTCAACACCTGAAATCAGTTAACCGCACGCCTCGATCCCTTAGCATGTAAGTGTATTTAAAGTGCAGTTCAAAATAACAACAAGGAAAACGGTCGCCAGAAAAAGTTATCGAATCAATCGTAGTCATAATCCCACATCAACCATTATCCAATTTGAATAAATTACATCATGCATCCGGGCGGTGTTGATATTGTGGATGTGCGGCAGGAAACCTGCCACGCACATGTTACGTTAACGACGTCATTGCATATCAAAGGGCAAACTTGATTGGAATTAACAGACCAATTATTTACAAAGTTAATCCTAAGTCTGGAGCTGGTCGGTCCTGTTTTCACTATCTCCCTGCTTCTCTGCATCTACCACTTGCAAGCTAAGTATTTGTTAATAATACATCGGGGGTGTCAAGGACGAATTATGATTATGAAGCTTGATATATTAGTATGGAAAGGCAAGCAAGTGATGGGGCCCTTAATGGGATTTGAAAGATTTTCTCCGTCACACGTGACCCTACATCTCTACCTCTAATTCGGATCCGTGCTTTCCAGTTTCATTTTTTCATATTAATATTAAACACGGTTCCCGCATAAATGAGTGCGGTGTTCATTTTACGGCGAGACTTTTATGATCCAATTTTTTTTTGCTCCCTTCTACTCAGTGGGCTTTTCTGCTATATGTCATTTGAACGCACACACGTACATATGTATGTCCTTTCTGACTTTTTAAATATTTCAGAAACGTGCCGGAGTGAAGAACAAAAATTGGAGAAGAACAGGATAAAATAAGTGAACATAACGAGGGTGGAGCCCTCGACAATAAAATGAAGAGACCGAGTCAAAATTTGACAAATACGAGTACGCATACAACTTTGAATTGTATGGAAGCGTATATACAATACATACATCCGACTGTGTGTGTGGTGATTTTTTCATGAGGACTTTCTTTAACAATTCAAACAGTTTCCTTTTCATTTTCTGCACCCCACTTCGTCCTCCTTGCCGTCCTTTTGTTCAAGAACATACATATCTATATAGAACAACAACAGTAATACGTGTAGGAGTAGCAATGGAAGCAACAGCAAGGATAAACCAACCCAACAACAAAAAAATATTATTCGTATGAGATTGTATTGTTGTTTACCATTCCAACTCTGGCCCCAAGATAAGGTTCCATGACTTGTGACTTGTGTATGTCTGTTGATGAGGTGTGGGGCGTAGGCCGCTAACGTGAATGAGGATGATATTTTCTCCGTTTTCCTTTTGCTTTTTCTCTCCTCTTAGTTCGACCCATTCAAGTGCTCCTCTCCTCGGTGTGACCTTGACTAGATGTACAATATTTGAATGTGCTATACTATGCCGAAGGAGCAGAACGTTGATGTGGATTTTGAAGTGCCGTCGGCGCTCGACTTAGTGTTGATGGACGTGCAATCCGATATAAGAGGCTGCCTTGGAGTCAATGGTGATGATGCTTGTGTGCCTAATCGATTTACTTAGGTATGGGATGAACTACACATTTTAGGCTTAAGTATTCAATTTAAGAATTATTAAAGAATTTTTCACTCACAGATGTATGAGTATAAGTACTAGCTCAAGAGAAGCAGCAGAAGGGGTGTTTTAAAGCCCCTAACTTCAACCTGGCTACTTAATGCCAAAAACGGAGACCTATCGACTCTACTCGTATAAACCAGAAAAACGTGATGCGAAACAACACTCAACAAATCGCCTATTCACGATCTTTGGCATTCAGACGTGAACATTTTTGCTAACCTCGGACTTCACTCGTATTTTAATCGACTTTCAACGCAGTCTTGCGGAATGATCTATACAACTAACTTCGCTATGAAAATATGACCGTAGAGTCAAAGGGAACATGTTGCAAGCTACTCGTGTTTCCAATTCGTCGGAGATCTTTTTCTTAGTGATGACTGATTTACTTTGTTTCCGACATTTTCAAGGGTAACCCATACTATCGGGAGAAAGTGGGTTGACCTTAACCCGTATTCCGTCCGTCAAAATTCCATCCTAAATTTTAAAAGATGATTAGAAGGTTATAAATGAACTGCCAAGAATCTGTTCGGGACTAAGTTTTTGTCTTTAGTTGTGGTCTCTGTGCAAGTTTTGGGGCAATTCTTACATGGTTTCCAGAGCTCATGCTTGCAGAAAATATTTTAGATCTCTTACGTCCATTATCTTATTGTAGATAGAGCCACCAACTAAGGTGGAAAGATTATAATACGGAATTTAATATGATGTAGAAACAAGGTTATATCTAAAGCCTTCTCTAATGTTCTACATATACGGCTATCTGACGCGGCAGATAGTATTTATCGAACCTTTTCCATCTGGTGTATTCAGAGTTGCAGGGCTTAAGGATTCTGCCTTAATACTGATTTTGGAAATTATCTGGCTGTAGTCTGAAAAATATCAGAAGTTGAAAACCCTCTAGTCCCCTAATACTTCTCATCAGATCTAAAATATAAATGTGAGATGCTGTTCATATTGCTGCATTGTTCGAAATAGAAATGCAAGAATAAAAAAAATTTCAGGAAATAAAAAAGCTATTTAGAAATAAAAACTAAAAATCTTATTGTGATGTTTATCTTTATATCCAACTTTCTGTAACAACTTTGCTTCTCTATAGAATAAGTTAGAAATATAAAGATGTTAACATTCTAAGGATAAGCCAGATATCTATAAAGCACGCTGTACAGGGGGAGGAGAACTCCTAATTGGGGCATGCAATTCATCTCTTCATTCGGGTAGGCAAAATAACACAACGTACAGACTAACTTGTTAAAGAACTGTCGAAGAATAATATCTTCTGAGGCTGAAAAGTCGACAACTTAAATGTATTCCTCAAATATTCAGCAAAAAAATTATTTGTTAAAATCCTTTTAAATGTATGTGCCTTTATGCATATAACTTAAACTGAAATCCCAAATATGCCGAAGTTGATCTGATTCAAGCTATGAGTTTGTTGGCTGTTACTAAGCAGCATCTAAAGAAATGAACTTGTTCTACGCGCACCAACCAAGACATATGAATATGTATCATAGTTTCATGCTCTGGTGATAAGTTTAATTTCTAATTTAAAGTATACGGATATATCGATTGAATATTCTTGTTATAGGTGGGTAGTGCTGTCATAAGAATGAGGGAGCGAACAAACAGAGCAAAGAAGTTGATGGTGCTTAACATGGCAAACACCAGCTCCGACTTCTGTCTCTGCTCAATCCAAGCTGACACACAGCCTCCACTCCTGGGCAGCTGGCCTGGCATCTTCCGGGTAGTTAACCAATGTGTGTAGGGAACCAGGTTGAAGGTTAACATCCCTATCTTGGAAAACATATCTTGTTACGAAGCAACAACAAGCACAGGGACACAAATCTGTGGTCCCTTAACAGACCAAGTAACTGCTAAAAGGAAAATAAAGACAAAAAGTTTAAGCTTTTACCATATAAGCGAAGGCCTCATAACAATCTGCATCAAAGACATACTCGGGAATATAAGCCATATATGCGTTCATGCCTCTACGCAAGAAAATGATGACCGACTCATGACATAATGACTTCTATGATCTCCTAGACCCAACGTACACCCAATGTCCCAGTTACGACATCAAAATTGTACTAAGGGATCTTAACGCAAAACTGGGCAAAGAGGACATATTTGATTGACTATAGGAAGACATAGCCTACATAACGCCACTTCCGACAACGGATTCAGTCTAATTGACTTGCTATCGACGGCAGACACTCCCCGAGCATTGTAGATGTACGAACCTTCCGGGGAGCCAATATTGACTCGGATCACTACCTTGTTTTTGAGAAGGTACGAATGAGGATATCAAGGATGCTACGGAGTCAAGCAAGACAACAAGAGTTTGACGTCGGAAAGCTACAATCGCCTAGGATATTCGCCGATCGAGTTTCCCTCAACCTCTCGCAAAGTCCGGTAACACCGGCACAACACAGAACAACAGTGGAAACATTGCCAACGCGCCTCTGATGTGCTGGGTTTTAAACCGCCACCAGCTAGAAACCTCAGGTTTGAGGAACACACGCATTTAAGGAAAAAAAAAAAGAGTAAGAAAAACATGAGACCGAGGAGATGGAGAGATGGTACCACAGGAATGACGCCGGCAAGTTCTACGAAGAAGTAAAACGAACATGACAGGGCTATAAAGCCAGAGCGGAAGCCTGTAGGGATGAAGACGGACGGAAGTAGTAGAGTCACGGTCGATGCTGAGGATATAGAAAAACTACTTCTGGTAAACGGCGATGATAGATCTGATACCGCTGCCAGGCAGAATGATCCATTCGCAACGGAAGATGAAATTAAGCTTGTTATTTCAAAGCTTAAAACTAACAAAACCGCGGGCGCAGTGAGGCCGCTGAGCTATTTAAAGCGGCTAGAGATGAGTTGGTAGGACCTCGTGCAGGAACGGGTTAAGAATATCCCTGCAGCGATACCTATCGCTTGTCGTAAAAGGCGACTAAACAAAGGTAAACAAAAATCACATCTAGGCAATTTAGAAAACACCAAGGTGAGCCTAGGGACACATATACCACCATTAAACTGCCCTAGTGTGCATGCAAATCAGTGGGTTGACACGACTGGAGATCACCGGTGTTGTAAGAGTAAGATCAATCAAAAAAAAAAAAAATCTGGAGCATGCCCGTGTCAAAAAGGAAGGGAAGAAAGAAAACGGTCAAACCGTAGCATTATGGAAAAGAACGCTAAAAGGAAAAGCACTACCCCGCCAGGCACTACTAATGGTCGTGATCCTGGGACGAGCAGCAATGATCGGGTCAGAGCTATAGGATTTCCGGGGGATAGCAAAGTAATGCAACGGCGTAAGCCACATTTAAGAGTCGCGAGTTGGAACGTTGGAAGCATGAGTGGGCGCAGCTATGAGCTTGAAGAAATGATGGTTAGAAGGCGAGTAGACATCCTGTGCGTACAAGAGACGAAATGGCGAAACACCGGTAATCGGGCACGTTTCTTGGACGTTAAAACAAAAGCCTACAAGATGTTTTACTATGGATTGGAACAAGGAAAAAACGGAATCGCCATCATCCTTGCGGCAGAGTTACTTGGCAACGTCTTAACCATTTCAAAGTCCAGTGACCGTTTGATGGCTCTCAAATTGGTGATGCATGGTGAGGTGTGGAACATCGTAAGCGCATATGCCCCTCAAGTAGGATGCGAACAAAAAGAAAAAGATGCATTCTGGCTAGATTTCCACAACCTTGTCAAAATCATCCCAAAGGAAGAGCTTTTGTTTGTTGGGGGAGATTTAAACGGACATGTCGGGAAGACAAGCGAAGACTATGAAGGCTACCACGGAGGGCTGGGATACGGCACCAGGAACTCTTCAGGTGAAGATATCCTAAACATGTGCAAGTCGTACGGTCTTATAGTGCTAAATACCATGTTCGTCAAACAAAGCCGGCACCTGATCACTTATAGCAGCGGCGGAAATGAAACTCAAATAGACTATCATTTGGTATCCAGTTTCATGAAGCCACGAGCTAAAGATTGCAAAGTGATCCTGGGAGACGCGATCGCCCCTCAACACCGTCTCCTCCTGACTGAATTTTTTATGGATGCGAGAAAGAAGTCAAAGCAGCAAACGAAGGTGTCTGAGAGAATCAAGTGGTATAAGCTGGATAAAGGAAAAGGCGAAGCCTTTATTACCATCATGGAAAACTACCTCTCTTCCATTATCGATGAGGTCGGTAATGAGGAATGCAGAGCACAAGACGTGTGGGATTCCCTACAACAATCTGGCCTGGAGAAAGCCAAATCACTGCTCGGAACATCTAAAGGCCCCTGCCAACACGCAAAAGAAACCTGGTGGTGGACAGACGAAGCCAAAGCAGTGATACACGAATAGAAAATGGCTTTCCAAGCTTGGTCAAAGTGCTCTTCTACTAATAGAGAGGAAAAAGCTCGCCGTGAAAAGGTATATAGATGTTGCAAACGTATCGCGAAGAAAAAATGCGCCGAATTCAAAGCGAAAAGCATGGAAGGCCTCTATCAGGAGTTGGAAGAAATATCGTCTTCCGCGTCTGACAGGAACCAGGCTACCCAGGAGCTTCGACAAAACAATTTGAACAAAGGAGCAAATATCTTTAAGATAGCCGCCCAGAGAAGAAGAAATGCTCAGGAGATTCGTTTCCCAAAGTTTATTAACAATGCTGAAGGCCAACTCCTTGTGGAAGACGAAAAAATTCTCCACAGATGGCGACAGTATTGCGAGGAACTTCTGAACGAACAGTTTCCCCGAGTGTACTTTCCAACAGCCGCCCCGAATCATGCCGAAATATCCGACCTCACAGTCGAAGAAGTTCGGTACGCGGTTAAAAACTCCAAGAAAAGAAAAGCTGTTGGGCCGGACGGGATACCCTCTGAGTTCTGGAAAAAGATGGGAGACATCGGGTCTAGATGGCTCATGGTTCTTATCTCCAAACTTATGAGAGGCGACACTATGCCTAATCAATGGAGGGAAAGCTATCTTCTTCCATTGCACAAAGAAAAGGGTGATACGCGAAATTGTGACAACTACCGTTATGTCAAGCTGATGTCGCACACCATGAAGATCGTTGAACGGAATTAGATAGCCGACTGCGGAAAATAATACGACTATCTGATAACCGGTGCGGGTTCGTCTCGGGTAAATCAACGACAGATGCAATCCAAAGTATAAGGGTCATGATGGAAAAGCATCGTGATTCTTCAAAGGACTTGCATATGGTGTTGGTTGATTTCGAGAAGGCCTTTGACCGGCAACCAAGAGATCTTTTATGGGTAGCGCTAAGACAAAAAGGAGTTCCAGAAACCTACGTGCGAGTAATTATGGACATGTACGAGAGAGCAACGACAAGAGTAAGATGCACCGCAGGAGTCACCGAAGAGTTCGCAATCAAAGTCGGTGTACACCAAGGGAGCGTCCTCAGCCCACTGCTTTTTATAGCAGTCCTTGATTGCTTGCTTGAAGGAAAAGTGACGGACCCCAATGTGCACCAGCTATTCTTTGCTGATGATGGGGCCATTATAAGTGATGATCAGGCGTCCCTACAACGAGCACTTGATGTGTGGGTGGACATTTTTGAGGGACACGGGTATCGTATTAGTTCAAAGAAGACAGAGTATCTGTGCTGCCCGTTCTCTGACCCTCATCAGCCTATTCCAGACATTTACTTGAATGGAAGAGTGCTTCCCAAGTGTGAAAAGTTTAAATATCTGGGATCTATGATTAATAGAGAAGCAACTTGTGATGACGACATCAAACATCGCGTAAGCGTAGGGTGGATGAAGTGGCGGGAAAACTCCGCCATCTTCTGTGATCGAAAAATGCCCCCTAAGCTGAAAGGAAGGCTCTACACTTCAGTTGTACGTCCGGCGCTCACATACGGTTCACAATGCTGGACAATGCACAAAAAGTATGAGAGCAAATTAACGGCAACTGAGATGAAGATGCTTCGCATGACAGCGGGAGTAACAAAGCGGGACAGAATTAGAAGTTCAAAGATCCGAGGAAGCCTCCACGTAAAAGAAACCATCACAAGAAATATAGAGCGCGACCGACTCAGTTGGTATTGCCATGTTCAAAGGAGAGATCCTTTGAACCCCGTCCAAAAGGCGTTATCAATCAACATTCCAATTTCAACACGCAAAAAAGGCAGGCCGAAAAACAATTGGTGCAAACAAATGCAAAAACACCAGCATTTGATTGGCCTCAGCGATGAAGTAATCCCAAACCGGGAAGCCTGCCGCTACTTTCTGAGGTCAAACCGGCGGACCCCACAAGCGGACCAGTAGGAATGCAGTTAAGTGGGAAGGTTATGGTCCTACACTTCTGACCATAACGACGCCGGGATAAAAAGGAAAAGAAGAAGAGCATGTGACATGACACAGTGATGATATTCAGGAAATACATTTTCTATAATTTTTAAGGAATGTCCTTAACAATGGTAGGCAACAAAATAATACTTCCTGGTACACAAAGACGTTCCTTTATCAGAATACCATGAGTACCAGGGCGTTGAACAATGTAGGTAGTTGTACCTTAACCGATCACAATGCAATGAAATGAATCATTTTCGCCTACTTCAAAGCATATTTATTTATGCCTTTCTATTCCCATTCCTTTTCGCTTAAATGAAAGTGAAGATTTCTCTTCCAGAATGAATAAGACTCCTTTGAACCTGCTCATCACCAATTCTAAGCATTTTCCTGTGACAGACAAACCCTAACATTGCGTTATGTGACATCGCACATAAAGAAAGTGTGACAATAAGCATCATTGCGCCGAAATCATCTCCTTCCAACCAATCCATCTCGCATTTTCACGTGAATCGGTCAATCATCATTATAAACGGAAAAGAGAAGTAACTCATCAGCATTGCGACAGGTTCATCAGCGTCTATCATACATCCCTTCACACTACCTTTGTCATGAAACACAATGAATGCCAGTGTGTTTTGGCTACACGTGTCACCACGTTTCGTTGCCATAAAAGACCCATAATTTTCTATATGCCTCCTGCCGTCCGGATGCTTTGTTGAATAAGAGAAAATCGTACTTAGACATTTCGTGAACTCATGCCACGAGCTTGGGATTTTAAGACAAAAAATCGTCCTTGATAGCAGCAGGTAGGTTACCGACAGAGGGAAAAAAAATTCCAGACAATATCGGAAGCAATTCCCCTTTCCCTTGATTGATGGCACTGTTTGCTTTCAATCTGTCGGCGACTCTATCGATTCACTATGTGAATTGATCACAAGGATAACGATTTTTTAATTACATAAACATCCGATCAAGGACGTTGGTTGAGCCATGGTTTTGTATTGATGGGTTTACAAATGCGGAAGCCATTACGTAAACGAGTTTCCAAGGCCAAGGTCGACTAGAAGCCACTACCCAACTCCAATGACGGTACATTAGGATTCAGCATCCTGATGATCTTCTCATTTTTAATTAAGACCTAAGAGCCTTTTGCTTTATACACATCAAAAGGAAGAGATAATCTTGTAACCTTCTTGGATACAAATTTCTGTATATACACAGGTACACTCGGAACTACAAGAGGCATGTAGATTCGGTAGAATATGTTTTCGGCTGTTTGGAAGGACGCACGATGTAATGGATCTGAGTGTTGTACTCTTACATCAACGGATTTCATAATTGCCGTGAAAATATTCTACTTTAGTGCAGGGAAGGGAAAAGAGTGTGTTGGCGTTGCATTCAGTTGGATAATAGTAGACGCCAATTTTCTTTCTCATCTATTTTTGCTTTGCGGCTTCACTTTTGTTCTAGGCCGGTGGGGGAAAGGATGTCAGATACATAACTGATGAATGAACGATGTCTGGATAAAGATGGCTGGAGATGTTTTAATACAACAAATTTTTTTTTTCTCGGGCTAGGGAGAAGAGTTTTTATTTCGGCCGAGTTAGGAGGTATATCTTCATCCACCAGGTTTTGCAATCAAATGAAAATGCAAGCGAGGGGCAATTAGAACTTTAATTGACTTTTTCACTCGCAATTAATTCGTACACTGATGGGCAAGATTGTAAAGAGTTTTTATGAAGCCGAAGGAACGAGGTTTAAGGGTTTTTCACTATTCGGTCGGACAGAGTGTGCTTTGTTAGCAAAAGTTTTGAAGTCAAATTTTGATCATACCGCTATACTGCTTCTATATTATTTTTACTAAACACACAACATTACCGAATGAAACCTCGACTCGAGTTCCATTATGGTTTAAAATTATGATGCCGTCGGTGGGGAACTTCTGCAATTTATTGTTCAACAACTGAATCAAATAGTTTTCAAATACTTGTCATGAAGCCAATTTAATCCTCTTAAAGGAATTAAACAAAGAACAAAATTATTGATAGTCAACGATTGTTTTGCCTGAAATATATACATATATTGCATCAAGACTCCTGAGCCGAGTTTCAGCAAGTTCTGACAAGTCACCGAAAAAATGTTCATCTGATCTCGGAATAAAACCACAGCTTTCCTTTGGTAATTTTTTAATCTTTCGAATTGTTCACAATATCAGTTGATTACTTTACCTCCATTTACTTCCATTTTAATTCCAAGTTCTGCATTGAAAATTTTGGTTTTTTCACCTTTTTTTGTTTACATTTACATTATAATACGCAACAATTTATGACAGTTATGACAGGCTTGTTCTAAAATACCTTATAAATTCGAATTTCAACATGGCTTAGCAAATGTTAATTTTTTCCATATTATGCGGCCCTTCAAAAGTCGTGCCTAAATGTCACCATGAATAATTTCTGAACCCTGCCATATTTTGCCTGTCTTCTTTGACATTTGTAAAGTTCCATTTAAAGCTACATAATGAAACAAGGAGTAAGTTATTTAAATTTACCATGGAGACAAGACATTTTTTCAGCGCGAATTATCCAATCGAATCGTATTGGGAGATGAATGAAAAAAAATAATTCAGTCTACGATCGATAAAAATCTGGTAGAACAAATCAACGCTTTCAAAATGTCACAGAAGAACCTTTGACATCCTACTGTTCTCTGGCTTTGGACATTTATTCATCGATTTGTATGCTTACAAAATTCAAAAGTTCAATTAACACGACGACTCAACATAGAAATTTTGGCAACTGGTTATTAGAACACGATTCTAGTTTTTTCACATAAAATATTATATTATATAAATATATTCATCAATCGATATTCATCTTTTGAGTACAACTAATTAAAATCCTTTACAATTATACAGTGGTGGCCATATTTATAAGGACAGTACACACTTCTTCGTCTTACTTTGCATGTTCATGTTGGTAAATTTTTTGGAGTAAAATAGTATTTATTTTTTTTACAGTTAAAATGTCATAATCATTCTTTTAAAAACAAAAAATAAGTTTAAGTCCCTTTGGAAAATAAGAAAAAAAATAATTTAAACTGTTCCCTATATCCCCTGGCCATATTTTTAGGAACATTTCAAAAAAAATTAATTTTCTTTCGCAACGGTATAAAAGGAAAAGCGAAATGCTATTTCAAATTATTTGTGAAATTCAATTTAAAGAATTAAAATTAAAATTCCAAGTTTCAAAGTGTTTACTTTTACAATATTTCAAAAATGGGTAAGGGAATAAGGAACTTTACCGATGAGCAACGCTCAATTATAAATAAGTTAAGAAACGAAGGCAAATCCATTAGAGAAATCGGGAGGCTTATTGGTTCATCGAAATCGATGGCGCCCATTGCCCTAAGACCCAGGGAACAAAAGCAAAAAACAGTGTAAAAGTCAAAGTGTAAAAATATCCAAAAAAGACCCATTTAAATCCTCGCGTGAGATAAAAAATAATATTTATGCACGTACCATTCGTAGACGGCTTCAAGAAGCTAATCTTTTTGGACGTTCAGCTCTAAGAGTTCCTTTATTGAGCAAAAAAATGTCAAAGGACGTTTGAATTTTGCAAAGGATCACGAGCGTTAGACAGGAACAAAGTGGCGTAACATCTTATGGAGCAATGAGTCAAAATTTAACCTAATTGGTTCAGACGGTCGACGATATGTGAGAAGACCAAAAACTGCCGAGCTCCAGCCCAATTATACTATCAAAACTGTCAATCACGGAGCGGGCAATATTAAAGTTTGGGCTTGCTTTTCATGGTATGGGATAGGGCCTATTTTCCGTATCCGGGATATAATGACTGCTGACTTTCATGTCAATAACATCATGAAGGAAGTATTGCTACCATACGCAGAAGAATATATGCCACTTCGATGGTTATTCATGCAGGACAACGATTACGGCAAAAGTTGCGTAAGACTTCTTCAGGAGCAACAACATCCATATGTTGCAGTGGCCAGCACAGTCTCTGAATCTCAATCCCATCGAGAACCCCTTCGCTCTTCGGGCGCCTTGTCGGGGCGGAGGGGCTTAAGGGGTCAATGACCTCGAACTAAGACCCGGAGAACCGAGTTTATTATGGATGAATGGACAACCTAATGGATGGTATTACTCCAGGTGGCACGCGCAATAGCGGAAGTCCACCCGCGATCTCCCTGATCGCGGCCGGGGCAAGGATTCTGGAGGCCCCACTCATTCAAAACTCTCCGGCAGCCCGGAACGACACCGACTCCTGCGGGTCACCGTCCGACCACCTGGTTGGACTGAGCATGAGTGGTGCAACCAACGGAGGCGACACCAACGATGGCGCGGCACGGGGAACCGCTAAGGTTGAACGAGCCCCAGAATTGGGACGTACTGTAGATTGCACTGCTAAGTGTCGGCGGCTAGTAAAGGCTGCTGCAGGAGGCACAAGCATGCCAGCACTTTCGGCATGCGCCTCAAATACTCCTCCTCTTATTGGTGACGGTCAAATCCCCAATAAGAGCGTGCCAGGTTCCAAAACTGACGGAGCTGGAGGTGTTCAGGGTCCTGTTATGGCCGGCGCCACCGCCGAAAAAGGCGATGATGCTGACAGACAGACTCTGATCGCAGAAGGCGAAGCGGTCTCGGAACACAACAAACCTCAAGCTGGCAGAGCTGTTCGAAAGCGGCGTCGGAAGGGAGCAGGAGCTCGAACCGAAAAAGGTAAGAGCGCCCGCAAACGGAAGACGGCCGCCGGGGACAACCTTGCTGGGGAGAGAGAACGTGATGTCTCCTCCTCTGACGTAGCGGCGGGAAATCGGAGTCCGAAGATTGATGCGGCGACTAACAAAGATCAAAGCAAAAATCTGAAGATGGAGAGGACCAAAGACTGCTCGTCGGAGGCGGGCACTTAACACAAATCTGTGATTTTCACTCAGATTAACCTACAGCATTGCAAGACGGCTACTGCTCTTCTCAGTAGCAGAATTGCATGCAGTAGTACAAATCATCACATTGTATCCATTCAGGAATCATGGGTGTGGAATAAACGCCTGTGTGGTCTTGGTGGTATATGTGATGCTACGATCCTTTATGATGAGCGATCCGAAAGGCCCAGAGTCTGCCTCATCATATCGAACATGCTATCGGCAACCAAACTTGGCCAAGATCTGGTGGCTGCGAAAGTTAGCTACAAAGCGTACGGAGAAATTGAACACTTCGTCGTGCCGTCTGCTTACTTTCCCTACAACTCGGTACTACCCCCGCCACCTAAGGCGGTTTCCGAACTCGTAGAGTACTGTGAAGCCAGAAGGATTGGACTCATCATCTGTTGCGATGCTAACGCTCAAAATACAGTTTGGGGCAGTAGCAAATGCAACCGGAGAGACCCTCTTTTAAACTTCATTCTTTTGTCTGACCTTATCATCAACAATGTTGGCGCTCAACCAACCTTTCTGACGGCGAGACGACAGGAAGTGATTGACCCAACCCCGTCTAATAGGCATGTGGAGGCCATCACTAACTGGAGAGTCTTACCAGATGTTACGCTGACAGACCATAGATACATTGAATTCCAATTGAAGTGTGGGATTTCTCCCTCGCAGCCCAAGCGGAATCCGAGAAAGACGGACTAGGTGCGATTCAGAGAGGAGCTTGAGAAATCCACTCAAGCCCCGCCTAAACTCAAAACAAATCAATTGGTGGAGGATGCCGTTCATAACCTGAACGGCGCCATTACCAACTGTTTTGAACTCGCATGTCCTGTCAAAAAACCTCCCAGCAGGAAGCCGGTTACCTGGTGGAATGCTGAGCTCCAACGTCTTCGCAGGGAAGCCAGAAGTCTCCTGAACAGACCGCTTAAATCTAACTCGGAAGATGAAATATCGATCGAAGCAGAAGGAATATAAGAAGCTTATTCGTAAATCGAAGAATGATTCCTATAAGTCCTTCTACGAAGAGATCAAATTCCTCAGCGCGACCAGCAACTTGGTTAACGTCCTCAAACGAGGAAAATCGACAAAGCTGGATGTACTCAGAAAGTCGAATGGTACCTACACCGAGTATAAAGCAGAAACTCTTAGTTTACTGTTTCAGTCTAAGGCAGAAACTCTTAGTTTACTGTTTCAGACCCATTTTCCGGGAAATCAGACTGTCATCGGCTCGTTGCTCCCTCATTGGAAACTGCGACTGAAACGATGAATACAACTCGGCGTAGCTGGTATGTTGCGTCACGCGTGGCAACTACTGAAGCCATTGAATTTGCTGTGGCATCCTTCGATGGCTTTAAGTCGCCGGGCACTGATGGGATATACCCCGTTATGCTGCTAAAAGGTATAAGACAGCTGCTTCCTACACTGAAAAGAATTTTCACTGCTAGCTTGGCACTTGCCTATATACCTATTCCTTGGCGCGCGGTGAAAGTGGTCTTTATTCCCAATATAGGGAAAGAGGATTACTCACTAGCCAAGAGTTTTAGACCAATAAGTCTAACATCCTTCTTGCTGAAAAGCATCGAAAGATTAGTAGAGTTGCACGTGCGCAAAGTTGCCCTTCGAATGCATCCTCTGTCGGACATGCAACATGCTTATCAGCGCGGAAAATCCTGCGAGACTAAAAACCTAGTTGGGAGAATTGAATGCGCTCTCGAAAGGAAAGAGTACGTACTAGGCATTTTCGTCGACATTGAGGGAGCTTTTGATAACACTACTTTCGACAGCATGTGTAACGCTGCTAGACGGCATGGCGCAGACGAAGCACCGGTTTTGTGCAATGTCCTGGTGCACAGGACATTAATCGCTGATGCAGATCTCGAACAATGTGTCAAGTCTGGAGTAAACAGGGGCTGCCCGCAAAGTGACGTCTTGTCTCCACTGTTATGGTAGTCGACTCTTTGCTCGATGCTCTCAATGCCTCTGAAATCTATGCCCAGGCCTATGAGGATGATGTTGCTGTTCTCTGTGTCGGCTCATGTTTAGCGACTGTCCGTCTCAAAGCGCAGGCGGCGCTAGATGTGATCGAGGACTGGTGCACGAGTAATGGGCTGTCGGTTAATCCTCTTAAGACTGATGTCGTTCTCTTCACGAGAAGGAGGAAAAATACTGGCATTACCCAGCTGGTGCTAAAAGGCATTCCCATCCCGATATCCAAGGAAGCTAAGTGCCTGGGAGTCATCCTAGATAGCAAACTTCTTTGGTCAAAGCATGTTGAGTCCAAAACCACCAAAGCGCTATCAGCTTTTTGGCAATGCAAAGGTGCCTTTGGCAAAACATGGTGCCTGTCGCCGAAAAAGGTCATTTGGATCTACACGGCAATGATAAGACCGATAATCTCAAATGCATCGGTTGTTTGGTGGAGCAGGCTAACACGCAAACACGCTGTTGCTTCACTCACCAAACTCCAAAGAGCGGTCTGTCTCAGCTGCACGGGGGCTTGCTCTAGATGCTATGATGAATCTTCCACCCCTTGACATATATATCAGAGGGTGCGGTGTCACATTTCAATGACGTCAGGACTGGCTTTGGCCAGACACTGAACCTGGAATGGAATGTCTTCGCATTTTCACAGATGGCTCCAGGACTGGGCGGGGGTCCGGCGCTGGAGTTTGAGCGCGAAAATATTCGACTGCACTTCTCGTTAGGAAAATATGCGTCTGTCTTTCAATCAGAGATTTACGCAATCCTAATGGCCATGCACTATGTTGTGAAGCACAAGTGGAAATTAAAAAGCATATGTGCCTGCAGTGACACTCAAAGCTGTGTCCAACTCTCTATCCAGCTCCGAATTAGTGCATAAACTCAAGACCTTTTGAACAAAGTCGGAAGACTAAATTCACTTGTATGGGTCCCAAGTCACTCCGGGATGCCAGGAAATGAGATCTCCAATGAACTCGCTAGAAGGGGAGAATTTCTCAGGACCTGAACTCGTCTTAGGTCTACCTGCTTCCACGGTCAAATCCAACGACTGGGTCGTAGATGGAGGAAATATCCAGGATGCAGGATGACTAAGCGCGTACGCCCTGATGTCTGCAAGAAGTCCGCAACATTTTTCTTATCCTTAAGGTTTGCGGGCGTCATTTAGGGCCATTACACTTTTGCGAAGCATATCTACGTGCTTGGCATCCGTAAGACGCCTGCCTGTGCTGCATGTTGCAAGGAGGATGACACAGCAGAACACTTTCTCCGCGACTGGCCCGGCTTCACCCGCACACGTTGGCTCCAGCAAATAAATGCCAGCATCTCTAGCAACTGACCCGAATCTCTTCCATGCACGGTCGCAATCAACACGTTGTTGTACTGCCATTTGATAAAGAATCTACCTTGAAGCATGCTTAATAGTTCCAATCGGTTTTCTTTGTTCTTTCTCCAAAGTTTAATTGTCCACAAAACATCCTGAACCCCTTTTTTTTACTTTGTAGACCTTCCACCGTCTATGCAGCAATATCTTTGCTATCTACAAAATAGACACAGTACTACCTCACGAGACGCCATGAGCCTTTTAGCATAAAACAATGGAAATAACGCAACACGACAATCCAAGCACAGCTTGTTGCATCCTTTTATTTTCCATTTCTCTAATTGGCTAATTGTTCCACACAGAACCCTCCTTGCAGTCTTGCCCTCATACAGAAAAAACATAGAGAACAACGTATTGTGATAAATTCACTTTGTCCATAAAAGCGCAACCAGACGTTTAACATACATATGTATGTACATAGTATCTACAGACACACTTATGTACATACATACGAGTACTAGTATGCACATTCATGAAGTAAACAAATTAATTGCGGTCCTGGCTGCAGACAAATAAAAAAATAATAATTGAGAGATGCAGATGGTTCGCATACGCCACAATCAGACCGGGCCTGTCTCCCGGAGGACGAAGCGCTCGTCCACGCCGAGTGCTAAAGTAATGGGAAATGATTCCATATTGTTGCACAAAAGATGTAGCTCATATCTGAATTAATTCACACTGACACTCGGATTGTAAATGCCAACATTAACTGACAGTGTTTAATTATGAAATCGTTGAACTCCGGGGAGTGCCGTCTGTGCCGTGGAGTGCACCCGAGTGTTCAATATTGAATTGAAAGTCAAACGAAATCTGACGGAATAATGTGGATATGAAAACGATGTTTGAAAATTTTCCATTAACTTGATCGAAAATGAATATGAATGCGCTGAAAATAGAAAACGAAGCTGCTAGTATGTTTTAAATATGCATTGACCTTGTGCCGACTTCTTTAAATTAGTTTTGATTTATGATACGATAGTTAAAATAAAATTCGTTGCATTGAATCTAATCCAAATTGTTAAGTTTGACATTTCTCTCGGCTTCTCCGATATACATATAGTCAAAGGTCGCAGATATGTAAGTAAATGGCCCGGCTATTGGGAATAAAAATGTATTTTGCAATCGCCATTAAAAATAGTAAAAGACCAGCCTTTTTAAGACTTGCAACAATTCCAAAGTTGGACGTCATCAGTGAGCATATGCATACGAAATGGGTAACTCGTTTCGGAGCCTCATAGTTGTGTAACGAGCATAATAATGGTCCAAAGATGGATTTTTGTGGAATTCTTTACGAAAAATACAGTAATGCTAGAAAAATGCAATAATTTGATTTTGAATTTGGTGGGGGCTACACGCCCATTTTATTGCGCGTAATTCAAGCTACTACTAATTTAACTTACAATCTAGGAAACTAAGAAAGAGGCCGATTCCGACGGAGTTTTAGACAATGAGTGCTGATGTTAAACTCGAAACAGTTTTTCGCATTAACATTCCGCAGCATACGGGAGATAGATTCATTGGAGTCATAGGAGGTCCGAGAGGTGGGTACATAGAAGAGATGTGGATTTCGTGTATTACGAGGGTTGGTGTTAAAAAAGATACAGTTATAAAGGGTCGCGCAGTCGATGATACCTGAGCGGGGTCGATGGATGAAAAGGATGTCGGATATCCTTCTTCGTTCTTCCAGTTCAAATCAATAAGTTTTAAGCGGTCTTGATAGGGAGGTAGGATCAGAGGATTGTCCCAGGGTAAGCCACGAAGAGCAAAACGAAGAAAACGCCACTGGATACTCTCCATTCTGGAAATGTGTGAATGATAGTAAGATTTGATTTGACGCCCCCATAGGGGCACTTTATTAGCTTAATGCAAGCCTTAACAAAAATCTATAACTTAACTATAACTTAACTATAACTTATTAACTATGTGGCGGCGGGGAGACGATTAAGGAGAATGAGAAGGGTTGTGGTATAGGGCAATTCTAAGGCTGGACTTATTAAGGTGAAGGTCGAAAAGATTGGTGTTCGCTTTGCGAAACATTCTGGACATTGGTTCATGGTAGCCATAATTTGTGCGATGAGTGCTTATACGGAAAAGGGGTGTGGACCGAAGGTTACGCGGGTTGGTGTTGAGGGGAATCTTGTGCAATAATAATAACTTTTGATTTATATAACTTACACCTAAATAATTGTACACAAATTTTTGAAAATTTATCTAGTCCACAGCATGTATTTTATGTAGGTGATTTCAATTTAAGCAGTGTTACATGGATATTTGATTTTGATGATCAACATCTTATTCCAATGAACATTAAAACGGAAACCGAAATATTCGTGACCGAATTTTTTAGCCAATTTAATTTAAAACAGTGTAATGGTATTTCTAACAATCTTGATCGAGTACTTGATCTTGTATTTGCTGATGACGAGTATAATATAACTCTAGAAAAATCTGCATCACCAATGTTTCGGAACTCCATTCATCACTGTGGTATTTACGCAGAACTTAAATTCTTACACTACTCCAACCCATGTGAGCTAAGTAAAAAGTCCGAGCTGGTATACAATTTCAAACGTGCTAATTTTGGACATTTAAATAGTTACTTGAATAGTCAGGTTTGGGCGAGTATACTAACGTCATCAGACCTCGGACAAGCCTATAATACATTTTGTTCCATTCTAAAGCATGCTATTGATCTATTTGTTCCAAAGAAACAAATTTTTAAGAATTCCAATCCCATTTGGTTTAATAAAAGACTATCTAATCTAAAAAACCAAAAGAATAAAGCCTTTAAAAAATTTCGTAATCATCCAAATAACCCTAATCTTAATTTCCAGTACCTCTACCTGCAAAAGCAGTTTGACTATCTCAATCGCTTCTTACATCGCCAGTATCTTTTTGCCGTACAAACTAATTTAAGACAAAATAGCAATCAGTTCTGGAGTTATATTAACTCGAGACGTAAATCAAACAGCATTCCTAATTCCATGAACTATTTAGGTGCCACCTCAAAGGAGATTTCCACTACCTGCAAAATGTTTGCTAATTATTTTAAATCAGTTTACTCCCACGACCGTCAGTCTGTTGAAATTCCTCGAATTCCAGAATTGTTTCAAATTGGTTCACTTGAAATTAACTCATCTGAAGTTTTTAAGTCCCTATCTCAAATTGATAATAGTAAATCGACTGGACCTGATGGGTTTTCCCCATATTTACTAAAAAATTGTGCACAATCACTAACACAACCATTAACACTAATTTTTAATCTATCCCTAAGTAATGGTCAATTTTTAGATGAATGGAAAGTCTCGTTTATATCGCCCATTTTTAAAAGCGGTTCAAAACTCGAAGTTAAAAACTATAGACCAATTTGTAAACTTTCCTGTATTCCTAAATTACTCGATGAAATAGTTTATCGGAAATTATATTTTTATGTGAATAGATACATATCACCCTTTCAACATGGTTTTGTGTCGGGTAGGTCAACCGTCACGAATCTTTCCATTTTAATTAATCATCTGACTCAAAACCTTGAAAGAAATTGTCAAACTGATATTGTTTACACAGACTTCGCTAAAGCATTTGATAGGGTAAACCACCGCATTTTATTATCAAAGTTGTCTTCTTTAGGTTTTTACTACAATATTCTAAGTTGGATAGATTCCTATATAACAAGCAGAACCCAAATAGTAAAAATAAACAATTTCCTATCCGATCCTTTTTCCGTACCATCTGGTGTCCCACAAGGCAGCCACTTAGGCCCACTGTTATTTCTCTTATTCATCAATGATCTTCCCTCAATTTTTAAATCCTCACAATGCCTTCTCTACGCTGATGACCTTAAGATCTATAGAAAAATCGTATCCATTTCAGATTGTTTGCTATTACAAGAGGATCTTACACGCCTAATTCACTGGTGTGAGTTACATTCCTTACACTTAAACGTTTCTAAATGTGTTGTGCTTTCATGTTTCAGAACTAATAATCTTGTTGAATTTCGTTATGACCTAAACGGTGTCCAACTTATGAAGGTGTCGCAATTGAAGGATTTGGGTGTTATCCTAGATTCTAAATTAAATTTTACTTTTCACATAGATTACATTATAACGAAAGCAAATTTAATGAAAGGATTCATAAAACGTAATACTACAGAATTTACTGATACTTTGGCTTTAAAATGTTTGTTTTTTGCTCTAGTTAGGTCTCCACTTGAATATTGTAGTGTTATTTGGAATCCATTCTACAATAATGCAGCCGAAAGAATTGAAAAAATTCAACGTAAGTTCACCCGATACTTATTCTTTAAATTGAAATGGAATATTGAGACACCATCCTACAGAACGAGATGTTTTTTGTTTAACCTTATCCCTTTATATCAACGTCGTAGATACTTTTCATTAATTTTTATTCGAGACATTCTTACTTTTCATATTGACTGTTCTTTTCTTTTAAGTATGTTGAAGTTGTATATCCCTCCAGCCTATACTCGAAATCGTTTGCTTTTTAAAACAGTTTTTCATCGAACCAATTATGGTAAGAATGAACCAATATCGCGATGTATACAAGAGGCTAACTTAGCTTGCAATGCATTGGATTTTTTTGATAACTCTTCCAGAGAATTATTTAAAAAACGAATTTAAGTTATTTGCTAAACTTAAGTGGTTAAGTTATCCAATTAATGTTACTTAGTCTATAAGAGAAATCTCTAATTGATGTAAATAAATAAATAAATAAATAAATAATGAAGGGCTGTCAATGTTACCGCTGAGAAGGTCATGGATAAATAGAATGTCTGCAACATCACGTCGTTCTTTAAGGGGTTGGAGGTTGATTAATTTTAAGCGATCCGTATAAGGTGGTAAATTAAGGGGGTCGGCCCAAGGAAGGCCACGAAGGGCAAAACGGATAAACCTGCGTTGAATGGATTCAATACGCGTAGTATGGGATTCATAAGAGGGGTACCAGACTTGGCTAGCATATTCGAGAAGGGGCCTTACGAAAGTGATGTCGATATGGAGGCTGAAGTTGAGTTCACGGTCACAAATAACCCCTAGGTCAACCAAGAAGTTCACAGGGGGAACGGTTTCATTCGAGAATTCTTTGGACCAACGTTTCACGAAACCGCGGGCAAAGTTAGCACGTTTGATGATGTTGTAATGTTAGTGTTGTTCTTACGATCTCTAATGGTAATCAGCATCCTGTCGACTTTGATTTCCTTATTGGGGAGGCTGCGAAAAAGCCATTCATATTGCGGAGGAATGGTAATTTCAAAGCAGTTTCTGCGATGGAATTTGGGAGGAGTGAGCTGCGTGCACTTAACGAGGTTGATTGCATATCGTTTGCGGAAGAAGTTAAATACCCAGCGGTCGTCAGCGTCGCGTGGGGTGTCCCATAAGATGTAGGTAGACAAAGGCTCCTGTATCGTCGCATTATTCTTGTGCAACTTGTTGATTCTCTGTTTCCAGTTAGATAAGGTCCAAACAGCTCCGAAACGTTCAATAGTCGGCGCTGAGATGGGAGGAGGTGCGGTAGATGGGGACTTCAAAGGACTCATGCTGGTCTGCGTTTGGACGGAGGATGTAAGAGGCGTTGGAGTGGTACGGATGGTCGCGTTATCGAGCTCTTCCATAAGGGAGATGTTGGGGATTTGGGTGGCGTACATTTCAGTTCCTCTATTATAGTGTTAACCGCTGACCTTGTGAGGCTGGAATCAATGTTGAGTGTATGCAGCGTGTCTTCGATTTTATTCAGGCATTCAAGTTGATCAGATGTTTTGTCGTCCAGGAACTTTAACTTTGCTGAATGCTCCGAGAGTGCTGACGTAAGCGTTGAGATGTCCCCCCGAATAGAATTAAGGTTCGGGGAAACGGGAGAGCAGTTCGCATTTACAAGTTTAGTCGGTGTGGTTTCACGGTTATCCAGTTTGCAATTCAGCTGGGATATAAGGGAGAGCAGATGGTCATAGTTTTCCGCACTTTTTCTAGTTGACTCGTTGTATTTTCCGAAAGCTGACTGTTGATTTGTTGCGAGGTTGTCTATACAAAGGTTTATGGAGTCAAGGTTGTCGGTGAATAGTTAGGACATTTTTTGCGAATACGAACGTAGTTCGGATTTAAGTCCGGCCAGAGAGTCATTTACTGCACACATTTGCTCATTGTTACATTTAATGGCAAGCAGAATATGTGCAGCCGATATGGACTTACATTCCTCACAGAAGAATGTAAATATACCATCATATTCGTGAAGGTAGTTCTTCGCATTCCTGCTAAGGCCAATGCAGATCGGGTGGAAGGCTTTCCCACAAATCCCCTTACAAACGATCATTTCTGATGAATGGACAGTCACCGAACAATTAGCGGATCCGCAGGAAGGCATTATGCAACTGGGGTGATTGCGCGGACAGGTAAACTTAATTATTGGGTCAGTAGAGCAACGTGAATTGCAGGTTAAGCGGAATTATTGTTATTGTTTTTTTTTTTTTTTATCACTTTGTATCTTCGTTTTGGTTTATTAATTTGCTGTAATTGGGTGATGGGGTGATTGCACGGACAGATAAATTGCAGGGTAGGCATTATTTTTATTATTATAATTATTTTTTTTGTTTTTTTTTTTTTTGTTTTTTGTTTGTCACTTTGTTTCTACGTTTGGGTTTTTTATTTTGCTGTGATCTGCAAAGGAGAACTGGGGAAACTCAAAGGCACGTCCGCACAGGTAAAGAGCTAACTGCTAACTGAGACCACACTTGAGAGGCGGATTCGAGAATAGGGCGAACAAAGGTTATGTAGAGAGACCGAGTGACTTAGGGATTGGAAAACTCTTTAGACCATCGTTTCACGAAGCCGAGTACAGAATTGGCCTTAACAATTATATCGCTGATAAAGGGTCCGCTATCTAACGTTTTTTTTTTCAAGTAGTGCTTGTTTCGTGAATGGTAACACTAAGCTCATGTCTGATTCGACAGATAATTAGTTTAATCCTTCCGCTGAACGAATATGGTTGTGTTTACGCTTGAACAACGCTGGGAAATATTGCGACATTACTTTGAAAATCATGGTAATCATGGATTTTGGAAGAAGAGAAGCACCGTCAGCTCCGTATGTTCGTTATCTTGTGAAAAAAGTGAAAGAAACTGGCATCCTCATCGATAAACCAAAGCGTGAAAAGCCAAAAACAGTGCGTACACCCGAGAATATTGCTGCTGCGGCAGAAAGTGTGCGTGAAGCGCCATCAACATCAATTCACCGTCGTTCTCAACAATTGAACATTTCGGAGACATCATTGAGACGAATTTTGCATAAAGACCTTGGTATGACGCCATACAAAGTCCAATTGGTTCAGGACTTGAAGCCAACTGACCATCCAATGCGTTTTCGCTCCGCTAAGTGGGCCTGCGATCGACTTACAGAAGATGCCGATTTTGCCAAAAAAATCATCTTTTCAGATGAAGCTCATTTTGATCTTGGCGGGTATGTAAACAAGCAAAATTGTCGCATTTGGGGCACAGAAAACCTGCACGCATACATTGAAAAGCCGGTGTACCCAAAACGAGCCACTGTTTGGTGCGGATTTTGGTCCAGAGGCATAATTGGGCCATTTTTCTTCGAAAATGAGCAAGGAGTGGCCGTTACAGTCAATGGCGATCGTTATCGGGCCATGTTGAACAAATTTTTGTTCACAAAAATTGAAGAGGAGGATATTGGCAACATTTGGTTTCAACAGGACGGCGCTACGTGCCACACAGCCGAAGCTACACTCGATGTTTTGCGCCCTGTTTTTGAAGATCGCATTATCAGCCGCAGAGCTGATGTCGTTTGGCCACCTCGGAGCTGCGATTTGACACCGTTGGACTATTATTTATGGGGTGCCGTCAAAGATAAGTGTTACGCCGACAAGCCAGAGACAATTGACGCTTTAAAGGACAATATTCGTGAAGCCATTGGTGAAATACAGCTGCACACAATCGATAATCTGCTTAAAAATTGGACCGATCGTGTAGGCTACTGCATGGCCAGCCGAGGCAGCCATTTGAATGAAACTATTTTCCATTATTAACCGGAAGGATTGTACTTTCAAATAAAAAAAGAAATTTGAGAAAGTATTCAGTAGTTTTTTTTATAGCATTTTCAAAAAAAAAAAAATTATTTGGCGAACCCTTTATGTGCAAGGAAATTGAGCTCCTGATCGCATAATACACCAAGATCACGGATCACCTGAACGGTGGAGATGGGTGGATTATGGAGAAAGTAGAGGCGGGGAAGAGGTTTGACACTTGGAAATGTTACTGTCGAAGCAGTTCTTGGGGCACCAGTTGGAAAAGCTGTTGAGTTTCGATTGAATAAGGGAAGAGTCATGTTCTGAGGAAATGACATTAAAGAACTTAGCATCGTCGGCATATAGAGAGATGTGGGAATGTTTGATAACCATTTCAATATCGTTAATGGTAAGAATAAAAAGAAGCGGGCCTAAATGACTGCCTTGGAGAACACCGGAGGAAGCAAGGAAGGGTTTAGAGAGGGCAGATCTAAAGCGAACGCTGTAGTGGTGATTTTCCAGGTAAGAGGAAATCCACTTTAAAAAGATGGGTTCAAAGCCAAGGGAAGACAGTTAGAAGAGTATTAATCTGTGTGGAATTTTATCAAAGGCCTTACTGAAGTCGGTTCCTTGCCATTTTCTAAGGCTGAAAGGGTGCAGGAAACGAATTCAATAAGGTTTGTGGTTGTAGACCTACATTTGAGGAAGCCGTGTTGTTTTGGGGAGATTAAAGACTTGCATTGAAAAAGTTAAATTATCATACAAAATACTTTCGAAGATTTTGGGTATATGAGACAGTTTGGCAATGGGACGGTAGTTGTTAATATCATTCTTCGGACCCTTTTTGTGTATAGGTGTTATAAAAGAGGTTTTCCATATCCAGGAAAATTCATTTTGGGAAAGGGATAGGCTGAAGATTTTTGGGAGAGGTAGAGAAAGGGAGGAGGAACATTTTTTTTAAAAATATAGCAGGGAGGCCGTCGAGGCCACCATTTAGTTGTTTTAATCTTTCTTCGATGATAACGGGGTCGACACTACGAGGGAGAAATGGTCCAAAGGAGATCGGGTGCAAAGGAATCATGGGTGAAAGATTGATTGAAAAAGGTGGCAAAAAGGTTATGAGGATCATTGGAAGTTTCATTATTGAAGGAGAGAGAGTTTGGGTAGCCATCAGATTTTCTTTTGTAATTAACAAACTGAAAGAAGGACTTGGGATTATTTATAAGATTGGTTTGCATATCGACTAAGTAGTGTTGGTAGAGAGAGTTATAAAATATAAAGCTCTACAAAATGCAGGTAAGTACTGAAATAGTTAGAGAAGTAATTTGGGGATTGAGTACGAAGGAAAGCTGTCCAGAGCTTGTTCCGTTTGTTTCTCAAGGAACGGAGCCTGCGATTATACCATGGTGGGGAGGTGGAGGAGGTTTTATGTCGGGGAAAGGGTACGTAAAGGGAGATAGAATTAAATATTTCTTTGTAGAATATAGATATGGCATCATTTAGGGTAAGGTTGCTGAAATTAAAAGGAGCGCTATTGAGATATTCTGAGGAAGGAAGTTGGCTTTGTGGAAATCATGATACATTCGAACAGAGGGAGGAGAGTTCTGTATAGGGGAATTGTCAAAGAGCGAGAGAAGAAGGGGAGGGTCCATTGCTAGTCGTATTTCCTCCAAAATACCTAGAAGTGCGATTTTGCAGCTACGTTTAGTGTGGAACGCACTGATTCAAACTTTTGAAGAAAGGAAATATATGTATGGTAGAAACAGGCTTAAAATGTATGCGTAATGCGGTGTGTCGTTTTCGGTATAGAAGTAATTTTGGCAAATTTTCCAAACTTGCGGGTATTCACAAGTTGTGAGAATAGTTTTGAACGTATTGAATTGAATCGAAGAACTCGAGGTGTGTCACCTGAAGACACTCGTACTGCGATCATAAAGATCTATTGTACCCCTTCCTTTGATATAGGATTTGAGTGCTGCCTTCAAAAATTTGACAACTTATCTAAATGGGATTTCTTGGAAATCTTTCCCTGTTATGGTTGCCTGTAAGGTTTGGTCAGGTGGTCAGTATGTATTTCATGGTTTCCTTGGGCTCTCCACATCGCCTGCAGATTTCTGTGCTACTAAGATCCATTTTATAAAGGCGGTAGTTGCATGCACCGTGTTCTGTTAGTGTCTCACATAGCACTCTTCAGTCGGCTTTATTTAGTTTTTATGATCCACTTGGGTAAGTATGTAAGGTATCTGAGCACCTTTCTTGGTTTGCAAGTCAGCCTTTTCACTTCATTCGTGTTATGACCTGGCACCCAAATCAACTTTAATCTGTTGTTTATAGCCAGTTGTTTAGTACATTGTAACATTCCCAGACAGCTTAAAGTTGTACCTCTTTAGCGCTTTAAGAACCGCTTGGCTGTCTACGAATATAGTTATTCTTGTGTTGGTTGCTCTCCTGTCGCTTAAGGAGAGTGTGAAGGGTTGTGGTATAGGGCGATTCTAAGGCTGGACTATTTGAGGTGAAGGACGAAAAGATTGGTGTTAGCTTTGCGAAGCATTCTGGAAATTGGTTCGTGGTAATTTGTGCGGAAAAGGGGCGCGAACCAAGGTTACGTGGGTTGGTGTTAAGGGGAATCATGTGCAATAAGGAGGGATTGTCAATGTTACCGCTGAGAAGGTCCTGAATAAATAGAATATCTGCAACATCACGTCGTTCTTTAAGGTGTTGGAGGTTGGGTAATTTTGCGATCTGTATAAGATAGTAAATTAAGGCGGTCGGCCCAGGGAAGGCCACGAAGTGCAAAACGGATAAACCTGCGTTGAATGTCTTCAATACGCGTAGTATAGAATTCGTAAGAGTGGGACCAGACTAGCATATTCGAGAAGGGGCTTAACAAAGTGATGTATAATGATTTCGTAACGTAAGGATTCGGGAATTCTTTGGACCAACGTTTCATGAAACCGAGGGCAGAGTTAGCACGTTTGATAATGTTGTCGATATGGAGGTGAAAGTTGAGTTCACGGTCACAAATAACCCCTAGATCAACCAAGAAGCTGACAAGGGGAACGGTTTTATTACGAATAATGTAGGTTCTCTGTGGTGAGGAAGAGCGCTTGCGGGAGTATGTGATGGTTTGGCATTTACTGACATTGAGCTCGAGACGTTCTTTTTTACACCAAGTAGTAACCCTGTTAAGGTCCAATTGGAGAGAGAGCAGGAGTCGATAGGGGAAGATATGTGTTTAAATATTTTCATATCATCAGCATATAAGGAGAACTGAGAGTTCAGAATAACACTGTCAACATCATCAATGGTTAGAATAAATATCAATGGGTCAAGATGACTACCTTGTGGGACATCGGAGGTAGCATTAATTGGATCAGAGATAGAAGATATGAAGGCGAGAAAATAGGGGTTTGCAGTGAAAGAATAGTGCATCATAAACGATGCTCTCGAAAATTTTGGGTATACATGAGAGCTTGGCAATGGGACGATAGTTGGACACATCATTTTTTAGTCCTTTTTTGTGGACTGGAATGATATAAGAATATTTCCAAAGCTTAGGAAAGAGTGCTTGAGAGATAGAACTTTGAAATGGAGCGGTAAGGGATAAAATAAGATGGTTCGCACACTTTTTTAAAACAATGGCAGGCAGACAGTCGGGACCGGGAGAGTAGTCCTCCTTTAAGTTGCGTATTTTTTCGGCGATTAGGTCGGGAGTTATGTTCAGTGAAGCAAGGGACGTCTGGGGGCAGTCTTTCAAATATCGAAAATAGTCGTGATCGGGTTGAAGATCCTGGTCGGTGAATGATTGGCTGAAGAAATGAGCAAAGAAGTTGACGGTTACTTCGAGTTCGTTGGAAGAGAAAATTAAATGTAGCGGGATAGCTATCGGTTTTTCTTTTTGTATTAATGAAGTGGAAGAAACATTTGGGGTAGAGTGACTTACATAGCTGTGCAAATTTAGTGTAGGACTGCATGTAATTAGAAAGGTCAGATGCAGAGGAGGATCTAAGATAGGCTTGCCAATTTTTGTTTTTTTTTATTGCGCAAAGAGCGTAGTTCCTTGGTATACCAGAGCGGAGATGAAGTCTAGTTCTTTTTTGGTGAGTATGGGACTGAAAGAATGAAGCAGTTGAGGATTTTAATTTAAAATAGCGCAAGTTTAAGAATATGTGTGAGTTAGGGTTAAGGAGGAAGTTAAAATTAACATTGTTTAGCAGATTATTTAGTTTCGCGAAGTTAGCTTTTCGGAAAATGAACGTATTTTCGTAGTTTTTAAAATGTAATTCAGGGGACATCAGATCACTCACTCGGGTTAGTTCCCAGATGCTATCCACTTTTTTAAGAATTTCTAGATGTCCAACAACGTCTCCTTCTTTGTATAATTATTTTAAAGTTTCTTTGACAGCTTCAGTCTGTATGGCAGTGTGTAGTTGGGGGATATTTAGAGTTGCTTCTACCCCGGTAGTCGTTCTTATTACTCCAGTAGTGCAGATACACACTAGCCTTTGTATTTTATTGATTATATTCATGGCGCTTTTTTGTTCACATTTTTTTCCACTAAACAGCAGGGCCATAAAGTATAAAGTAAAGCTGGCTCAATCATTTGATTTTAGATCCACAGACTCATTTTGGGTTTAGCCCCCATGTTTCGCTTCCGAATTGTTTTAAGGTCCAGAGAGCTTTGATGGCCTTTGAGTATATGTATGTATATTGTTTATGTGAGCATTCCAAGGGAGGTTTGGTCCAGTATTATTCCTAGAAACTTTACCTCTTCCTTCAATGGAATGCAGGTTTCTTTGATTTTTAAAGTTTGAAGATTATTTGTTCTTCTTTTAGTGAGTCGAATCATATGTGTTTTGCTGGGATGGATAGAGAGTCCTTCTTTCTCGCACCAGTTCAAGGTTATTTCTACGGCTCTTTGCATGAAATTTCCTATGATTTCTCATGTTTTCCTTTAATGATTGTGGTTATATCGTCAGCATATCCGAAAGCTGTAAAACCATTTATTAAGTACACAGAGAAATTCGTTTACTAGAATTGACCATCGAAGTGGGGATAAGACACCCATGCGGGCGACCTCTAATAGTTTTATCCATTTGATAATAATTAAAGGCTCTATTTGCATTATCAAAAGCTTCTTCTTCCTTTGCTTTGCAGGGAATTTTCTAAAATGACCGTGACTTTGTGAAGGGCGGTTATTGTAGATTTACCTTTTTGATATGCAAATTGTAGTTTGTAAAGTGGTGCGTTCTCCAGTGTTGATCTTACCAGTTTTTTCAGTTTTTCTATCATTTTCAGTAAAAATGAGGAGAGACTGATTGATCGGTACGATTTGGGGTTGTCGGGTTGTTTGTTGCCACCTTTGGGTATAAATTTTATCCTAACCATTCCCCGTTTTGAACGTATGTGTTATATATTAAAGTATGTTTATATACTTAAATAATACCTATTTAAGTATACTGAAACTGAGGGTTAATTTCATAAATTAGGGATTAAAACTACTTGTATTTACGAGTAGTTAGAGGCTGCCGTGAACTACTGGTTTTAAAGCTTATAATTTACATGTATCATCTCGTCGCGAAAGATGTTGTAATGCTCTAGTAGTTGTAGTGCTTTCATCGAGTATAAGCCGTGTCAGGTGTTGTGAGGAGCTCGACGAAATTTTTATCAAAACAAGAAATTAGAAGAACATACGGTTAGAACCTGATTGAATTACACTAGGATCTGAATGTAGATCATTATAGATGATAATTTTGAAGATTCTTTATCACCTACAATTCAATCCGTTGTCACATGCACATCATTTGATAAGTACAGCATATCGTGCTTGTAAAATCCCAGGGCAGCTAATTGAGTATAGAGCAAAGCTTTATTCTAATTATTAAAAAAAATAGGTTCATTCATTTTCATTCATATTCTCCACTATTAACATTAACAAGATATTTTTCAAATCAAAATTGAAGTCAAATTCAAAGAGGCATTATATCTACAATATATCTTCATCATGGTTTATGTTCGCAATAATATTGATTGTGCTGTTTAACACATAACCAATGCCTAAACCATCAGCAAAAGCTGTAATGTTGCCTTTCAAGCTTTGATTGAAGAGGGAGTTGATATAAATAAGAAAAAGGATAGACCTAAGGACTGAAACTTGAGGCACACCAATACTTATATTGACTGAATTACTGAAAGCCTAAGAAACTTTTACTTTTCGGATTCTTCCACATATAAAATTCAAACCATTTAAAAATAAAATTTCTAAAGCCAATTTTAAAATGTGAGTCAATGATGACAGCCAGATATTTGTATGTTTTAACGACTTCAATTTGTTCGCAGTCAGACTCTCTGACACGCTTAAAAATCCGCAAAACAATAAGTGACGGAGTATACATTGGGCTTCGAATGTGCATTAGTTTTGTTTTCGAAACATTCAATATCAGCCCATTATCATGACACCATTTTGCTACTTCATTGAGCTTCTCTTGCATCACCTTATTTGCATCTTCCACTGACGGACGACATACAACAATTGCCGTATCATCCCTAAATGGAACACCTTTTTTCAAACACTTGAGCATTTAATTTGTGTACAAAGGAAAAAAATAGAGGTCCCAGTTTTGAACCCTGCGGTACCCCGTATTGAATTTTAGGTTTTTTTTTTTCTTTCTTTGGGAGCTTCTGCTTTCTGTTGGAGCACTCAGATACAAATACTGGTCCATTGTACTGCCAGACAAACACCTTAGATGGCGTTACAGCTCATGACGAGCCAGAGCCGAGCTTCTTTTATTCACTTATGTTGTGTGCGATTTGTTTTCCACACAAGTGAACGGAACCTAAAGCTTAATGCCGATTTCGAACGGCGAGAGCCGAGAAGCTTTTTCGAGGCAAGTGTACAATGGGGGGTTTCGCCAATACCCCGCCGAGGAGAAGCCGCGAAATAATCATTTGATGGCGTTGGTGTTATCGGGATCCGAACTCGCCCAACATGCGTCAGCGGCCAACACACTATCCATTGCGCCACGGTGCTCTTTTAATGTTATGATATCACCATAGCAATTTTTGATTTTAACGCTGAATGTCCTATCTGCCAAGTAGTGTATTAACACAGAATAAATAGTATACAGAAGTCGCATCTCGGCCTGCGATGATTTTTCACTTTATGGTGCGGGCGGAACAACTGAAGGGAAGATCACGCAATGAGAGAGCAAGCATGATCAGAGAGTAACAACCAGAGAGCAGCCACGATCAGAGAGAATCAACGAGAGAGCAATCTTAAAATGTTTATGTGTGTGTGTGCATTGTGTTGCTATCCAACGTCGTGAATGCACGTAGTGTTGACAAAATTTTGTTTCAAGTTTTAGATTTCTATATTTAGTTTTCTTCAGTTGAAAGCATAGACAAACCAATGAGACCTGCAACTTAAAATGGCCGCCGACGTTTGCCTACAAGCTGTGCGAGCACGTGGGTACATAAAGTCCTGTCAAAATTATGTAAACAATCACGCACATTGTTATAATTCAAAGAGTGTGTGTGTCGGGAGTACACAGCGCTACAATGAAATGAGTACACACGTATTCACGATTAGAGTTTGTTTGTAACGGGGGTTGTCGGCTTGGTACAAAAACTCCTGTCAAAATTTCCTGAAAAATTTAGGGTGTCACGGGAACAGACGTACGAAAGTTGCATATCTCGTTCTTCATCTCTGGTTGAAAGTTGCGCTTGGTATTCGTACGCGTACTTTTTCGATGTAAACTAAAAGGGCCGGGTAACACCAATTAACGTTATTCCATTATTTGGGATTTTTGTGCAAATTTCAATCTGATATGTAGGGAAGAATAACCCAAAAACTTTAGTGCGACAGGATTTTAAGTTTGCGGGCTTTAGTAGAATTTTTTTTCTCTGAAGCCCACGAGCAATGCTTCCTCAAGAGTATTAAGATCATGAAGTCCAATATTATTTCCTTATGATCAGAACATGTGGAAAACCATTGCGGTGTGGCATTTTTGCATTTGGATTTTATCAAGTTTTTTATACCAATAGTTTGTGGTTGTGTGTCAAAAATATTGCTAAACACTGTAATATGTTTCTTGCTAATTTCCAAGAAAATTTGAGAAGGAGCAACGAGGTTACCAAAATCTTTAAGAGAATTGTAATTTTTATGAAATATGAAAAGTTCACTAGGAACTGTTAATACTTCGTCTTCTTTTCTCAATATAGAAACACAAATATCGCAGTTAATTTTCGGTATCATTTTGTAGACGATATAACCTATGAAGTATCTTAAAGACGCCAAATCGATACTAAATTCCGAACAATTCTGAAAGTCATCATTTAATACGAAATCATCAATGATTTCTATGTTAATATCTATTTCAGAGTTTTCGTTTCGACTGAGTTCTTCATTATTTGTATCAGCTAAGTCCATATTTGACAAAATATTTGAAAGCGTTTCAAATGTGGTATCACTCAGCTCTTCACAGTTACTATAAGAACTGAACTGCACTATATTTGCAGACATTAAGCGTGCTAATAAAGTGTTTATATCAGCAACTGAGGGGTTAATATTATTTCCACCCTTTTTATTTCCACATATTTTCGAGCTTATCTTGGTTTAATGCTCTTGTCATTAAAAAAAATATTTGGGATTTTTTTTTTAAATAGCTCGTCTACTAATTGTAATACAGCGTTTGAGGTAAATTTCATTCCATCTAAAAAAAATACTTTTTTCTTTTTGTCAACAAATGAGATTTCATTGAGGTATTCAAGAAAGAATTTTATATATTCGTGTGATGGACTGTTAAGTTGAACTGCAGACTTATAACAATTCTTTGAAGATAGCGAACCACTATTTAGGCAGTCAAATATTTTGTCAATATTTCCTATGAAGCATGCCGTAGATAAACAAACTTCTTTTGAGCAACTTTTAAAGCCTACTGTCTCAATAACAGTTTTAATTGCTGCTTGAACAGTCCTACTAAAAATTTGGGTGGCTAGTTTTACTTTCATTTTTTCGAAAGAGTTCGGAAATATGTGCTGGCTTGTAAGTTTAAGACACATTTTTGTATTAGATTTGCACTCCATTTCCCATAGTTCCTTAACTACTTTAAAACTAGCAACTCCATTTGGTGTTGTAAGGTCACATTGAAGCCAACCATTTCTTAATGATTTGATTAGATGTGGAAAATCATATACACAGAAAGTTTTACTACCATTATACATAAAATAGGGTTTTTCTAAAGTAGCTCCCAATTCCAAGAAACACTTCCTGTTAGAGGACCCTTGGTCACAAATTACAACTTTAACTATGATGCCAAAACTGTTCAAAATTGCTAAATTTCGTAATACATATTATCTTTTTTAGTAAATCGGCAGAAAGTCCATTTTTTGAAACAAAGTAATTAAATGTAAGCGCCCAGTTGGAAAACATTGATTTAATCATAAAAACGCACAATTGTTTACCAATCTGGTTCGTTCTTTCAACCCCATTTTCCTCAAATCCATCCACTAAATCTAATTTGGAATTGTATCGCAATTCCCTTCTAATCGCCATTTCATCCATCAGCAGAATCATATTATTCTTTTCGTACTGGTTCAAATCTAAGCACTTCTTTTTTATTAACTCTAAACCGTTATTTTTAAAACCTGGTTGTAGGGAATTTACAGGGGCCCATCGATAAACAGTAGAGATATGTGGCAAATTTACATGCAATTTATTCTTCAAAAATTGGTACGTTGACTGTGAGACATAGTAAATGTTTTGAACCAAATCTTTTACATCTTGCTTATATTCTTTAGGTCGTGGACTAAGAAGAAGTTTGCAAAATGTTTTTGACTCCTTGCTTATTTGAAAAGAGTCGATGGTTTGAAATACGCTTGATTTTGTTGCTATTTGTTTGCGGCTTTGGAGATTTTTATATTTTGATGATTTATAAATTAGCTGATTTCAGATATTTTTCACAATCATTACAACATCCATCTACGGAGTCACTTGTTCGGCTCTTTTTAGCTGGACAATCAAGCTCCAACGACTTGTAATATTCCTCAATAACTTCTAAGTTAAATACCGGAAGAGTTCCGAATTTCAACTTTTTTTTACCAATGTCAGAACTTGAGAAGTGATTGGCGCAAATCAACAATTTTTTTGTGTAATCTTTTGTTGGAATATTACATTTTTCTCGCCAAATTTGACCCATAGCTGAGTCATAGGGAGGAAACTTAAACATTCTTATCTTTTCACCATATCGCCTAGATTTACCGCATGTTTTTATGCAGCATCGAATGCCGGACTTTTGGAAAATTTTACCAACAGCCGGTACAGAATCCATTTTTCCTATTCAAAATCGTATGACAACCCCTCAACAATCAATATACAGGGTGTCCCACGAGCAGTGTGCCAAAAAGCTAGAGCGTGTAGGTCTGGTCAAGGCAAGAAAAAAATCGTATGGCAGGGGGGGGGGGGGTCTATTCCCCCCCGTTTAGCCGGGAGGGGCAATTTTCTAAAAAATTGACTTAATTTGGAAAAAAAAATATTGAAAATCAACAGTTACATCCACAATGCCGTTATGTACTTTCTTGTAAAGCCAGAAACCTCTTCTTTCGTCCTGTTTTTAAATGAAGCTGTTTTAGGAAATAGTTTTTGAGAAGTTAATTTTCAAACTCAAAATTTTGAAAAAAAATGAAGAAAAAAAATGTTCGAACTATTTTTTTTCAAAATTTTATGTAATTAAGTGGTAATCTTTTTTCAAACATTCAATTCTCTTATTAGTTTTTAGTTAAAAACAGAAAACCGGATGCAAAAATGTCTTGTAGTTTTTGAGAAATTTAAAAAAAAACCCGAAACATTTTTTTCTAAGAAAACCCTTTTTTTTTGGTTTTAACGCGGCTGGACTTGTAGGCAAATTGATGTATGCAACATTGACCTCCTTTTTATTATTTTTAAAAAATTCGGAGTTTTATTATAATAAATTTTCAATATGATCCCCACATTTTAGAAGGCAATGATTATATCTCCTTCTAATGGCTGCACATAAGTCTATGCTTGACAAATTTTCCTGCAATTTGACTCCAGCGACTTCAATCCGTTGTTCCAAAGATACTATTTCCACTTCGTAAACATAATTTTTCATGAATCCTCACACATAAAACTCTAGAGGAGTTAAATCTGGTGATCTAGGTGGCCATTCCGTGGGGCACCTTCTTCCGATCCAACGGTCACTAAAATGATCATTCAGCCAGTTTCTAACCCGTAAGCTCTAGTATGCTGGTGCTCCATCTTGCTGGTAGATTAAATTATCTGCTATGGCCAAAGGAACGTTGTCCATCAAATCGGGCAAAAGGTCTCGTAGGAATTGCAGGTATGATTCTCCATTAATAACGGCATTCAAAAAGCGGGGCCCGATTACAGTTTGTCCAACAATACCAAGCCAAACATTACAGCTAGAGCGATGTTGTGATTTATTTTGTTTCTTGTTGTGTGGATTGGTGCTATTCCAATGATGCAAATTGTGGAAGTTAGTAACCCCATTTCTGGTAAACTGTGCTTCATCCGTCCAGGATATCCTTGCAAAATAGTTTCGTTCAGTTTCATCTCGAAGCAGTAATGATCGACAAAATTCTGCTCTCAAAAACTTGTCGTTTGAGGTGAGTCCCTGAACTGGCCTAAAATGGTACGGGTGTAAGTTTTCGGTATGAAGCACTCTCCATACTCTAGATTTGGGCACTCCAAGCATAATAGCCATCCTCCTTGTACTAAGGGAGGGATTACGTCAGACCAAATCCAAAAATTGCGGTTTTATTGTCTTAAGGTCCTAGCCGGTTGAACCCATTGGCGGCGGGCGGACCCAGACGAAATTGGCAGGTCAGTTTTCAGGCGTTATCAATGAAAAAAAAAAGGATTAATACAGGGTTATTCCAATACTGTCAATAAACTGATTGAATCCTCATAAAACTCCAATTTTTTTTAAAAATAATGAAAAAGATGTCAATGTTTCATACATTAATTTGCCTACAAGTCCAGCCGCGTTAAAACCAAAAAAAAGATTTTTCTTAGAAAAAAATGTTTCGGGTTTTTTTTTAAATTTCTCAAAAACTACAAGACATTTTTGCATCCGGTTTTCTGTTTTTAACTAAAAACTAATAAGAGAATTGAATTTTGGACCAAAAATTAGTACTTAATTACATACAATTTTGAAAAAAAGTAGTTCAAAAATTTTTTTTTTTCAATTTTTTTTCAAAATTTTGAGTTTGAAAATTAATTTCTCAAAAACTTCTCCTTAAAACAGCTTAATTTAAAATCAAGATGAAAGAAGAGGTTTCTGGCTTTACAAAAAGGTATATCACGGCATTGTGGATGTAACTGTTGATTTTTAATAATTTTTTTTCCAAATTAAGTCAATTTTTTAGAAAATTGCCCCTCCCGGCTAAACGGGGGGAAATAGACCCCCCCCTCCCATACGATTTTTTTTTTGTCTTGACCAGACCTACACGCTCTAGCTTTTTGGCACACTGCTCGTGGGACACCCTGTATAATAATAAGTCCAAAGAATAATCCAAATCGTATGCAAAGTTGTCAACAATTATAGGAGCAACAATTCAAAATCAATAATAGAGTTAAATACAAAGTAAAAATGGAGTCGATATACATATAAGCGCAGGAAAACACAACCATTCGCATGAAAGTACAATTCCCAAGTGATTTCGAATCCAATCCACACAATGGAAAACAAGAGAAGCAATGCAACACCATGCAAGCTTACGATAGAAGAAGCTATCAATGCATACACACGCACACACACTTGCATACACATCGTAAGCTGCTTTGCTCTCGTAAAAACAAAACCACCGAAAACGCACATGCTACTCTCTTTCGCTCGCACCAGCTTCTCAATTTTTTGTATACTCTCTTGCATGTTCTCATGCTTGTACTCTCTGTTCAATAGGGTGCCAATATTGGAACCCTAGAACAAAATTTGCTTTGTATGAGATGCAACTTCTGTATACTATTTATTTTGTGGTATTAACCAGTCCGACAGAATTCTTTGAATTCCTACTTTCTATAATGTGCTGATGACCTTATTGTGATGAAGGGTAATGCCTTACTGCAATCCGAAAAGAGAACTAGAACATGGTGACGTGTGCTGAGCGCTGTATTTATTACATTTGCGAAGTCGCCAAGAAGTTTATTTGTGCTCTTTCCCTTTTGAAAACTGTATTGGCTCTTACAGGTCAAATTTGTTTTTATGGCAGATAAGATTGCAATCGGTCTGTAGTTCGTAATGTTGTTTTTAGCCCCTCCCCTATAAATAGGTCGCACAACTGCCTCTTTAAATTTCTTAGGAATCGTTTGCGTATCAAAGTTTGGGTTGACTAGTTATTAGGAGAGCAACTAAGCTCTCGCTGTATTTTTAATGAAAATGCAACTTTATCGTGAAAAAAACGGTTAAAAATGAATCATTCACAGTATTGCCCATCGCTAGCGATAACTTTTTCACATCATTCTGGTAGAGCTCGCATCCCGTCACGGTAGAAGTGTTCGTCTTTTGAGGCTATCCACGAATCAAGCCAATTTGAGATGTCTTCATATGAATGGAACTGCTGATCAGCCAGACCATGTGCCATCGAACGGAACAAGTGATAATCGGACGGCGCAATATCTGGGGAATATGGCGGGTGGGGTAGGACTTCCCATTTGAGCGTTTCTAAGTAGGTTTTAACGGGTTTGGCAACGTGAGGCCGAGCGCTGTCATGCTGTAGAATCATTTTTTCGTGCCTCTGCTCGTATTGTGGCCGCTCGTGCTCGGCTCAATCGCATCAATTGAGTTCGATACCATTCCCCAGAGATAGTTTCGTTTCAACAGCTCATAATAAATAACACCGCCCTGATCCCACCAAATACACAGCATTACCTTCGGAATGTGAATATTCGGCCGAGCCGATGGCGTAGAAGCATGACTGGGCTGTCCCCATGATTTTTTTCTCTTTGGGTTGCTGTAATGAATGCATTTTTTATCACCCGTAACGATGCGATGAAGTAAACCCTTCCTTTTTGCCGTTGGAGCAAAACGTCTCTTGGCTTCAAATCATAAGGAACCCAAGTTCCTTGCTTCTGAATCATTTCCAACGCATGCAATCGCTTGGAAATAGCTTGGCGGGTAGCTCCTAATACTGAAGCAAGCTCTTTTTTTGCATTTGGCATGGATCCTCATCGACAATGTCTCAAATTCAGCGTCTTCGAAGGTTTTTGGCCTTCCTTCACGCGAACGGTCGTCAACATCGAAAACACCTTCTTTGAAGCAACGGCTCGTTGTTTCAATTAGAGCAGCATCTCCGTAAACTTTTTGGAGTTCTCGATGCACTTCAGCCGCCGTTTTCTTCGAATGAAAGAAGAAAAACAACACTTCCCGCAAATGACGATTATTTGGTACAAAATCAGACATTTTCACACAACCAAAAGTAAAACGCAAAAACAAAACAAAATCATTAATGTGTCAAAGCGGTTTGTTTACCATATGTCTAAGCTTGGTTTATAACGTTTTGGATACGTCACAATCGACCAGCACTTTCTACTGGAGCCATCTCTTGATAAACAGCGAGAACTTATTGTAGTAGCACACACACATTGCATACTCGTACTATACCATTTCTAAAAATGTATCGTAAACTAAAACAATCCAAGAAAAAACCTCAGACCAATAATTTTAAATTTATTACAAAAGTGTTGACTAGAGGAAGAAAGGAGGTTGCGAAGCATGGAACCAAAATGGACAACATTAAAACTGAGCAAATCCTAAGTAGAGGATTTTTTCCCTAATGCCGAAATGATTATCTCTAATTCTAAAGAAAGGCATAACCTTATCCACTCTGGCTGTGCAGATCATAAACAATGGCCATAGCGACGACAGAACGTCAAGCTCCAGCAAATAACCATACTACTGACTGTGCACTGAACCTGCTCATAATTAATGAATATACTTAAGATCGTAAAGCTGCGGATAAAAAGTGAAAAGCTCTCTTCCTTCTTGGATGATAAATTATTTCGAAATCTATAAAAACAACATACAAGTGTACCAGTGCACACCAGGCACTTAAAAGCTAAAAACAAAAAAACAAAAGCAAGTAGAAACAAGTAAAATGAAAAACAAAATTTCACGACGCATTACATGTAGATTTTATTGAAACTTCACGGCAAAGTGAATAGTCTTTATTCCGGATCACATTATAACCACCAGCCACTCGACCACCCCAATTACCTGCTACTTACAATGCCAACAACAACGGCTTCTCTTCGCAACAATACATCTAGGTCACTGAATTATCATATACCCTCCACTCGTCCTCCGGTGATAGTGTACCACCACCGCCACATCTCTGCCACCTAAGATGTTAAATAATGCAAGCAAGAAAATAAGTGAAAAACTTTTACTGAAAATTATATTTCTTCGAATACAGTGCGAATACAAAAGCTCCTTCCAGCGCCACTAGCTTCATCACCCACACCTACCCCGACTCTAGCCGTTATCCTATTCATCTGTTTGAGTAGTTCCGTGTGCATAATAAACTACAGACACATGATAGGAGACAAAAAGCCAAAAAAGGACGAGACAAGGTTTCAAGAAAAAAAGTATCTACAATACAGCAATGTATGTATCTTAGTGTCTCGGTTACAAGTTAAAATACATACGACGGAATATACTAACGTCGCCAGAATCGAATAAAATACGGGTGTATCAACAGAAAAGAGGAAACATTGAAATAAACTTTACCTGTTTGCGCGGATACACGTGTAGGACTTGTATCTGTGTAGAAGAGTTCTGATTCCAGCCTGAATGGATGAATGAAGATGCCATATCTACAATATCATACAGCTTCCTGTAAGCGTTGGAAAAAGTTCAAGATACTTCAAGTTGTAGTGTCTATACCAGACCAGAGGAAAATCCTTGCTTACTTGAGGATTTACGACTTGCATGTCAGTGCTTCTTTAATTTTTTTTTGTATTAATGCAGCTGCGGTTGTTTTTCGTTGAAATTTAGTTTCTACGAGTCATCTCTAAATCAAAGAAGTATTGCAGATACATTTGATAAAAGATACGAGTACTTGCAAGAGCGGTAGAGGAAAACTTACTTTAGTGAGAAGGTGAAAGCCTTTGATTAAATTTTTTTGGTTTCGCTTTAGTGTGGTCTTAGACATACTCGAAGACACTGGCTTGGTTCGATGCAATGGAGAACGTTGGATTCAATTAGGCTTATTGCAATTTGAGGTGATATATACACAAGTTTGTATAAATGCAAGTTGTGCTTTATTAGGTGTCAAGTCGCTTGTTACACGAATTATTATACAACTAATGGGTACCTGTGTCCAAGATTCTTTGGACAAATATTTTTAGATTCATTACTCCCACGTCCTTCGTTTTGATGAAACTCATCATGCCCTTCATAAGTACGCCCTACATAAGAGTAAGCCCCCTTCCATAAAGAGTACACTCTGGTCCACTTTTTGGATGTTGAAGGATAGAGACAGACTTAGCCATGCTTTCCTGTGGTACACTTCAATGGGAAGTCAAATCTCTCCTCCTGTATTTATTGATGTGAGACAGCATTCTGGTGAGACTAGAACTTTTGTATTCGAAACCTGCTTTAAAAAAAAAGAAAAATAATATTTTCGAAATTTATTATTCACAGGACTCAACTTAACTGACAATCGCTTAACTATTAACTTATCTCTACGTTTGCACAGATGGCCTACGTAGTATACAGAGTTTCCACATACGATCGTCTTTATGAATAGGTCTCACAGGCTGCGAGTGTGAGCGATGTCCGTTGCGTCTCTGTAACTGAGCATTCGGATATTGGTCACACACTGTGTCATTAAAGTGCGAAACTTAAGCGATCGTTCAACTAAGAGATCGCTCTGGACATAGCAAAACTGAAATATTACTATTCGCCCACTCCCCAATTGAATAGTCAACCACACTCACACCCATAGACCTAGATTTCAAGCCTCAGTCTAAAAAGACCGTCTCATATATTGGCTTGTCATGATGAAATTACTTCTGGGCCCGTTGGTCTCCCTGCCATATTACTAAAAAATGTTACTCCAACATTTCTATCCCGCTCTCAGATATGGACAAGCCCTTTTGTAACTCCTGTTCACAAAAAAGATCCGAAGAATGATGTTAACAACTACCGCCCCTCGCCAAAATGCCACATACATATACCCAAACTTCTCGAAAGTACAGCGTGCGCCATCTCATATGGGTCGATGTAAATTTCGAATAACTTCAACAATTGCCAACCGATTTTGGAAATTCAAAAACTTTTATTCAAATTAGACCTTTACTATTTATTTTGATTAATTTTTGAAAACAATTTAATGACCGCTTTTATTGCTGATGCAAAAATGGGCTCGTTTTCGCGCATTCTCCATGACATTTTCGAGCATTTCGGTCGAAATTTCTGCGATTTCCGCACGAACGTTTCTTTTTAGCTGTTCTATTGCCTTCGGGCTGTTAGCATATACCTTGCTTTTCGAGTATCCCCAAAGAAAAAAGTCTGGAGGAGTCAAATCCGGCGATCTCGGAGCCCGGTCAATATCGCCCTCTTTTGACACAAATCTTCCAGGGAACTTCTTACGCAAAAGGTTCATTGTTTTGTCCGCAGTATGGCATGTCGCGCCGTCTTGTTGAAACTAAAAGTGAAATAGGTCTTTTTTACGCATTTCTGGGATCACATAATAGGCCAACATCCACCGATATCGATCGCCATCCACTGTATCGCCAACTTTGAAGAAATACGGTCCAATGATGGTTTTAGCGCATACACCGGCCCAAACAGTAACTTTTTGATCATATCGGCTCTTCGTGAATAATGTGAGGATTTTCGGTGCCCCAGAAGCGAAAATTTTGTTTATTAACTGAGCCAGAGAGCGTAAAATGTGCCTCATCGGTCATCAAAATTTGCTGCCAGAACTCCGGCTCAGCATTAATCATTGCAACGAAATTTTGTGCGTATGCCAAGCGCCGTGGTTCATCTTGTGGCAAAATTCTTTGAGTTATCTGCACTTTGTATGGGAATAAGTGAAGATCATCCTTTAAAATTCTCCGTAAAGTGGCTGCGAACGGCGCCGATATGACAAACTTGGGTCTTCTTGAACACTGGCCTTCACAGACTGAATAGATGAGTTAGAACGCCGCAGACGTGGCCTAGGTTGCTCACGAGGGCTTGCCACAGAACCAAATTGAAAAAAATTCGAGGCCCAACGACGAATTGTATCTTTTTTGGGCGCAACACGATCACGATATTTTGCACGATACGTACGTCGAGTTAGCACAATCGAGCGTTAATTTTTAATGAACATTGAAACTATTTCCGCGCGTTCTTTTGGTGTGAAACGATGGTTAAAATTGTACTCAATTGAAATGCTATGACATATGAAAATCGTTTGACAATTGTTGAAGTTATTAGAAGTTTACATCGACCCATATGAGATGGCGCACTCTGTATCTTGTAAGTTTCTACTGAAAATCTCTAATCTCCTCTAGACAACATGGCTTCCTCAAATGCAACCACAAACCTTGTCGAATTTGCTCTCTTTCTCAGTATTAGAGAATGGAAATGAGGTTGATGTCTTTTCAACTGATTTCAGTAAAGCCTTCTGCAAAGTCTCCCACAAACTAATACTCTTCAAACTGTCTTCCCTTGCCTTTGAACCCATTGTGTTGAAGTAGATATCTTCTTATTTAAACAATCGTATTCGCTTTAGATCTCCCTTTTCTAAACCTTTCTTAGTTTCTTCCAGCATTCCCCAAGGCAACCATCTAGGTCCACTTCTTTTCGTTCTTACTATTAACGACATTGAGTTTGTCATTAAACATTCCCACCTTTCAGTGTACGCCGATGACATCAATTTCCTCAACACCAATTCCTCGCAACAAGATTCTTCCCTTATTCAATCGGATCGTTCCGTCTGGTACTCCAAAAATTTCTTGGAGCTTAACATTTCCAAATGCCAATAAATCACCTTTTCACGCAAACGAATCGAACCTCCCCCTCGTCTCTACTTCCTCAATAATCAGCCCATCTCCGCCGTTCTGGCTATCCGCGAGCTTGGCATACTATGTGACCAAGAGATCAATTTTCGCGAACATATCGACGATATAATATTTAAAGCTAATTCGGCACTTGGTTTCTTGAAGCGTTGGTCTAAAATATCTCCAATCCGTTCGTGACTCGATCCCTCTATATTACTTTTGTTCGCCCCCTGCTTGAATTCGCATCTCAAGTGTGGTCGCCTTATCAACAAACCCACATATCTAGAATCGAAAGCATCCAACGTCGGTTCCTACGTTTCGCTCTTCGAGGTCTGCCCTGTTTGTTCTTACTGTCTTACCAAGACTGTCTTAAATTAATCAATTCGAGTACGTTGGAGGAAAGAAGATGAGTACCTGATATCCTCTTCATTCATATACCTCTAAGAGGTACCATTGATTGCGCTATCGTTCATAACTCTATATCTCTTAACACTAACCCTGGTAACATACGCAATCCTCGTCTCTCCTATCTACCCACGCCTCGTACCTCATACGGCTTCAATACGTTTAGATGCTCTTAAAACCACAGTAAAATTTCGGAGGTGATACCAAAAAACTTAATTGCGTCTCCGACATTTCATCATAACCTAACTCAACTTTTAAAACCACTTCTCGTGATTATGGAACACGACAGTACCATCTATACAAAAAATTCAAAAATGGACTGCCCAGTTGGCACAGTCGCTTTAAACCCCAAACACCCGGTAGTCTATCAGCTACCAAGTACGTACAACAAATCCATTTATGTATTATCCTGGTGAAACAATGCTAGTCAACTCTGAAACAGTGTTATTCCCAACTCCAATGTTGCGAAAGTGCGGATGGCTGGTTACGCGCCACTGACCTTGCCGTGTCCAAGCTTCCCCGCAACATGTTATGTCTTTACTCTTAACCACATTCCATACAGCTGAAAGAATTAGACATAAATATATACCCAGCAGCGTATTAATACGTATGCCGCAAAGAACAATAAATAAAGGACGGCATACTCAATTATGTTGTAATACATATGGACCCCACATCGATATCGAGGGAACATTTGATAATATAAACCATTTGGCCTAAACAAACAATTGGGATAGGACAATGCCCGATAGCCATAACATCTCTACAACATCGAGAAACAACTTGGTCATCAGAGTTCACCGTAGAATCTAGTCATTTCACAACTTCTATAGTCATTGATGATCTTCTTGGCCTCTCGGTAAAAGCCACGGGGAGTGTTAGTGTCGTGGGGTGCGCGCTTTTATTTCTTTTTGCTACAAACATTATCCTAAATTAAATAGCAATGAATTGTCTAAAATTGATCGATTTTTTTTTAATTTACTGTATTGACTGCAAATGTTTCTTCCATTATGCGTGCGTTAATTTAAATTAGTCTGACTTTCAGCATAGGAACTCAAGCAACAGAAAATTTCGCTGTGACAAGTGCTTAACTCTTCAACAAAAATCAATCGCTGCATAAGCTCAACCAAAACAGCAACAAAATATCGATGAAACAACAAAACAACAGTTCCAACCTAACAAAGTCTCCAATGCCAGCAAAGAGCAATGCCAGCGGAGCAATCCCAAAATAGCAGCGGGAACAGCAGTTCAATAACCCTTCAACTGCCTTACGAGCTTATTTATAGCCTGAAAAAAATCAACTCCGAGTTTCTCCAAACAATACAACTGCTAAGAGAAGAAAATGCAACACTGAGATCGAGAGTGACAATCCTGGAAAGCAAACTGAACTCGAGAGAACAAAAGCAGATGGAGAACGTACTAGAAATTGTTGGTGTACCTGAGGTAAGCAACGAGACTGCATTGGAAAGTGCGCAAAAAATGTTCAGTGCAGCTTTGAATGCTTCTTTCCCCCAATTGGAAATTTAAAAATGCTACGTGCATCGTCTTAGCAGAAAGCAAGGGACCAACTCCGAAACAAACACAAATACAAGGTGGCGCAAAATTAATCATCCAATTTTGTTTTGGAATTAAAGGGTGGTACAACGAAAACGCACGATGATACTTGTAAATAAAACAAAAAGTTTTCAGGGAATTATCTTAATATTATTTATTATGATAGAAGGATCTATGACAATTATGCGTGAAATAAAATATCGGCCAAATGTTAGCCACGGCTTCGGAGGTATGCCACCGATGGTCCATATTTTCAATTACTCTGAGATATAATTGATGTTCAATGTCGTTAATGTGCCCAATTCTTGAATTGTTCTTGGCTTATTGACGTGCACTTTTTCTTTTAAATATCCCCAAAGAAAGAAGTCCAACGGTGTCAAATTACATGATCCGATCGTGGCGACCAATTAACATCGCCACGACGTGAGATAACACGACCATTGAATTTCTCGCGCAAAAGAGCCATTGTTTCGTTGGCTATGTGGCAAGTGGCACCATCCTGTTGGAAGCACATATCGTCCAGGTCCATATTCTCAATTTCTGGCCACAAGAAGTCCGTTATCATCTCGCGATAGCGAACACCATTCACGGTAACTGCTTGGCCGACCTCATTTTCGAAGAACTTCGGCCCGATGACGCCGCCAGACCATAAACCGCACCAAACAGTCACTCTTTGTGGATGCATCGGCTTTTCAACAATCACTCGTGGATTCTCATTTGCCCAAATGCGGCAATTCTGCTTGTTAACGAATCCACTGAGGTGAAAGTGTGCTTCGTCGCTGAAGATGATTTTCTTTGTAAAGTCACCATTCACTTCTCTCTGTTCAACCAACCATTCGGCGTATTGACGACGCTTGAAATGGTCAGTAGGCTTCAGCTCTTGAGTCAATTGAATCTTGTAAGCGTGTAAATTCAAATCTTTATTCAAAATTCGCATCAGTGATGTTCGTGAGATGTTCAATTGTTCTGCACGACGACGAGTCGAGGTTGACCGCTCTTCTGCCACACTATCGCGAACAACAGCAATGTTTTCGCAGAACGAACTGGGCGAGCATGCACAGGTGTTTTCACATTTCCTATAGACTCGGTTTGCTGAAATTTGCGCACAATTCTACCGATTATGGACACATTTGGTCGATTATGCTGAACAACAAAATCACGAAGTGCACGAAATGCATTTTGATTTGAACGCCCATTTTCGTAAAAGGCTTCAACAATCTTAACGCGCTGCTCAATTGTGTACCTCTCCAAGGTTGAATTTGTCAAACACCGAAACAAAGAAATGTCAAATTAAGTTGGGCAAAAAAACTTGACGTTAAGGTGTGACTCACAATTAACATCGTGCATTATGGTTGGATCATCCTTTACTTGTGGTAGTGGAAAAGATGATATCTGTCAAGTGGCTGCCGCGAGAGTTGATACACGTTTGAACTCCTCCCGAGTGAGCATCGCACTAGGCAGTGGCTCTGAGTGGATGTAATGACTTCGTACATCACACACGGATGTGCCCCAAAAACGACGATTTTGCTTATTGACGTAACCGCTTAAGTGGAAATGCGCCTCGTCACTCATGATGATTTTCGTCACAAAATAGTCCTCTTCGTTGTTGAGATTAAAATTGGCTTGACAATAATTTACACGCGACTGACGGTCGGCAGGCATCAGCTGATGCACTGTTTGCTATTAGTGTAAGTCTTTCACTAAAACTCGCTGTAGAATAGGTGCGCAAAAACACTTGGGGATGGAAGCAAGAAAAAGATGTTCATAAGCGACCATTTTACGAATTACACTAGGGCTCTCTTTCTGGCAGCAAAAAAGTAGAGAAAAATTATAAGTACTATATTTGTGGTTTAGCAACTCGGAAATTCATATACAGGAGGCCGATGCGGACTTGCGTTCGATCCTGCTCGCCATTCAAGGGCAGATTGGCCAGCTCCAACAGCAGATCCATGAACAGGCGACCCGAGTGGACAGAATCTACTCGCTTTTGCCGGGCCTAGCGCCACTAAAATCGTAATGGGTACGCTGGTAGAGAGTCCCTTAAAGATCCTGTCGATGAATGTGAATTCATTGATTAGGATTGAGCGAAGAGCCGTACTTTTCAACCTGTTGCAGGACGAAAGCCCCGATGTGCTTTTGATTAGCGAAACAAAGCTAAATCAGAAGCGCAAAATCTGGCACAGTTCTTATAAAATAATACGAAGGGACCGACCCAACGCCACACGTGGCGGGGGAGTCGCGATCTTCATTAAAATTAATTTAAAGCATAAAGTCGTATAACATATAGCGGTGAAGTGCGGAGGTTCCAGGTGCTAGAGGCCTGCATTGTGTGCATTCCTCTCCGAAATGGAAAGAAAATGTGCATTGTAGCTGCCTATGCACCTGAAGCACCTCAACCCAATATTTTCATTGCGGAGCTCGAGACACTTTTTCGATCCCTGCACTTAAATTTGGTGGAAAACTACTACATCCTGACCGGCGATTTGAACGCTAAACATAGTGATTGGGGAAATAACATTCTTAACACTAGGGGGAGCCTACTAAACCATTGGTGGGTTCTTCGCAACATTGAATATAGAGTCAAATGGCTCGCAACGGATAGTCCGTCGTATCCAAGGAGCGGCTCCTTTCTGGATCTCATGCTGATAGTCTCTCGACTGAGACTGGCTGACACGAACGAATGGTCTATTAACTGTCTACGGACCTTCGTATACGACAGTGACCACTGCGGACTTAGTGCCGTGATCACAATACCAGACGAATTCGCGCAGATGGCAGAGTATGTCCAAACGCGCCCCTACGATTATAATAAGGCGCGTTGGCCACGTTTTGCCAGTTCGCTCACTTCGAGTGATTCCTTCCCACCATTCAATAGGAACCTGTCAAACGGTGAGATCGACAGGTACCTCAAACAAATGGATGATAAAATTAAGCAGACGATGGACAGTACGACGCACTGCACAGACAAAAAAGTAGACTCCTAACAAGACTCAAACTCTTGTACAGACGGTTTACCGACGGACAAAACTCGGAGGTCAGGATACTGAAGTCACTGATTAAAAATATCCAACAGTTGATCAAGGAAAATTACAGAATATCTGTAAGTTTGTATTGGAACAACAGAATTCATGCTGTAAATTCCAACAGCGCGAGTATGTTTCCGCAAATTAATAAAATATTTCGGAGAAACAATCAGAATGACATCCAGGATCTGAAACCTTCGAGAACGTCAGACAATGAACGTCTTTTACAAACAATCAGCATTGATCCGGAGAGCGCCGTCTTGGATGATGATTTCTTCGTGATCGAGGATCCTCAGGAGAAGGTGGCGACAGTGGGAGCTGTCTTCCAGGAAGTGTATAAGGTGAATGATAGCATTCGCCCAAACCACGAATTGGAAAACAAAGTTTTACTTCATCACTCCCACCCTAGAAATAATATTGATTATTGGCGATCCGAGAATCTTGGTTTTACCAGGTTTGATGACGATTTCATGGCAAATAATGCCGTCTCCAATGTAGGGGCGAATACCCTGTTTATTTCCACGGGGGATCTCCAGATGATCTTCGGATCACTGAAGAGAAAAAAATCAGCGGGTATCGACGGTATATCCAATGTTGTGCTTAGGCACCTTCCGCCAGTGGCTGTAGAGAGGTACACCATCCTGTTCAACAATGCACTGAATAATGCATATTATCGAAAAATGACTTCGAAAAAATTCAGCAGTATTGTGATGACTGGAAGTTGAAAATCAACTGCCAGAAATCAGAAACTATTTTGTTCAGAACGCCTTCGCCTAGGGCCTCCCGAGATACTAGAAAAAATTGGCGCGGGTTCTCAATTCTCGGACCGGACGGGCGCCCATTGGCTAAACAAAATGTAGTCAAATACCTTGGGATCTGGCTAGATCAGTATCTTTATTTTGACAAACATATAGATGGTGAGGGCCCGGGGCGCTTTTGCTCTTACAAGATGGCTGTTTCATAGCAACCAACTTGATTCGAGAGTAAAGGTAATTTGCTACATGGCCTTAATCAGGCCCATGATTGCCTATGGATGTCCCGTGTGGTTTAATGTGAGAGCTAGCTTAATGGAAAGGATTCGGGTGTTTGAGAGACAATGTCTCAGAACTTGTCTTGGGTTATATAGGACACCCGAATCTGAGTACACGAAATTTTACTCGAACGAGGTCTTATACAATAGGGCCAGGATTGTACGGGTGGATAATTTTCTAATAAAACTGATCCGAGGTCACGTTGCGAGAGCAATGACTTCGGTCAATAACCTGATCTCCGGGGCTTACTTCCCTAATTACATGTACCACGAGAAAGTTCGCCTTAGCGGCTTTGTCCGCTCAGAGGCATTCCTCTATTTTGATCAATATGGGCTGATCCAGGATAGATCAGCGGTACCGCAAATCTTCCACGTGGCCCGTAAATCTGTGGAGCGGCGGCTCCTCTACGAACATGATGTTGCGCTCCGCGAGCCCGAGCGCCTCATGTAGATCAGTGTCACACCAAGATCGGGGAGACGTCGCTCGACAGCATCAACGCTTTTGGTGGCTGGAGCAGACTGCGTCAGTGGTTAACTTTAATAGGTCAGCTTCTTTAAGGCAAAGCTTGCCATATGCCAGTGGCAGGCTTACATACACTAGGGTAGATTAGAAGAGGTTAGAGTAGGTTAGGATAGGTTAAGGCAGGCTAAGGTAAGCTAGGGTGGCTGGAAGGCTTACTTTAGATTTAGCTGTAATTAAAAAAACAAAAACAAAAAAAATCACGAAACAATAATGAAAAAAAAGATATATTATACATACAAAAAGTATATGACGTATGTATTTTTGTATATATATTTTAGTTAAGGTAGGGTTAAGTTGGTTTTAGTTATAACCTTTTTTTCTAAAAAAAATTATCCGATGCTAAGTTTTTTAAAAAATATCACTTTTCTTAGCCTAAGATGCTTATTTATTTTAATTATTGCAAATTAATCATAAGGCCAAAAGGCATATTCTTAAATTGTTCTGTTTCCTTTAGAGGTAAGGCCAGTAAGGTATTTTATGTTAGTTGTTATGTAAGCTAGTTTTAAGCATTTTTGTCCAGGGTAAGTGTGTTCTTAATATATAAAAACAAAAATGAATTCAAAAAAAAAAAAAAATTAGAAGCCTGCGAAAAAATTTCGACGTGTTCCTTAAAATCTAGAAGATTTAAGTATTCTCCTGATTTTATTTTCTTGGCCGAGATATGGATTTATTCTAATGTAGACTTAAAAATTCCAAACTAGGAGGAGTATTAGTTTGAGTAGTGCAGGTGCTTTAAAAATCACCTGCAATATATGTAATACAATTGTTAACATTGTCTGTGTGTATAGAGGTCAGTATATGTCTTTTCAAGGGCTTTTGGATGAACTTTCAGCTCTTATCAGAATTGAAAAAGGGGAAAATTTCATTATTCTTTCATTTATTAATGAGCCTACTACACCACCCTCTGGCAGTTGCCTCGAACTTGTATTTGGGCGCCTTGGAAGTTTGGATATTAATCTATGTACTGGTGTCAACTGTGATCAACAAATTACTTATCACTGTATGACTGGATTAATCCTTCCTAACTTGAACAACAAAAAGATTTTAATCCATACTTCTTCTAAAGTAGCCCAGATTAACTTCAGTCTATTAGATGATAAATTGGTGCACGAATTTTGGGAAGAAATTTTCACTTCAAGTAACGCCTCTTAGGCATGCGGAATATTTTTAAAAACTGTTACGCACCACGTTGAAAGCGAAAAAATCTTAAAATAAGCTCAAACTTTGAATGAACAATACCCTTCTCAGAAAAATGAAGCTCAAACAGAAGTTACATACTTAATGCTTAAAGCATCCATTTAATTCAGCTATGCCAAACAATAAACAAGGACATCACATGCCGGGATAGAAAAGAATGGGAAGTCATAAATAGTATAATTAATCATAACGTAGGAAACCATAACCAATCTATTGTTCTTAAACGTGGATATGTTTCTATCACAAAACCAGAATACGTAGCTAATGAATTCAATAAATATTTTGCATCAGTGGGTCCAATGCTTTCCTCCGGTTAACTTCCAAAGCTGTGTAATTGTTTCGCTACAGCCAGTCTTGGTTACTGCACCCCTACGAATAACAGCTTTTTTTTAAAACCTAAAAAAGATAGCCCTTAATGTTTTTGATCTATTAGCTCATATTTTTAATTTAAGTATTTTTTCCAGCAAATTTCCTGATCTGCTTAAATGTGCCAATTTGTAAAAAGGGTAACAGAAACGAAATTGGTAACTACAGACTGATTTCCTTACTTCCGGTAATTTTGAAACTATTGGAGAGAGCAATCAAAAGCATAATTGTGAAATATCACAATGACCAGAATCAATTATTTAAGTGATAAACAGTTTGAGATCAGGGAAGGCCGTACAAAAGCTTTTGACACGGTTGATCACAGAATTCTTTTGAAAAAATTGCACAGTATAGGATTTCGTGGATTAATGTTAGACTGGCTTGCTTCTTATCTAAATAAGAGGTCTCAAAAGGCAAACTCAGTAGTTCCAAGGTGTTCCCCAAGGATCGTCACTTGGACCCATCTTCTTCTTGATTATGTCAACTCTTTACTTGAACTTCCATTTGCTGAAGTGAGAGATTTTGCCGATGACTTGGCATTTGCATAGGGCTCAACGAACCCATTATGCCTGATTGCTGACATTAATCATGATGTACATTTGCTTAGGCTCCGGTTCGTCGAACACAAGTTAGTAGGAAGCAATAAGACTAGGCTTTTATATTTCAGTCTTACCGTGCACGTAATGCCGGATATTGACCTTATATTCCATGCTTCCAGTTGTTGTAAATATAGTCTGCTAAACTGTAACTAGAGTACGGAATAAACCTCTAGGGATGTGGTACATAAGCTAGAATAGTTGATTGACCTACAAAAGGCAAGAAGACCTCATCAGGAAGATATGTTAATCGGCTCGTTTAGTCCACTCTATGGAGTTTTATTTCTTTAAAGTCTTTAAAGTCTTTTTTATAAGAGGCTACTTGTAAGAGCTACTTGCAGAGTCTTAACTCTGATTCCTATAACCTCCGAAGTAACACTGGATCCCTTGTCTACATTCCCTCTTTTCGCACCTCTAGATATAGAAATTTCTGCTCGATTGTCTACTGCAAGATATTTAATAGTCTTCCTGAGAGTATATGAAGCATAAGGACGCCACCGAAATTAAAAAAAAGAATTAAAAGGTTGGCTCCTTAATATTAGTTTCAATGAAATTGATTCTCTGATGAGTTTTATTATCTGAAGGAATTTTGCCTGATACTTTGTATATTTGTCCTTTATTTCTTTTCTCTATTAGAGAAGAACCCCATATCATAGGGTTCGTGCAGGTTCAAGAGTGTACGTTCTTATGGTGTTTGTCACACAACCTGGACGGGGTGCAGATGGTTTGCGTGGAAGGTATTCGTTCACTATCTCCGGGGGTGGTTGTCCTAGATAGGATTTGAGAGATTCGACTGCATTTGCATTGGTTGTAGTTCACAGTAATTTTTGGGCTTCCATGTCATTAAGGTGTTATATTGGAAATGCACTCACAGAGTATGAATTTTGAAGTGTTGTTATGCTGCGAGTGTTATGCCTTCGTCAGCGTATTTTGATCATCTCTCGTTCACAATTGATGTTGTTGCACAGTTTTCCGTATAGGAATTGTTCTTCGCTCTGGACAGATTTGAACTACAGACCTTCCGCTCAACACTCGATGATGATAACCATTGCACCACGACCACCCTCATTACTTTGTAAGCGGTTGCTTTATTACATGGGCTTGTTTGCATTGCTCATCAAACCAGGGTTTTCTAGCTGGTGGCGGCTTAAAACCCAGCACATCAGATGCAGCGTCTTTAAGGGCGCGCATTGTGTTTATTTTATTAAAATAAAATATATCAATATTTTAATACATACAATAATAAAAGAAAAAAATATCAATATTGTTCTTATATAATATATTACAAAAAAAAAACTAAGAGCATGTGCTCCCTATTGAGAAACTGCTGCTTACAGCTGATCTACCCGAACTAATAGCTTCCACTTTGGAACTCTTAAACACTAGGCAGCAGTGCACATACGCCTTAAAATCTATCTAACGTGAGGAAAGACATTGGTCTAAAATAATTACTTGTGCTCTAAATATGCAAGACGAAAAACATTTTATAGTTATTAAAACTATACATAGTGTAGTTGTTACAGTTGTTGTTTTTAATACAAAGACAAACTTCTTATTGAAACTTTTTTATACATATATTTGATTCGAAACATTGAGTCCAGTATAAAAACTTTCAAATGTGAAGTAAGAAAAACCTACATCTGCTCAAAAGTCGAAACCTACGCAAGTCTTATGGCCGCTAATGTGGCACTCAAACCCATGGGTACTAAAGACTTAAGAGAAATTAATGTTCTAATTATCTTTCAGAACCACGCATCGTTAAGGCGTTGTTTTATTTCACATCATGCATACTCATGTGATGATGACGAAGACACAGGTTGGAGAGGACTTCGGCAGTGGTACTTGCAGCTCATATAGCCTCTTCAAGGCAAGGCCTGACAAACGCCAATGACAGGCCTACATAGGCTAGGGTATTTTAGGGCGGTTTAGAGTAGGCTAAGGTGGGCTAGGGTGGCGGGTAGGATTAATTTTCTGTTTTAATAAAAAAAAAATAATTATAAATAAATAAAAAAAAAAGAAGATATATATTCATTTTATATATTAAGTATATATTTTGATATATATATATTATTTAAGATAGATTAAGGTAAATATAGTATAAAAAATATATATATAAAAAAGATCGTATGCTAAGCTTTTTGACAAATATTTTCTTAGCATAAATTAAGTTAAGTTAGCCATAAGTATAGATATTAATAGTCGAAAGGCAAATAAATGTGCTGTTTATCTTAAAGCGTCCGCACGGGGCCAGTAAGTTATTTTAAGGTATTTAACATAATTAAGTTAGTTTTAAAAATTAATAAAAATAATAATAATAATAAGAATAATAGAACTTAATAAAAATGAATTAAAAACTGAAAAAAAAAACAAAAACTAAAAGACGAAGACACAAACTGAGCCGCCTAAAGCAATACTATAACTCCACAAATACAGTGAGAGTGCTTCGTCGCACTACATCTTTAAGCAAATGGAAATAAAAAATTAATAAACCAAAATCTTGTACAAAGAAACATACCCAAAAATTAATATTTTTTGTCGAAGCGAAAATGATGTTCTTTTATGAACTTTAGCTAACTCCCATTCACCCAAAAATAAATAAGACAACTAATCGCCTCACAGCTCAAAATATAGAACATTAACAAATACAAACACAAAACCGAGAAAATAATGAAAGAAAACTTAATTAATTAAACCCCCGAACAGCTTCATCCAGATGATTGTCATCTACGAACACATTTGCACTTATACTACCTATCTACAGCTGAATAACGATCTAGTAAAGGGCCAATACGACAACGTAATAAGGGGAACTACCACACAAATCCGGTGATATCCTCCACTAAATTAATGATTTATCAAACGAACCGGCATGTATAAAACCGCAATCGTCGCAGAAAAACACATTTGAAATATAGGTCATGGGATGTAGCATACATATATGAAGCTGAACGAAGGACATTTCGAGGTGGGTCAGATAATTAGGGAAAACCAAAACCGAAATGAAAGTAATGTGATTACAATGCGCACTTGGGTCAAGTAGAGAGTATCTTAGATTCGGATGGCTGACCCTTGTAGGCTGTATGACATGTGGACATGGAAGCAGGCATTATAAAGGAATCTAGAGAACTTACAGACCCGAGGAAAGAGGAAGATGAGTCGATAAAATTTTTCTTAAGTTTCTCGAATCCTGCGTCTACTGACAATCAAATTAAATTGCAAAGTCACAGAGAGAAAAAATGTTAATTAATTGATTAAAAAAAAAAGTTATATAAATTCTGGAAATTGCTTCACAGGAAGCACATTAAACATCTGATTCAATTGAGTTGTTTTTTTTTTTTTATTGTTTCCATTTTATCAAATGTTAACACATAAACATGTCATTATGGAGTTGGCAACTAATAAAGTTAAACAAAAAACTCTGATTTGAAATGCAAGAAGTTCTTCGGAAATGATACGAATATATACCGTTTATATAAGTGGATTGTTATTGCCTCCTGTTCCGAAATTGAAATTCTTGGCATTGTGCTCTTAGCACGAACACAAGAGTTTACTACTTCAACTTCATCCCATTTTTTTTTTTTTTTGGAAAGGTTGCAAATTGTAATAACACTAATCTACAGAAATGATGATAGCGAATCACCATCCCAAATTGGTATAGATATATTGTATAATGTACAATATAATACCGTTATCTCTTACAACGGTTATCAACCTAAGAAGTATTATTTTAACAAAATGGATTTAATATGATGAATATTATTATTATTAATATTATTAATATTAATATTATTATTAGTATTATTATTAATAGCCATTTGGAACTCCAGGGCCTCCTTATTAACTTTGCTTTCATATTGTCTCTGCCATTTTACTACTTGGACAATGTTTGGGGCCGAAGTTGTTGAACATTGGAAAAAGCACTGGCGCACGTATATTGAATTTGAGGGTTATTACTTTGAAAGCAAAAAACCTGGAGGCTAAGAGAACCAGGAGATCCCAACAAAAGAGAGTAAAGAGACGAGAGAAGCATCTTTCCTCCGAAAGGTCAGGATAGGAAAAGCTGGCAGTGGCAGTAGAATGACAGCGCAGATTGTAAGCACTGCGAGCTCTGATGAATGACACCTTCGTGGTGAGCTGTTCCTGACAGCAGACTCCTGCCGGGATCAGGAGCGTGGTGTCGAAAACCTCCCCTTTGGGATCTACTACTTATCAGGTATCTACTCCCGAAATTGACACCATGGCTCGGAATGTCTATTCCTACAAAGAGAGTAAGAGTTCTCTGACCAAAGAGGGCTTCTGGAGAAATTGAAGACTTCCTCGTTGCGTTTGCTTACTTCTCCTACGATTTGGTACTACCTCCACCACGTAATGCCGTTTCTGAACTCGTAGAGTACTGTGAAGTCAGAAAGATTCGACTTATTATTTGTTGCGATGCTTCTGATAAAAAAAATGTTCGGGCAGTTGCAAGTACAATTTAATGGAAGGCCGTTTTTTAAACTTCACTCTTTTTTCTGACCTCATCATCAACAATGTCGGCTCTCAACCAACCGTTATGACAGCGAGACGACAGGAAGTGATTGACCTAACCCTGTCTAATAGGCATGTGAAGGCCATCACTAACTGGTAAGTCTTAACAGGTGCTACGTTGTCAGACCATAGATATATCGAATTCCAATTGAACTGTGGGTTCTCCCCCTCGCAGCCCAAGCGGAATCCGAGAAAGACGGACTAGGTGCGATTCAGAGAGGAGCTTGAGAAATCCACTCAAGCCCTACCTAAACTCAAAACAAAGCAATTGGTGGAGGATGCCGTTCATAACCTGAGCGGCGCCATCCCAACTGTTTCGAACTCGCATGTCCTGTTAAAAAACCTCCCAGCAGGAAGCCGGTTCCCTGGTGGAACGCTGAGCTCAAATCTATTCGCAGACAAGCCAGAAGTCTCCTGAATAGATCGCTTAAATCGAACTCGAAAGATGAATGGAATAAATATCTATCGAAGCAAAAGGAGTATAAGAAGTTTTGATGATTCCTATAAGTTCTTCTGCGAATAGATCAAATCCCTGAGCGCGACCAGCAAGATGGTTAATATCCTCAGGCGAGGAAAATCGACAATGTAATCAGAATATCTGATGGTATCTTTCCTGAGTCTAAGGTGGAAACTCTCAGTTTACTGCTTCAGTCCCATTTCCCGAGAAATCAGACTGTCATCGGCTCATTGCAAACCTCTTCAATGGTAACTGCGACTGAATCGATGAAAACAACTCGGCGTAGCTGGTATATTGCATCACACGTCACAACGTGGCAACGACAGAGGCCATTGAATTTGCTGTGGCATCTTTCGATGGTTTCAAGTCGCCAGGGATGGGATATACCCTATTATGCTGCAAAAAGGTATAGACCACTGCTTCCTACTCTGAAAAGAACTTTCACTGCTAGCTTGGCATTTGCCTATATACCTATTCCTTGGCGCGCGGTGAAAGTGTCCCTATTTCCCAAAATAGGGAAACAAAATGACTCACTCACCAAGAGATTAAGACCAATCAGTCTAACATCCTTCTTGATGGAAAGCATGGACTAGTAGTGTTGGACGTGCGCAAAGTTGCTTTTCGAATGTATCCTTTCTCGGAGATAAGGTGGACATGCTTATCAGCGCGGAAAATCCTGCAAGGCTGCGCTTCAAAATCTAGTTGGGAGAATCGAATGCGCATTCGAAGAGAAAGAGTACGTACTAGGCATTTTCATTGACATTGAGGGAGCTTTTGATAACGCAACTTTCAACAGCATGTGTAACGCTGCTAGACGGCATGGCATAGATTATGCACTAGTTTTGTAGATCAAATGCAGGCCTCGAACAATGTGTCAAGTCGGGCGAAAACAAGGGCTGCCCGCAAGGTGGCGTCCTGTCTCCGTTGTATGGTGATAAATGTGAGTGATGACTGGTGCACGAGTAATGGGCTGTCGGTTAATCCTCTTAAGACTGATGTGGTTCTCTTCCCGAGAAGGAGGAAAATTACTGGTGCTAAAAGGCATCTCCATCCCGATATCCAAGGAAGTTAAGTACCTGGGAATCATCTTAGATAGCAAGCTTCTTTGGTCAAAGCATGTCGAGTCCAAAACCACAAAAGCGCTGTCAGCTTTTTGGGTTGAAAAATGCAAACTCCAGAGGGACTGTCTGTCTCAGCTGCACGGGGGCTTTCCCCAGCACACCGGAAGCTGCTCTATATACTATAATGAATCTTCCACCATGCCATGTCTCGCCTCAAGAGAAATGGTTTTGACCCCTGTCTTGCCTTCCGACGCAACGAAACCTGCCATCTTATTGCGCTATAATTTCACGGTCAAATTTTCGTGGCATCAGGACTGGTTCGGGCCAGATACTGAACCTGGAATAGACTGTCTTTGCATTTTTCAGATGGCTGTACGATTGGGCAAGATTGGCGCTGGAGTTTTCTTTGAGCGCGAAAACATTCGAATGCACTTCTCGTAAGGAAAATATGCGTCTGTCTTTCAATCAGAGTTAAACGCAATGTAAAAATCATAAGATATGAAAATAGAAACCAATTAGTAGCAAATATAAAATATAAAACTAATATCATTAAGGAGGAAATAACTCATATTATTTATGCAATTCATATGTCCGAAGCAGCTATTATTATTCCCTTAATAAAGGGTGGGCCATGTAGTGATTTTTTTTAAATCGTAGGTTATTTTGACACTGACAGCTGTTTCCGATTCGAAATCTTAACAGAAAGTCAATATCATACCTTTGCGGAACGAAATGAGTCGCTTTATGCTTGAACAACGTTGGGAAATATTGAAAATGTATTTCCAAAGTGAGTACTGTGTAGCCCAAACAGTGGGTTTTTTGAAAAGAAATTTTGGCCGAAATGAAGCACCCAACACGACTGCTGTACGCAAGTTTGTGCAAAAAGTTCTTGAGACTGGTATGCTAGTAGACATCACTCATGGTCCCCGCCGTCATATGGTATGTACAGATGAGCATATGGCTGCTGTGGCCGAGAATGCGGGGCTCAATTCACAAACATCGACTCGTCGTCGATCTCAACAGCTCAATATTTCACACACTAGCCTGGGGAGAATTCTGCACAAAGATCTCGGATTATTCGCTTACAAGGTCCAATTAACTCAGCAATTGAAGGCGCGCGACCATCCGCTTCGTTATCGCTTTGCAGTTTGAGCCTTAGGGCAACTTGAATTGGACAACGATTTTGGGCGAAAAATCATTTTTTCTGACAAGGCGCATTTTCATCTCGGTGACTACGTTAGCAAACAACAAAACCCGCACGTTATTGTCGAGAAGCCAATGCATCCACAGAGGGTAACAGTTTAGTGCGGATTTTGGAATGGTGAAATCATTGGACCATTTTTTTTCGAAAATGAGGCTGGGAACAACGTTTCAGTGAACGGTGGGCGTTACAGAGATAGATAAACCGACTTTTTTTTTTACTGAAATTGAAGATATGGATTTGAACGACCTTTGGTTCATGCAGGATGGTGCGCCATGCCACGATCGAATTTTTGCGCACCGAATTCCCAAATCGTGTTATCAGCAGTCTTGGCGATGTCAATTTGCCGCTTAGGAACTGCAATTTGACTCCTTTGGACTTTTATTTGTAGGGAACCGTGAAGGACCGATGTTATGCCAACAATCGGGAAAGGATTCTTAAGCCCAATATCATCCAAGCAATGCGTGAGCTACAGCGCAAAACCATCAACAAGGTCTGGGAAAATTGGGTTGACAGAATGCGCTACTGCGAAGCCAGCCGAGGCAGCCACTTGAACGACGTTGTATTTCATAATTTATGGGAATGTTTGTTCTTATTAATAAAGCCATAATACATGGAAAGAAATAATTTTGTTCATTTTATTGCATTTTTAAAAAACAAACTTGTATTTGGCCCACCCTGTAAAAGTTTTCTTAAATAAAGTAAAACACTTAATGACGAAAATTTATTAAAAAATGTATTAGAAAAAGAAATAATTAATCTAATAATAATGAACAAGCAGTTGATTTCGCAGAGACAAAATTTGCATCCAATGGATCAACACTAATTTATATTGTAACCATCCCCAAAACAGATGCACAAACACCTAAGTTCTTAATTGTCAAACCAGTAAAGAAATTCAGTTACATACTTAAGACTCCGTATAAAAACATTTTAAATTGTAAAGAAAATATATTTGGAATAGTTAGTAAATGCGAATAGAATAATAACGCAGTTTTATGTAATAATAATAATATAATAGATATAACACGTACAGAGTGCTACCCCAACATGTTACGAAGCCGACCGAACAACTGCAGTAAAATCATCAATCAACACATTCCCGATGCAGAAGGGATCATCCCTGCTACTTTACTCCTCAACGGGTACAATAGACCCATAAAAGTCAACGAGGATCAACTCCAGCTGAATGGAACATTCGTCATTCGTTACAAGAACTCAACAATTTCAATTCAAAGCAGGATATTTTCATCGCACGAGGTATCAAATTCAAATCTACTATCCCTGGAAATGGTTAATCAGCTTATTATCGAAAACACCAAGACAATGGAGCTACACCAAGAAACGAGCAAATGGAAAACAGTCGCCAACCTAACCCTAATCCTGAAAATAAAAAGAATAAAGAACCAGGAAAGAAAATCCTTCATCAAAAGCTCGGAAGAAAAGATGGAAGCAGTTGAATTGCAAGGTCCACAAGGCTCACAATTCGATATCAAGAATTTAAATACCCAGAATTTCACAAACTAGCCAAATACCACTTTTTAATTCCAACGAGCAAGCAGGAACGTTTGCACTGCTCAACAGTTAACGTACGACACATTTGACACACCCCAGAGAATACGTGAGACAATTTGCTAACAATACGCCTGTAAAATAAACATGCCCTAAAGCTCAACCTGTTGTTGAAACACCTTCGCTAACATCGGATGCAACCATCACGCTACACATCCATCCACCACATCATTCCATCCACTGCATCTATGTATCTGCTATCGCCCGAGAACCCAAGCCACTGCACCTGCACATGCACTTTTAATATTTAATGTAGAATAAGAAACTTTGTAGAGTTGAAGTTCATTTTTTTAATTTTTTTTAAACCAAACAATTATAAAGTAATTTAGTTCGCCGATTACAAAGGACGAAACCTTTTCGATCTCGCGCAATAAGGGAACTACACAATATTTGTGTATTTTTTCTGAAAAATCATCAAACGTGAATTTTATTTTGGAATTAAAATTGCTAGATAAGATAAAACATAGTTGCAGGAAGAAAGAATCTTCAGAAGGGCAATGAGGAAGAACACAAAAATAAAAAATAAGTTTACACTAACCATGTGTAGTAAATTCATGGCATGTTAATCAAATCGGGTGCTAAAAGGTTAGACTACGGGGACATATGAAGGCATAGCGCCGACACTTCAGCCTCTGTCTACCAACTCCTACCTCCTCCTCCACGCGATGGCTCCTGGGTGCCTAGTACCTCAACTGTAGATCGGGCAGACCCCTTTATAAGGTTGTTGGGGGCAGCAAAGGAGAGAGGGAGGAGTCTAAGCCGCCATCAGGGCTCAGCTTCTTCCTCGGGACGGCGGCGGAAGGGCACAGGCCTTTGTTCTTGTAAGTAAGAACCTGGTCCTCCATAAATAAACAATTGTTCAGAGACAACCAATAGCCTCGGATACGGACGGATTACATGACGACCCCCGCAAAAGTAAGTTTAAAAGGAAACGAATTTCGGATCGGTACCTGGAACATTAGGTCCCTTAACAGACCAGGTGCGGCCGGACAACTGGTCAAATCTCTAGACGGCTATAAGGCGGACATTACCGCACTCCAAGAAGTGCAATAGGATGGGTCAGGTAAAAAGCGGATGAAAAACTGTGATATCTACTACGGAAACTGCTACAGAGAAAATAAACGCTTATTCGGATGCGGATTTGTTATTCGAAGACGACTCAGACAAAAAGTCGTAAGCTTTCGGTATGTAAGCGAACGCCTCATAACTATCCGCACTAAGGCCAATTTCGGCAATATAAGCTTAATATGTGTCCACGCCCCCACAGAGGAGAAAGACGACTGACATAAAGATGACTTCTATGATCTCCTAGACAGAACATATGTCCAATGTCCCAGCTATGACACCTAAATCATTCTAGGAGATTTCAATGCGAAGCTGGGTAAGAAAGCTATCTGTTAACGAGTCGTAGGAAAGCACAGTCTACATAACACAATGTCAGAAAACGGACTAAGGCTAGTGGACTTTATGGCGGGACGTAATCTCGTAGTAGCAAGTACACGATTCCCACACCTCAACATTCATACGGGGACCTGACGGTCACCCGATCAATCGTCAACCAATCAAATTTATCACATTGCGATCGACGACAGATACTCCTCTAGATGCCCGAACCTTTCGAGGAGCCTACATCGACTCGGATCATTACCTTGTTGCAGCTAAGGTACGGATGCGAATTTCTCGGAATCAATGGAGTCGAGTAAGAACACCGAAATTTTACGTCGGAAAGCTGCAATCGCAAGAGACCGCCAAAACCCTCGCCGATCAAGTCTCCCTCAAGTTCTCTCAAGACCCGATGCAATCTGCACAAACCATAGAACAGCAATGGAGACGTTGTCAGAACGCCATCAGAGAGGCCGCCTCAGATGTACTCGGTTTCAAGCCACCAGCTTCGAGAAACCCCCAGTTTGATGACGAGTGCAGACAGGCCCATGTAGAGAAACAGAATGCATACATGAATAAGCTGCATCGAAGGACGAGAGCTGCCCGCGAGCTTTATGAACAAAAAAGGAGCATACGCTTCTGAGAAAAAAAAAAGAGGAGCATGAGAAGCGCGAGATCGAGGAGATGGAGAGATGCTATTGCAGGAACGACGTTCGAAAGACCGGGAGCTGCTCTAGATGTTATGATGAATCTTCCACCTCTTGACATATACATATACATATATCAGAGGGTGCGCATTGAAAGCCGTTTCTCGCCTAAAGAGAAATAGTCTTTAGTACAACTCGCATTAGAGTGAAAGTGTTGCGGAGAAATATCCTTCGACCCCTGTCTCATGGATATGCCTTCTGACGCAATGACACTTGCCATCCTACTGCGCTGTAATTTCATAGTCACATTTCCACGGCGTCAGGACTGGCTTTGGCCAGACACCGAACCTGGAATGGAATGTCTTCGCATTTTCACAGATGGCTCCAGGACTGGGCAGGGATCCGGCGCTGGAGTTTTCTTTGAGCGCGAAAACATTCGACTGCACTTCTCGTTAGGAAAATATGCGTCTGTCTTTCAATCGGAGATTTACGCAATCCTAATGGCCGTGCACTATGTTGTAAAACACAGGTGGAGGGGAAAAAGCATATGCGTCTGCAGTGACAGCCAAGCTGCACTCATAGCTGTATCCAACCCTTTATCCAACTCCGAATTAGTGCATGAAGTCAAGACCTATTTGAACAAAGTCGGAAGACTAAATTCACTTAGGCTTGTATGGATCCCAGGTCATTCTGGAATCTAAGGAAACGATATCTCCGATCAACTCGCTAGGAAGGGCTTAGAAGAGAGTTTCTCAGGACCTACACCCGCCTTAGGTCTACCTGCTTCCACGGTCAAATCTGACATCAATGACTGGGTCTTTAATGCACACAGTCGTAGATTTAGGGAATATCCAGGATGCAGGACTAAGCGCGTACGCCCTGATGTTTGCAAGAAGTCCGCAACATTTTTCTTATCCTTAAGGAGAAATGATTGCAGAAGGCTAACGGGCGTCATTTCGGCCCAGTACACTTTTGCCAAGCATATCAACGTCCTTGGCATCCGTGAGACGCCTACCTGTGTTGCATGCTGCGAGGAGGATGACACAGCGGAACACTTTCTCTGCGACTGTCCCGCCTTCGCTCGTGCACGGTGGCGCACGCTTGGGGTCGACATAGTGGGTGCCGAATCTCTTAGCTCTACATCACTGAAGCCCGTCCTCACTTTTCTCCGGACAACGGGGAAAATACAATAAAGAAAGGTGTCTGTCTGGTAGTACAATGGACTAGTATTTGTGTCTGAGTGCTCCAACAGATAGAAGAAGCCTCCAACAAAAAAAAAAAAATAAGTTCTCGCTGTTTATCAGAGATGGTATAAGTGCTGGTCGTTGTGACATATCCACAACATCATGAACCAAAAATCGTCATTTGCGGGAAGTGTTGCTTTTCTTCTTTCATTCGAAGCAAACGGCGGCTGGAGCGCATTGAGTACTCCAAAAAGTTTAAGAAGATACTGCCCTAAGTGAAACAATGTGCCGTGATTGATTCCGTCGCTTCAAAGATGCTGATGCTTCTACGTCGTCGGCTCGGCTGAATATTCACGCTGCGAAAATTATGCTGTGTATTTGGTGGGATCAGGCGGTGTTATTTATTATGAGCTGTTGAAACCAAATGTATCGAACTCAATTGATGCGATTGAGCCGAGTACTGCGCGAAAAGCGGCCACAACACGAGCAAAAGCACGAAAAAGTGATTCTACAGCATGACAATGCTCGGCCTCACGTTGCCAAGCCCGTTAAAACCTACTTAGAAACGCTCAAATGGGAAGTCCTACCCCACCCGCCATATTCTCCAAATATTGCGCCGTCCGATTATACTTGTTCCGTTCGTGCACATGGTCTGGCTGATCAACCGTGCCATTCTTATGAAGACATCTCAAAATGGTTTGATTCGTGGATAGCCTCAAAAGACGAACATTTCTACCGTGATGGTATGCGACTTCTACCAGAAAGATGGGAAAAAGTTATCGCTAGCGATGGGTAATATTTTGAATAATTCATTTGTAACCGTTTTTTTTTTTCACAATTAAGTTGCATTTCCATCAAAAAAAAATAGCGAGAACTTCGTTGCGCTCCTACTACCTCCTAGTCATGTCATAAGTTCTGTTACAAATATAAAAGGCTATAAAAAAAAAGCACTAAACATATTGTATTCAAAATTATTTCATTTATTAGAACACAATATTGGTTATTGAAAAAAGTTGGGTGCATTCTAAATGACCGCATTTTGCTTTAACACAGGCTTTTAAACGGTGTGGCCATTGGGCTATAGCGGCACGTACGGTTTCCATGGAGATCGTGGACGCTGCTCTGGTTAATGCTGTTTTAAGGCTTTCCAAATTTCTGTGGGGAGTCTTGCAGGCCATGTTCTCCAATTCACCACTCCTGCGTGGTTTTGGCTTTGTCCGCTGGAACAGAGTCCTGTTCAAGATCCATCTGTGTCCATTGAAAAGGGTGTTGGTCAAACCTTTCACAACACCCTCTAGCACATCTTCTTGGTAAACCTTTGCACCAGTTTTTACGCCCTTTTCACAGAAATGGAGGGATGTGACATGGTGAGAGACCCCCCACCAAACCATTACGGAACAGGATGATGGCCACGTTGAACCCTTGGAACAATTTTTTTCGCTTCCTTGGATGAAGTGGCATAAATCTTGTCATTTTGTTTGAAAACTTCGTCTACGGTAAAAATGCCTAATTTTAGTTAGAAGATGACCCGTGGACCGACGATAGGCTTTCATAAGCAGATCATCCCGAATCAGCCTAGATATGGATCTGGTTGATATATCCAATCATGTCCAAGGATGATCTTCTGCTTCCTAAGGGGCTTTCTCCGAATTCGTTCAAGTACTGCCTTTACTACCGCACTCGTATGGACGACGCGCGGGCGACCACTTCTTAGCCTGTCCTCTACTCTAGACTCGATAAACGAATATTCTTTATATTCCGAGTAGTTTTAGCAACTCGAAAATTTGGCCAGCAGTCTTTCTGCACTTATGCAACGCTATTACCGCGACTCGATTCTCTTTTATGCCCCGCTCCATGTTAATAGTTCGCAAACTGAAACCAAACTGACTAGTATTCTTCACTGATCAGTGCATGTGGTCTGAAAAAAAAGTTAACGGTTTTATTCCCGAAAAAAGTTTTGAACAATAAGCGCTGGAAATTGTGTAACAGAACTTATGGCAGGACTAGGTAGATAGCTTGGGAACTTTTTTTTACGACAGCCATGATTTCTAAAATAAAACATAGCAATTATGTACCAACCGCGAGAAAATTAGCTGATCAATGGTAAATTAAAATGTAAATACAATTCATCTACGATCTACGAGTGTAAAAAATTCGGAGAGAAGTAGCTGTAAAATAGCTGCCCAGTTACAATAAAATCAAACACCAAAAAAATGGAAACAAAAATACAACGAAATAAGAGATCATGGATGGAAAGTTGCGTTTACTGAGTCACGAATGGCAAAGATTTGGGTATTTCTTTAACCGAGGTATTGCGTTTATCGAGGGTTGCTTTTACCGAGGGCGTACTGTATATTCAAGTGCTTATTAACTAACATAGACATATAACTCCCAAGATAGTCAGGTTTAGAATTTACGGACTTCATCCTACTTAATGCATCTCAATTAGTAGTTGAATCAAATTCAAAAGCCTGGTGGCCATGCTACATCTGCAAAATCTTACCTAAAATCCAGTGCCGTTAAAAATGGAAACACTTAAGTAAAATGTGAAAAAAGCCAATTGATTTAAAATGAAAAAAGAAACTGCTTACCAGGAATTGTTTCAGCTCGATACGTGATAGTAATTAATTATCCGCTCAGTGTCTGTTTGTGCTTTTAATAAATTGCTTAAATCTTCCTCCCCTCAACTTCAATCGACTCCTAGATGGACTTGAATGTGTGTATTTGAATTTATATACTTAACACTCAGCACCTCCACCTGACATCTCTGACAAATCAATTACTCACTCACGCAAATGCATTCCACAAAAAAAAAATTACCATACCTACATATATCAGCTAAGAATGTTCACTTAATTAATTAACTTTCATTAAAACCCAACAAATTTGCCCTTTTTCTTATTTATTTTTTTTTTTTCGACGAACTTTTAAGGAACGAAATTTGATTTAATGTTTAATTTTAACTAAGTCGTATTTTATTTGACTTTAATCATTCGAATGAAAAAAAAACAATTAAATTAGATATAAACACATACACATACTCGTTACACCTGTAAGGTAAAAAGGACGAACAAGAAGAAGAGACACATATTACAATGCTATTTGCAAGTGTATAGATGCAGACTTTTTATTCCTTTTCACTTTCCGTTTTTTTTTTTTTTTGAAAATAATTTCCCTTATACGAGAAAAGGGAATAAAAAAGACCGACTTTTTTATGCAAGCGAACAACCCCAGCAATTGAAAGAGAGAGACCGAACGACCATCAACCGGTAGAAGGAAAATGCACACATAGATAAATAGATATAGATTTATAGGTTGTAGGTTGGTTTCTAATGAAGGAGATTGGAATAGGATAGGTTTATATACGTCAATAGGATATGAATGACAACGTCGATGACGGGGGTTATAGCAAAACATGGGTGATGGAAAGTAATTAGGGTGGCCATGAGGTATCATATTGATACTAACCCATTGATAAGTAAACATATCACATCAACTGTGTAAATACAAAAAAACAAAAAAGTATCGGCGAGAAACCACTTCAGGTCCAGAGTTGACTATGCCACTCATGGCCTCATCGATGATAACAGAAATGAAGTCCGTTTCCATAGGCATTGTATAGTCGACCGATTCAATAATCCCATAGGACGACAAGTACCAATAGCATATGTTCTTCAATCTACATATATTTCAAGGCAAACCAAGGTACAATAGAGCGAAACGGATTCCACCTTTTTCTCTTCTCTCTATGCTCATCGTTTCCATATGATGCTTCTTCCCACTCGTACATCGACATCGAAGCGAAATCCTCGTTCATAGTTCGAGGTAATCAAACAAAATTACTACACACGGCTGATCGATAAGCAGTATGGGACATAAAAAGGCAAAGCAAAATGTATATATGCCGATCGGGGGAGGATGAAAAAAAAAGGTATTGCAAGGATAACGGTTGGATGGACGTCGGTTACTCGCCTGTCCGGGAGATACAAATTTCAAATCGGATCCTCCTGCATGTATTCCACTTTTATGGCATAAAAAATAAGTTTTTTTTCCTATAGTCCTCCTTGCCAACTGGTTGTTGCAACTGATTGTACGAATATGTATGTTTCCGAACAATTCCCGAGCGACGGATCGGATTCAATTTCTCGAAATTACTCCTTTGAAACTAACATTGCCAGCGCAACTGATACCATCAACGAGCAGATGAAGATAAATAATAAAACTAAATCAGCAAAAATGAACAAATTTTTACTTAAAAAACCGATGCGCAACGGAAAATGTAACCACACGACGGATCTTTAGTGTAACGCACGACGGGAAAACTCTAACCGAACTGTTTAAGGTAGGAAAACTTTCCAAAAAAAAAAAAAAAAAATGAAAATTCAAGTCCAGCAAGTAGTCCGGAGAGAGAGCAATAGAGAAATTTGGGGAGAGAGCCCTGATACTGGAGGGGCATTTTCTCAATGTCTCAAAATCTCTCACTTTCCCATCAGGTGGCAAGTATCCATATGGTTGTATTGGTCACTCATGTTACTAATTTTCCTATTTCAAATGCAAAAAATTAGTTTCGTTACGAGAAAAACCGTTAGGCGCCATATCAAGGGATTAAAATTCCCCACATCTGGTCAGTTTTCCTCTAATTCATTTATAGCTATAGCTGGAATCCATTGGTTACCAGATGCAGGTTCTCAATGCCGAAATTCAACAGATTATTTATTGCATGAAGGTTGCACGTTTCTGTGTATAGGCCACACGTTGCCACTTGTTATTTATAACCCTGCGCACTGCTCGGACGGAAGAATGTGTAGCTTTACATCTCAGAGAACGCGAAAGCTTTTGCTCAACTGAATAGCACAAAACAGTGGTGAAGAACTATCACTTATTTCGGGGGCGTATGTGGAATTTTTTCGTCGTTTTTTTTTTTCTTTTTTTTTTTTCTTTCGAGTTTAGAGTGTTCTGCGACTTACGCAAAAGACACGTGAGAAGTTCAACGTAAAGGCAAACCTATTCTACCTTTGGATTTGATTTGAATTTGACGCCCCAAGCAGAGGCACTTTATTAGCTTAATGAAAGTTATAATAAAGAAATATAAAAACTTAAACAATTTAAACACTTGTTATCTATTAGAGAAAAAAAATAAGCAGAGAACGAATGGCGGCGGGAGAGGACATTTTCGGACGAATTCGGTTAAGTGTACAGGGCGGGCCAAATACAAGTTTATTTTTAAAAATGCAATAAATTGAACAAAATTATTTTTTTCCATGTATTATGGCTTTATTAGTAAGAACAAACATTTCCATTAATTATAAAATACAACGTCGTTCAAGTGGCTGCCTTGGAGTAGTGCATTCCGTCACCCTATTTTTCCAAGACCTTGTTGATGGTTTCGGACTATAGCTCACAGATTGCTTGGAAGATATTAGCCTTAACAGCTTAAATCGTTTCCGGATTGTTAGCATAACACCGGTCCTTAACGGTTTCCCACGAAAAAAAAGTCCAAAGGGGTCAAATCGCAGCTCCGATTGGCATCGCCAAGATGGCTGATAACACGATTTGGGAATTAGATAGATAGATCATGTTATTTCGTATAATAGTGTGTAATTGTTACTGCACAGTATAATTTAGAGATGTGATACTGCAATATCTTTCAATAAAAGCATTGTATACATGTGAAAAAAGTAGAAAGAACTAATTAAGGTAATTACAGTAATTTGGAGGAAAATACGAAGAAAAACCTCCAATGAAAGGAGAAAAAAACAAGGGAAAAAAATCAGAAAAATAAATAAATAAATAAGTAAATAAATTAATATAATCAGTATAACAAATAGATAATTTAAGGCAGTACAATTAAAAGAGATTATGTATCACTTAAGTTTTGAATGAGGAGATTATCAGCAATAACTACAGCGTTCTTGAAATTTTATTTTCGGTTTTTTTATTCAACATTCGTTTTTCTATGAGCATCTATGGTTGAGTGAAGCCACGGTAAATTTAACACCATTTTAAGTACTTTATTTTGGGATACCTGCAATCATTTAATATGACATTGTACACAATCTCCCCAAACTTGGCATCCATATAGCATAATTGCCTGAAAGATAACTTTGTAGGTGATCATCTTATTTCCTGTAGAGAGTAATGATTGCCGTCACCAAAGGGGCGAACACCTTGTTAATTTCGACGAGGGATCTCTAGATGATCTTCGAATCACTGAAGAGAAAAAAAATCCGCGGGAATCGACGGAATATCTAATGTTGTGCTCAGGCATCTCCCACCAGTGGCTGTACAGACGTACACCATTCTGTTCAACAATTCACTGAATAATGTATATTATCCAGTGGATTGGAAACAGCGGTGGTGCAACCGATTCCCAAGAGGGGTAAAGATACTTCAAACCCATCAAATCTTCGGTCGATAAGTCTCCTTCCGAGTATTGGCATGGTTTTCGAGAAGGTGATCCATAGAAGTTGAAGATCAACTGCCAGAAATGAGAAACTATTTCGTTCAGAACGCCTTTGTCTAGGACCTCTCGAGACACTAGAAAAAATTGGTGTGGGTTCTCAATTTTGGACAAGACAGGCGCCCACCGGCGAAACAAAATGTAGTCAGATACCTTGGGATCTGGCTAGATCAGTATCTATATTTTGACAAGCATATAGATGCTGCTCTGGCAAGGGCCCTGAGGCGCTTTCGCTCTGACAAGAGGCTGTTTCATTTCAGCCAACTTAATTCCAGAGTGAAGGTAATTTGCAGCATGGCCTTAATCAGGCCCATGATTGCCTACGTATGTGCCATCTGGTTCAATGTGAGAGCCAGCTTAATGGAAAAGCTTCGGGTGTTTGAAGGACAATGTCTCAGGACTTGTCTCGGATTACATAGGACACCCGAATCTGAGTACATGAATATTTACCCGAACGAGGGGCACAGAGGAGTGGTGCGCCAGCATCAACGCTTTTGGTGGCTGGATGAAACTACGTCAGTGGACACTTCAATAGCTTCAGCCTCTTCAAGGCAGGGCTTGCCTAACACCAAGGCTTACATAGTCTAGGGTAGAGTAGGGTAGGTTAGGGTAGAATAGAACAAAAAAAGAATAAAAACCAAAAAAAGGTATAAATATATAAAAATTAAAAAAAAACGGATATACAGGGTGCCCCACAAGCAGTGTGCCAAAAAGCTAGAGCGTGTAGCCCTGGCCAAGACAAGAAAAAAATCGTACGGGAGAGGGGGTCTATTCCCCCCCGTTAAGCCGGGAGGGGCAATTTTCTAAAAAATTGACTTAATTTGGAAAAAAAATTATTAAAAATCAACAGTAACAGCCACAATGCCGCGATATACTTTTTTGTAAAGCCAGGAACCTCTTCTTTGATCTTGTTTTTAAACGAAGCTGTTGTAAGGAATAGTTTTTGAGAAATTAATTTTCAAACTCAAAATTTTGAAAAAAAAATTGGAAAAAAAAAATTTCGAACTACTTTTTTCCAAAATTGTATGTAATTCTTTTTGGCACACTGCTCGTGGGACACCCTGTATATACCATATACTTCTTCTTCTTCTCCTTTTTCCGGCGTTGTTATGGTCAGAAGTGTAGGACCATAACCTTCCCACTTAACAGCATTCCTACTGGTCCGCTTGTGGGGTCCGCCGGTTTGACCTCAGAAAGTAGCGGCAGGCTTCCCGGTTTGGGATTACTTCATCGCTGAGGCCAATCAAATGCTGGTGTTTTTGCATTTTTGCATTTGTTTGCACCAATTGTTTTTCGGCCTGCCTTTTTTTTTTTTTTTTTTTTTGTGACACGGGCATGCTCCAGATTTTTTTGTTTGATCTTACTCTTACAACACCGGTGATCTCCAGTCGTGTCAACCCACCGATTTGCATGTACACTTGTGGGGCAGTTTAATGGTGGTATATGTATGTGTCCCTAGGCTCACCTTGGTGTTTTCTAAATTGCCTAGATCTGATTTTTGTTTACCTTTGTTTTAGTCGCCTTTTACGACAAGCGGGAGGTATCGCTGCAGGGATATTCTTAACCCGTCCCTGCACGGGTATATATATACCATATACATATATATAAAATAGATATAAAGTTAGAATGAGATAGGTTTAGTTAGGGTTACGTAGGCTTAAAGTTTATATAAATATACATATATAAAAAAAAATATGATATGCTTAGTTTTTTGAAAAAAAAATTTCTTAGCTTTAGTTAATCACATAATATAATAGAGATTTTCTTGATGTCTGTAACCACTCAAGGTCAGGCACTCAACTATTAGTACATTTAAATGTGGGAAATTATTATTTTGAGTAGATACCGTGTTATCTCAACTATTAGTACATGTTAATGTGAGGAATTGATTGATGAGTGAGAGAGAGATGAGAGTTTTTGATGGTTTTTAATGGTTGGTAACTGAGGGTGGTGGTGGGACAAGAAGAAATCAAGAAATGGATGGAATCTTATGGAAATGGTAACCATAATCAAAGATATCAACGAGCTCAATTTCTAGTTATAATAATGTTAATTGTAAGTTTTTTATATAAAGGGTGTCTCAGTAAGAGTGCACTTTTTCATTTTAAAATAAAAAGAAGTATTTTATGACAGAGTCGTGATATTTTTATTGTATTGTAAAGAAGACATGTTCAGATTAAGTATGGAATAAAATATCCGGCAAATGACCCCCACGGCTCCGATGATAGGCCATTACTCTTTTCATGAAATTTTCGATGACTTTTGCACAGAGATGTGGCTGTATCTCACCGATGACGCGTTGGATTTCTGATTTGAGCTCAGGAATTGTTTCGGGTTTATTCGCATAAACCCGAGATTTCACAAAACCCCAAAGAAAAAAATCGCACGGCGTTAAATCGCACGGCGTTAAATCGCACGGCGTTAAATCGCACGATCTTGGTGGCCAGTTGACATCAGAATTTCGTGAGATAATGTGTTCTGGAAATCGTTGCTGCAATAAGTCGATTGTTTCATGCGCGGTGTGGCAGGTTGCGCCGTCCTGCTGAAACCACATGTTGTCCAGATTCATGCCGTCCAGTTGAGGCCACAAGAAGTCGTTATCATATTCCTGTAACGAATGCCGTTCACAGTCACTGCAATTTCGGCCTCATTTTCAAGAAAGTAAGGTCCAATCACGCCGCCTGACCAAAATCCGCACCAGACAGTTACTCGTTGTGGGTGCATTTGTTTCTCATGGATTGCATGAGGATTTTCTGAGTCCCAAATTCGACAATTTTGTGTATTCACGAAGCCATTCATATGGAAATGCGCTTCATCGGAGAAAATTACTTTTTTCGAAAAATTGGCATCGACTTCACTTTGCTCCATTACCCACTCTGGTTTACAGCAGCAATGTTTTCAAGAGACCGACCGGTACGTTGACGCAAAGGATTCTTATTATCCATAATTGACCCAGTTTCTTCAAATTTTTTGACCACTCTTCGAATGGTTGACACATTAGATGCACTTTCTCGGCTGAAAATTTGGCGAAGTTTGCGAGCGGTTTCAGCGTAACTTTCCCCGTTTTTGTAATGAGTTTTCACAATTATAACGCGTTGTTCTTTCGAAAAGCGCTCCATTTTTAATAATCGGAATAAACAGAGGTGACAGCTGTCAAATTTCAGAGTTGCCACTTGCATGAAAAAAAAAATATTCAAATTTTAAAAAGTGCACTCTTACTGAGACACCCTTTAGTAGACGAAAGACATATGTTAAATTATACTGTTTGTTTTAAAGTGCCCACCTAGGGCCTCATTTTTGCTTAGGATAAGATGGATCTAAGAATTTATGAATAAAAATGAATGAGTAATGATTTGCTATTTATAAATGGATAGAGCATTTTGGTCGTAATCCCACCTTTTCCCAAAATTGGGAAATCCGATAAATAAATATTGCACAGTATAGGCGCCAGGACTGAACCTTATGGGACACCAGAATTGAAATAAATTTGTTCAGAGACGGTACTATTCACTTGGATAACGAAACGACGAAGAAACTTTGGACCATTTTACAAATATATTCCGGAGAACGAAGATGTATTAGGTTTTACAAGAGACCACCATGCCATAGAGTATCGAACGCTTTTTCGATGTCAAGCAGAAGCAAGCCACTTGGTTTGCCTGTTGCTCGAATGGTTTTAACGTGATTACATAGCCTTAGTACCTGGTGCGTTGAGCTGTGCTGTGATCTAAATCCAAATTGTTCATTGCGATAAATATTATTATTACAGATATGCTTTAGAATTTATTTTTTTTTTTAGAACTTTCTCGTAAATTTTGCTGAGAGTACTAAGGAGACTTATTGATCGATAACTGTTAGGATTTTCAGTAGATTTTATAATGGGTAGCCAGCCTTTATAGGGTACTATTTTAGCTAGTTTCCATCTGTCAGGAAAACACATCATCTTTAGACAAGCCTAAGAATCTCCTTCCGCTTCTAGGGAGATGTTTGATATAAACATTTGTTATCAAGCCAAGACCTCCTGTCTTGCGGATTTTTGAATTGTTGATAAAAAAATCAATATCAGCTTCTGATACAAAGATTGCAGCAGGAATTTGATTTAAGTTATTGGTAAGGAAGTTCTGAACTGTATTTTTCACCACGTCATTTGTTACTTGATTACCAAGATTTCTGGATACAAGGTGGTTGTTTTGTTTTTTTTTTTTATTTATTTTTCTATATCTAACTTATTTTAGACAAAAATGCTTAAGCCTAGATTAACTATCTTAACTAATTATAATTACCTTACTGGCTCTGTGCGGGCACTCTAAAGCAGACTGCACGTTCTTAAAACTATGTTTTTCGAATTAATTAACAACCTAATTAAAATATATGAAAATAAAGCTAAGAAAATTTCAGAAAGGCAAAAACTTAGCATCTGGTTGTCTGCAGAACTTTGTGCAAGTGCATTTGCTTTCTCTGAGTCTGTAAAGAACGTATTCGAAGAAACTTTGAGTAATGGTGAATGCCTGTTTTTGTTCCTTATGACTTTGATAACGTTTCAAAAAGGTTTGGCATTTTTCTCAAGGCTTTTAAGTTTGGTGTTCCATTCTTTATTGAGAAATTCTAAAATTTGTTCAGAAATCATATTATTGAGATATTTTAATTACTATCTAAAACATGGCTGACGGTACCTCTGCCAATCGAGTCTGCATTTTTTTCTAAGCTTAATAAGATCCAAAACTTGGTGGGAAAGTTTAGGAGAGAATGTCCTTTTTGGAACTTTTGATACAGCATTTTCAACTGAATTTAAGATATGTGCTTCAAAGTCAGTGATCATGGAGTTCACATCATCTTTGCTGGAAATATTATCTAGACTCATTTGAGCATTTCTCAGTTTTACATTGATTTCTTTCTTTCACGTTTTTTATATCTAGAATATATTCCTCTCTCTTTTCTCCCGAGCGGAGGATTTGACAAATGACCGGACTGGGGTCAAGGCTAAGGGCACTCACCGCGATAGGATGAGTAACATGACTAGTAACAATTGTGATAAAGATATCAAGTACAGAAGGATTATAGCGAGAATTTGTAGGAATATATGTTGAGGTAGAAGGAAACAAAACAGAAAGGTTGTGTATGAGAGAGATCATGAATATTTTCCCAGGAATTTGCTCCTTGACAACCCCAAGCCCTATGCCTAAAATTTAAATAGCCACCAAAAAGAAAGGTATTATTTTGAATAAATAATTTAAGTAGGTCATTTTTAGGAGCAGACTTTTCGGTGAGTGTGTGGTTTCCACCAGGGAAGTAGGCACAAAAAATTTTAATAGGACTATGATTTTTCAGCTTGATCTCAACACCTACATTCTCTACAAAGTGAAGCGAATGTTGAATTGACCGTTTTATAAGAATGGCTCCTCCTCTTCCAATTCTATCAGTCCTGTAACATTTAAAATTAGGTGTAGATAAATTTAAGTAATTTTTTAGTAAGGTTTCAGTGACTAGTGCAATATGTATGTAGGGTCACCCTACATTTTTACTTCCACGATCCACACAATACCCGTTAAGGAGAAACGACGTGACTTAAGAAAAGAGGGAGGACAGTGGCTACGGAGAAGCGAAGCGGTAAAGTCAAGCTCGGGTCAAGTTCAAATTCGTGTCCACTTTAAATTGAATTGAAAACATTGAGAATCACCGTATTTCATTTGCTAAATAAATCCCCCAAAATCCCCATCCTACATGGTGTCAGAAGTGGGATTGCATAGAGACGCAGCAAAGTGATCTGTTAACGAGATAAAAAAAAAAAAAAAATTTGAACGACGAATCAGATAAAAAAAAAACAAAACAAGCAAAAAAGTGAAGTGAAAAGGGCCTTTAAAGAAAGTACGGTGAACGGAAAAACGAAAAATAATTTAAAAATAGTGCAACAGTGAACAAAAAAAAAAAAAAAAAACCGCAAGTCCTCAAAACTGGTGAGATCTCCGTTTATTAGAAAAGCTTGAAGAGAAACTGCATGAATTTTAATAAAAGCTTTCATTCCAAGTTCAAGACAAATCTGAAAAGCTTAAGGAAACGCACTACATTAACGACTGTGTTCCTGTCAATTTTATTACGTCAATGACAGTTGATTATTTTGTTTATATTTTTGCATGATTATTATTCTCTCTATTTTTGCATGAGTTTGCATGAATTAAGTAAATTTTTTCGGGTAAGATAAATGAATGGATGAATTAAGTTCCCTAACAACGAGAACCTTACAAAGTTTATTTAAGCAAAGGGGTGTGTCCCATAGTTACAAATTAAAGACCGAACTTGTGGAACGGCTTAGAATACTGATGCAAGAAGAAGAATCGAACCAAGAGATCACTGATAATAAGATTACTGATAAGGGGGAAGTTTATAAGGAAGTAGATATGCGGCACGAAAATAATTTTGTGTTTAAAGATGTTGAAGAATCCCTGGAAATTTTTACGGGTGAAACCGGTAAAAACGTCAAAAGGTGGTTAAATGATTTTGAGGAAATCTGTACAGTTTGTGGATGGAATGATATCCAGAAGTATTTATACGCCAGACGTCTTTTACGAGGCGCAGCTAAGCTCGCTATCGAAGCCAAAATGGGAGTGTGTAGTTATGACACATTGAGAAGCACGCTATTATCGGAATTTCACGATCCTCGTCCCAGCATTGATATTCATCGCGCTCTAGAGTCTCGCAGGAAACGTCATACTGAGAGTTTTTTAGAGTATTTTTATACCATGCAGCAAATTGCCAACGAAGGAAGCGTCGACAACCCATCTCTTATTTCTTATGTTGTTGAAGGCAGACCAGGTGACGCTATGAGCAAGGCTGTTCTCTATGAAGCGACGACACTGGACGAATTAAAAAAGAAGTTCATCGTTTATCAAAATATGCGACGTTCCAGTGGAAGCAGTTTTAAATCGAGAACCAAGGCGGAAGGCCAGGCTGGTCCATCTTCCAGGGAATATCAAGGCGGTAGGAGATGTGGCAACTGTGGTTCGTTTTCGCATGCCTCTCAAGAGTGCCCTGATAGGAGCAAGGGCTCGCGCTGTTTTTCATGCAGCGAATTCGGGCATATCGCGACTAGTTGTCCCAAAAGGACGCGAGGTCAAAGTAGTGGTTCAGATGGTAGGCACAATGTTAACCGTATTAGCGCAAATAGCTCCAGAGTTTTCGTAAACGTCGGTGGAAAGATTTATCATGCACTAATTGATACCGGAAGCGAAGTTACAATCATGAAGGAGTCGGTCAAGCGTGAAGCAGGATTGGGTAACTACGATCCTGAAGTGGTGCTATTAGCTGGATTTGGTGCTAATGAGCTTCGTAAGCCATTGGGTTCTATTATTGTGGATGTCAAGGTTCGAGGCGAAAATTATACGGTTCGTTTCCAAGTGGTCCCAGATAACTGGACATCTGATGATATTATTCTGGGTAACAATTTTTTAGAAAAGGTCTCTCTGTTAATTGAGAACGGCGAAGTCAAAGTTTGCAAGCCAACTTCGACGAATGAAAGAGAAGATCCTGAAATTTTTTTAAAGGACATCAAATTGGTGAACACCGTAAAGTACAATACAATGGATTTAGTACGAAAGGTGAAAGATGGAGCTATAAGGAGGCAGCTAATTACCATGATTGAAAGCTATAAGCCGGAAAAGGTAGAAAAATCATGCATCGAAATGAGCATCTTACTGGAAGATGAACGACCCATTTACCAAAAAGTGAGGAGGTTAGCGCCGACGGAAAGAAAGCAGTGGACGAACAGATTCAAGAATGGATGCGCGACGGAATTATACGGCATAGTCGATCAAATTTTGCGAGCCCTATAGAAATAGTTAAAAAGAAGGATGGCAGTAATAGGCTCTGCATTGACTACCGTAAGCTTAATACGAAGATCATCAAGGACCGATATCCTTTGCCAGTTATAGAAGATGTGTTGGAGAAGCTATATGATGCTCTGGTTTATACGACTTTAGATCTTCGCAACGGATTTTTCCATGTTGGCATCACCGAATCCAGTAGAAAGTACACCTCTTTTGTAACACCGGATGGACAATATGAATTTTTAAAGGTACCCATAGGATTATGCAATTCACCCTCAGTTTTTCAGAGATTCGTAAACACGGTATTTCATGACCTGATTCGAGAGGATTACTTACTTCTTTGCATGGACGATGTCGTTATTCCTGCGAGAAATGAACAAGAAAATCTTGAGAAATTAAGAGTAGTCTTGAAAGTAGCCCAAGAAAATGGCTTGGTCATCAAATGGGAAAAGTGCGATTTTTTAAGCAAGTCTATTGAATTTTTAGGACACGTCGTTGAACAGGGCAGTATAAAACCATCTGTTGAGAAGATAAGGGCTGTAAAAGGATTTCCAAGGCCCCGCAATGTTAAAGAAGTACAAAGCTTTCTGGGGTTAACGGGATTTTTTCGGAAGTTTGTACCTAATTATGCAACTTTTGCTAGGCCTTTATCGGACTTAATACGAAAGGACTCAACATTTGAATTTGGGACGGATCAGATTGCTGCTTTTCAATCGCTTAAGGAAATACTTTGTAAAGAGCCAGTTCTAAAACTTTTCAATCCGCATCTGCAAACCGAGTTGCATACAGATGCGAGTTTGGTGGGGTACGGAGGAGTTTTGCTTCAAAAGCACGATTCGAATTTTCATCCAGTTTTTTATCTCAGTTTAAAGGAATATTTTATGCCCAGAATGTTGGAAAAGGCCCCAAGGAGTCGTATCAAATTGTATTGCTTGCATCCTAGCTACAAAAAAGGAAGGAAAGCAAGAAGGATTTCTGAATCCAATTGACAAAAGTGATGTCCCTCTGCACACGTACCACGTCGATCATTTTGGCCCGATGCCTTCCACAGCCAAGAACTATAAGCATCTTTATGTTGTCGTGGATGCTTTTTCAAAGTTTGTGTGGGTGTATCCAGTAAAGTCGACTACAACTGAGGAGGTTGCCAAGAAGATGGAGTTTCAAGCCGAAATATTTGGAGACCCTGTTCGTATCGTCTCGGATAAGGGAACGGCATTCACCTCAAATGTTTTCCGAGATTTTTGTGATAGACGCCAAATTCAACACATCCTTACGACAACGGGGGTGCCACGCGGAAATGGACAGGTTGAGCGAATCAATCGGGTTATAATCCAGGTCCTTACAAAGTTGGCTATTGAGGATCCGCTGAAATGGTACAAGCATGTTTCGAGATTATAACAGATGTTGAATTGCTCTGTTAGTCGCAGTACCAAAAAGACTCCTTTTTAAAATATGTTCGGAGTACCAATGAGGAGCCAATTAGATACAAATCTTGCCAAACTGATGGAGGAGGCTCTGACGGACGAGTTTTTCGATGAACGCAGTGAAATGAGATGCAAGGCTAGAAATCCAATTGCTTTACTCCAAAAGGAAAATCGCAAGGGGTATGATCGGAGGCGGAAAGCAGCAAAGAAGTACAACGTGCATGAGCTAGTAGCAATTCAACGCACACAATTTGGAGGTGGACTGAAGCTATATCCGAAGTATTTGGGTCCATATGAAATAATCAAAGTGAAACGTAACGATCGATATGAAGTCCGAAAAGTGGGCGATCACGAAGGCCCTAATCTTACATCAACGTCTGCTGACTACATGAAGCCTTGGGTTAATGTTGACGATGGGGACTGTGTTTCAAGCGAAGAAGAGTCGCCTGGGGCAGGCGAATCACAGGATGGCCGAATGTAGGGTCACCCTACATTTTTACTTCCACGATCCCCACAATACCCGTTAAGGAGAAACGACGTGACTTAAGAAAAGAGGGAGGACAGTGGCTACGGAGAAGCGAAGCGGTAAAGTCAAGCTCGGGTCAAGTTCAAATTCGTGTCCACTTACATTTTTCTCGTTTTACTTATTAAAATTATAAAATAAATTTATTCGAACAATTAAAATTAAATTGAATTGAATACATTGAGAATCACCGTATTTCATTTGCTAAATAAACCCCCCCAAAATCCCCATCCTATTGTACATGTATGTTGTTAGTATGTAGGAAATTCAAGAATTCTACAATTTTGCTACGAATACCTCTCGCATTCCAGATAACAATATTGACATTTTTGACCTGGAGCTGCTGACGGCGATTCGGCAGAGAGGGAAAATCAGAGAAGCGATCGAAATTGGTTTGTGCATTGGGTTAGCATAAACATGCAATGTTTGTTGAGCGTATGGTTTTCTCTTTCGTTCTGTTGATTTTTCCATCAGCTGAATATAATCTGTTCTGCTCTCACATGTTGGATCAGTGGATTTATATGCTTTTCCGCAATTTGCACATTGTAAGAGGTTGTGTTCTCACACTCAGCGGTTTTGTGTGCACAAGCGCAAATTGAGCAATGAGTTTTGACGTGACAATTTCGCTCCCCATGGTCAAATATCTCATAGTTATGGCACTGGGTAGATTTACCTTTCAGTTTACGCTGATAGTTCCACTTCCTTGTGTTTGGAAGATAAACGATATTGTTTGTTTAATTCAGCTAGTTTAATCGACCCATTTTCAACAATATAAACTGTTTCAATATAGTGTTCGAATTTTCTAACAACTTTCTTTAAGTCAATGCACTTCAGTCCGAGTTTAATTTATTTATTTTTTAATGAGTCACTATTTAGATCATCCATAGCATTAAATGCTAGCTTAGGTTAGGTTATAGGCCCATTACTGGGTTATAGGATTCAACAGTGGCACACATAATTTTTATTCCGATTGAGAGTTTTTTGACCGTGTTATCATTTATTTTTAGCGCATTCTTAATGGCGTGCATAAAATCGCAGGACTTTTGTAAAAGTTTGATTGGGGGAACAAACACTTTTTTCACTGCTTCAGATGTGATTTCATCGGTCATATCATCATTATCGCTGTCTAGTAGACACTGTAGTGGACTAAAGTAATTAGCACTTGATCTTTCTTGCGAGTACTCATGATTTTCATTTTTTTATCAAGAACAGCGAGTTAGTCTTCATATCCGGAGATCTGGCGCGTTTCGTAGCCGCCGAGATGAAAATGCGCCTCGTCACTGTGACGTTTTGACCAAGACGTCGATGTTGTGCGTCCATTTTGGATGACAGAATATATTTGGTTTTGACCTCGTTCACCGAAAGACTTATTTTAGCCGCTTCTGATTCATTGACGTCTCGCTGTGCTCGCCCAATTACGTCAATGTCATTCGTGTACGCAAGCAATTGCGCGGACTTGAAATGCTCGTAGATCCTACCCCTTGTGTTGGCTAGTGAGTCTCGTATGATATTTTCAAGCACGATGTTGAAAAAGTTACATGACAGTGCGTCACCTCAGTCTCGGTTAATTCGCTACCGACCTTAATGGAGCAGCGAGAATTCTCCATAGTCATCCTGTACAATCGGACGAATTTGACAGGGATGTTAAAACCAGAAATGGCTCGGTATAGCTCGTCCCTATGCACACTGTCATATGCGGCTTTAAAATCGATGAAAAGCTGGTATGTGTCGATTTGGAATTCATGGGTCTTTTCCAAGATCTGCCGCAGTGTGAAAAATTGGTATATTGTGGATTTACCTGGCCTGACCCCACACTGATAGGAACCTATTAGATTGTCCATCCACAAAGGCTTTCAGGTGTCCACATAGTACGGTAGGGAAGATCTTGTACGCGATGTTAAGGAGACTAGTTCCTCTATAGTTGGCGCAGTTATAGGGATCTGCTTTATTATGGACTAAGCAAATGATGCTGAGATTTGGAGGAATGCTATCCTCCGACTATATTTAACAGATGAGCTGGTGCGTGAGCCCTACCACAACTCATCTCCAGCCGCTTTAAATAGCTCAGCAGCCAGTTCCGATTTCAACCAAACTTCACAAAAGCCATATATAGACCAATACCAAAGATGTGTGAAATTTTGGTTGAAATCGGTAAATGCGTTAAGGCGTGAATCGGCGACTAACGAACCCAATTTTAAGGCTCAATTTTTCTACATAAGAAATTTTTATACTTTAAGAGTGAGGTTGGGTAGCCATCAGATTTCCTTTTGTAGTTGACAAACTGAAAGAAGGACTTAGGATCGTTTTTACGATTGGCTTTTATTTTATTACACTTGACATCCATTTACTGTGGAAGTGGCCGCTGTGAGCCACATTGTCATCAACAAACTTTGTATATCCAGATGTTTGTAAGTCCAGCATGCATAAAAAGTTAAATACGGGGGCGGGTCAATAGTCCGTGACTTTTTAATTTCTCGTCTCTTAACTGAAAGGGCAACACTGCTCCTGTCAACAGGCAACTGTCAGTTGACTCCTGTCGAAATTTGAACAAGCTGCGTCGTTTAGTTTGTGTTTGACAGCCATTGATTTCAGACTACGTCGTGTTTTGAGAAGAAAATGGAAAAAAGTGAATTTCGTGTGCTCAGCATTATTTTTTGCAGACAAAAACCATCACTCAAACAAAGGTTAAGCTTGATAAATACTATGGGGAGTCCGCACCATCAATTTCAATAGTAAAGAAGTGGTTCACTGAATTTCGTTGTGGCCGTACAAGCATGGAAGATGCCGAACGTTCTGGACGCCCAGTTGAGGTCTCTACACCCGAAACAATTGAAAAAATTCACGATATGGTGTTGGCCGATCGGAGATTGAAAGTGAGAGAGATTGTGGAAGCCATAGGCATCTCACCTGGCTCAGTAGTTACAATTTTGAATGATCACTTAGGTATGAAAAAGCTTTTCGCAAGATGGGTGCCGCATTTGCTCACGATCAACCACAAACGCAATCGTGTGACAACTTTACAGGAGTGTTTGGCGTTGTTCAACCGCAATAAGGAAGTTTTTGCACCGTTTCGTAACCGTGGGCGAAGCGCGAGTAGCAGTCAAAACAGTGGGTTTCTCGGGGTGAATCGGCGCCAAAAAAAGGCCAAAGTGGGGTTGTCAGCCAATAAAGTCATGACGACTGTTACCGAGATGCATGCGGGATAACCCATATTGACCACCTTCGAGAGGGTAAAACAATAAATGGCGAATATTATGCCAACTTATTGGTCCGGTTTAATGAGGATTTGAAAAAGAAACGACCGCATTTGGGCAAGAAAAAAATTATTTTCCATCAGGACAATGCAAGGGTGCACTTTCCATGGCAAAAATTCATGAATTGGGCTACGAATTGTTCCCTCATCCGCCCTATTCTCCGAATTTAGCCCCGAGCGACTATTTCTTGTTCCCAAACTTGAAGAAATGGCTTGGCGGAAAGAGATTTGATTCCAACGATGAAACCATCTCACAAACAAATACCTATTTTGATGACATCGAAAAATCTTATTTTTTGGAAGGGATAAAAAATTGGAGAAACGTTGGACAAAGTGTATATAGCTCAAGGGTGATTACGTTGAAAAATAAAATATTATTTTGTCTAAAAATCTGTGTTTTATTCAAAAAGTCACGGACTTCTCGGCTCCCGCCATTCGAGGGAAACTTGGCTCTGGCTCTTCATGAGCAGTAACGCAATCTAAAAAGAAGAAAAGTGGCTTTGTTTTCTCTGTTGACAATGGTGAAATCGTTAAGTAAAATACACTCACCTCGTCATTGATGCTGCTGCTGCTCCATTGGGGCATTTACATTTGCACAGCATCTAATGATCAAATGCTTCCGGCGAATTTTAATTTTCGTCGGGGCAAACACCCCCATTTATTGAGCTTAATTCAAGATAACTTAATCTTACTTAATAACTAATGAGAACGGATGAGGGGGCGTGATCCTTAGAAATTAAGACTGGAAGGAGGGAAGGTTATTGAGAAGACGGAGTTTTAGGCATGGAGTGCTGAGGTTGAAGTCGAAGTTAATATCCGAACTAACAGTTGCCAGCATACGGGAAATGCGTTCATTGGAGCCGTATGAGGTGCGGGGGGTGGATAGATAGAAGAGACGAGGATTGCGTGTATTACGGGGGTTAGTGTTAAGAGATATGGAGTTATAAAGGGTGTCGCAGTCAATGGTACCTGTAAGAAGTCTATGAATGAAGATGATGTCGCTCTTCTTCTTTCCTCCAAAGTACTCAAATTGATTAGTTTAAGACGGTCTTGATAGGGCTATAAGAACAAGAGATTGTAGACCTCGAAGAGCGAAACGTAGGAACCGACGTTGGATGCTTTCGATTCTATATACATATGTGGGTTTGTTGATAAGGGGACCACACTTGCGATGCGTATTCGAGAAGGGGGTGAACAAAGTTAATATAGAGGCATCGAGTCACGTAGGGATTTAAGAATTCTTTAGACCAACGTTTCACAAAACCGAGTGCAGATTTGGCTTAATGAATTATATCGTCGATATGTGCGCGAAAATTGAGCTCTTGGTCACATAGTATGCCAAGACCGCCGGATAACCTGAACGGTGGAGATGATCTGATTATTGAGTAAGTAGAGACGAGGGGGAGGTTTGATTCGTTTACGTGAGAAGGTAATTGATTGGCATTTGGAAATGTTAAGTTCCGAACAATTTTTAGAGCACCAAACAGAAAAGCTGTTGAGATCCGATTGAATAAGGGAAGAACCTTGTTGCGAGGAAATGGTCTTGAAGAACTTGGTGTCGTCAGCGTACAGTGAGAGGTGGGAATGTTTGATGAAAAACTCAATGTCGTTTATGGTAAGAATAAAAAGAAATGGACCTAGGTGGTTGCCTTGGAGAACGCCGGAAGAAGCTAAGAAGGGGTTGGAAACGAACACTGTAGTAACGATTTTTTAAATAAGAAGAACTCGTAATACTTAATACAGAGGCACTTGAGGTTGGCAAAGTCAGTAGGGAGGCCTTCCTGTTGAATGGAGACCATTACACTAGTCTTCGTTTTACCTTCATAGCAGACCGAGTCTGGTTTATCATAGAGATAATCCAAAAAGAGATGAATGTTTTCATACGTCTTTTTATCCCTTGGACGAGAGAGAGCATACCGGCATTCAGTGGGCTTACTAACTTGCTGGGTAATTTTGGCTGAAGGGGGCAGAAGGGGATCAATGAAAGATTGGGTAGAGTTAGGAAGAGAGTAGAAGGAGTTGAAACTGTTGGAAGAGAAGTGGAGTGGGCTATAGTGTGAGAGGGCGAGTATGGTGTGGATGTATTAAAAAAGGCGTGGGCTGAGGGATTGAGGACGTGGGAGCTGCGGAAATTAGGATACTTGGCTCCAGATTTGAGATCGAAATTAGGAAAGCAATTAGGAAGAGGAGCTTGTGTTTGTGGCGAGAGGCTAGCGGTGGTAGAACAAGCAGTTGGAGTCAGATTGAAGGAAACTCGTTGACGCGGCGGTTTTGGTGGAGCAGAGGAAGAGGTCTGCATATGGGAGATGGAGCGGTGAGTGAAAAATGGGAAAAGTTTTGTTTTGAAGCTGCAGTTATGGTAGGGGTTAGACTGAAGTTTAGGATTTTTATCACAAGTGTTAGGCTTATTTTTATGTTTCTTAGAGCTAGGAACATAAACTTGTTTTTTAGAATTATTGAGCAGCTTGGGGTGGATATCTTTCTTTTCGTTCCACCTGGTAAGGGTAGTTTTACCAAGAGTGGAAGGGGGGCCGTCAAGGTTTAGGTATAACCACTCGTATTTCGATGATATAGACAGCTTCAGTTTAAACGATCGGGACTGTTGAAGTGCTTGGCAACTTACTATTAGAATTTTAAATTCCTTTGTGAACCCTTGTGCCCATAATTATACTACTCTACAAGGTCTTATGCATGAGCTGTTTTAGAAGCCCATGATTTTGGCTTCAAAAACTCAGTATTATTGAATGAGTTATATGCAGCAACATATAAAGTTTTACACCTATTAGCGACGATAATCCGGGCTCTTCGTACGGTATGGCTTCTCATTGCCTCCGCACTTTGCACTTAGTTAAAGTAGCGGCTCCAATGACGTGTCGCTGATTGCCGAAACAATATGCACACGATCTTTACCTTATTGTAAACTCTATGAACTTCGACGACTGTTAGACGCAATTTAAACGAAGGCCATCTAATAGTTGGTTATGTTACCAACGGCGTTCATAAAAAAGCAGTGTTGAGAGTGGACGTGACATACAAATGGGCGATTTTTCACTTTCTTATTTTTATTTTTAATAATTTTAATTTTTATACACAGACTTAAAACATATACGTAAATATATGAGGCTTTTAGCTGAAGTCAAAACAAGTACTTTAAGAGTGTGCGGCTAGTTTCCTTAAGCTCAAAAGTAGAATTAAAAACGAAAATACATTCATGGCACTGGTGCATTCCTCACAATATGAATCATATCTCGTCATTTTCTTGGCGGTATCGCCTCGAACATGGCATACTGCCATGTCCAAGATCGAGCCAAGTTCTCGAATCGATGTCTGTCATGTTCGTACATATGACCCAGTTGTGGTTCCATGCAAACCTAGGGAAAAGGGATAGTTAGGTCACTAGGAAAGCGATAGTTTATAAACAAACCTCTGTAAAGGGATCAGTCAGAAGGCTCTGAACAGATAGGAGGAGCTTCGATACGGTTAGTGCCAACGACCAATTATGTTGAATGATATCAATTCCAACGTCGCCATGGCGCGACACGTTCGGATGGAGGATCTTTGTGAGGAACCGTACTGTTGGTGGAATCATCGGATACCTAAGGGCAGGAGTTATGAAAGAAATGACTTAGGATACGCATTCTTACGTTTCTGGAAAAAAGATATAAAGAAAGAATTTCCCGCCTTCATACGGACTGCCTGCGGGACCGAGAATGCTTGCCTGCCAATACGTGTTCTGTTTGTCCAGAGGAATCGCTTCTATTCCCTCAGATGCGTAGCTGTTGAGCAGACGAAAATCGGTTCTTAGCAAATTCATTCGAATAGCATTCTCCCGAGCACGTGGAGGTGACTTTAGTGCCATTTGCAACAGACACGTTCGACAAAAACACGACGACATCAATGCGGAGTACATTTGCAGCCAATTAGGGACCTCAACAACACTTTGAAATAGTGGCCAACGTTCTTTTAGGTACCTTTTCCACATCAATGGGGACGTATTTAACTCTAGGATGTTCCTCCACTGCTTGCATACCTCACTTGCTTTCCACATGGACATGTCGTCCAAATAGGAAAAAATCGATACGAGCATCTCAACCGGCAGCGACGTTATTTTCTTCTCCGACGGCTGCTCTTCCACCAGCCTCGGCTCGGAGAGCATTTGCATATAATGTGGAAGTGTTCGCGGAGCTGTTGGTGGCGGTCTTTGTATCGGCAATACAGCTATGTCTCTCGGTTCTGGCTCATTTTCTGCGGGTGCGACAGCTTCTTCATCAGCCACACTTGGCAAATCTTCTGGGTCGATATCCTCACCCTCGTCGTCCACTTCCGGTTTGTCTTTGTCTGCCGCAGTGAACGGTGGCTCATCATTCCCAGAATCTTCATCATCTGACACTGCAGTTATCAACTCTTCAGCCGGATTTGTTGGATATAGAAACGAATGGCATGTCCCGCAGAGGGGTTCATCGAAATTTGGTCCATAATACCCGTTACATACCCAGCAAGTGTCACTATTCTGAAGGGGAGTGAGAAAAATAATTGCAGATTCCTTATAGTGACCGACGAACTTACTGGAAAATTAAAGTTTTCCACTGGAGGCGAAGGCTCCTCGTCATCTTCGGGATCAGACAGAGTGTTTAGAATTTCACCTATCAAGGGATCCGGCGAGGAGGCAGCCATTTGATGTGTTTTCTTCACGATCAAGCTTTAAACAAATGTAAAAATCGACTTCAACCCGTTGTTTATGTTTTTCTCCCTCCACTGACATTTGTAAAAGCCAGTGCATCGGCCCCATTCACAATAGCATATAGGTTATTTATTTGCTTATTAATAAACTAAAAGTCATTCCATAGCATTTCAAACTGTGTGTGGTTGTCATTACGGCTGTTACCTGTCAGACTTATTTAGTTTTTGCAAAACAATTTCAGGTTTCCACGTGTGCTTCGCCAGAGTTATTAAAAAGAAACAAACAAGAAACGGAAAACATGAAACAGAAGAGAAAACTTGGTAGGGTCCTATCAATTAAGGTAAAGGATCAATAATAGATTTCTGGACTCATTCCAACAGGCGTCGGTCTTAGCCGCGAGGAGCGAACGGTCATTGTCATTGGCGAAATTATTCAAGAACTTCTACAGGCGCACCGGGAAAAGAAGGATGTTAATCTGAATCGTATGAAATCCCGACTTTCGTCGAAATACGGACTCGAAAGCTCACCCCGGCTGGTCGATATCATAGCCGCCGTGCCCCAAGATGCAAAGAAGATGCTCTTGCCCAAGTTAAAAGCAAAGCCAATTCGGACTGCTAGTGGGGTGAGACCAATTCAACATATTTACTTGAAAACGCAATTAATGTTTCATGGTTTTTAGATCGCCGTTGTAGCTGTCATGTGCAAACCACACCGTTGCCCCCATATCAATATGACCGGGAACATCTGTGTCTACTGTCCAGGGGGACCCGACAGTGACTTTGAATACTCGACTCAAAGTTACACCGGATACGAGCCGACTTCGATGCGAGCTATTCGGGCGCGTTACGACCCCTTCCTGCAAACGCGTCACAGAGTTGAGCAGTTAAAACAACTTGGTCATTCGGTCGACAAGGTCGAGTTTATTGTCATGGGTGGAACGTTTATGAGTCTGCCGGAAGACTACAGAGATTACTTCATTCGAAATCTGCATGACGCACTCTCGGGTCACACAAGTGCTTCAGTAGCCGAGGCGGTCAAGTATTCGGAAAAATCACGAACCAAGTGTATTGGAATAACAATCGAGACCCGACCGGATTATTGCTTAAAGCGGCATTTGTCAGACATGCTAACGTACGGTTGTACTCGTTTAGAAATCGGTGTGCAATCGGTATATGAGGACGTAGCCCGTGACACGAATCGTGGTCATACAGTCAGAGCGGTGTGTGAGAGTTTCCAATTGGGCAAGGATTCTGGCTACAAAATTGTGGTACACATGATGCCGGATCTACCAAATGTGGATTTTGAAAGGGACATCGAGCAATTTATTGTACGCTTCCTATCGTTATGACTACATGTTCTGGAACTGAGTTCTTTTTTGTTTTTAGGAATTCTTCGAAAATCCTGCGTTCCGAGCGGATGGCTTAAAGATCTACCCAACATTAGTGATCCGAGGAACGGGCTTGTACGAACTATGGAAGACGGGGCGTTATAAGAGCTACCCTCCCTCCACCCTTGTGGACTTAGTGGCGAAGATTCTTGCACTTGTTCCCCCGTGGACTAGGGTTTACCGCGTGCAGCGTGATATTCCTATGCCTTTGGTTAGGTACACGGCTTTTCCAAATCTACATTCTTGCTCTGTTTTACTATGTTTCTCTTTCCAGTTCCGGCGTAGAGCATGGCAATCTCAGAGAACTTGCTTTAGCCCGTATGAAAGACCTCGGTACTGATTGTCGCGACATTCGGACTCGTGAAGTCGGCATCCAAGAAATCCACAACAAAGTTCGTCCATACGAAGTAGAACTAATCCGTAGGGACTACGTGGCAAATGGTGGCTGGGAAACCTTTCTCTCATACGAAGATCCCGAGCAAGACATATTAATTGGTTTACTTCGTCTGCGCAAGTGTTCCGCAGAAACCTTCCGACCAGAGTTGAAAAACAATACGTCGATAGTACGCGAACTGCATGTCTATGGTTCTGTTGTCCCGGTGAACGCTAGAGATCCCACCAAGTTTCAGCACCAGGGATTTGGTATGCTGCTGATGGAAGAGGCCGAACGGATTGCGACCGAGGAACACGGTAGCACAAAGCTAGCTGTTATCTCAGGTGTCGGTACAAGGAACTATTATCGCAAAATGGGCTACGAACTCGACGGACCCTACATGTCTAAAGAACTACACCCAAATAAACCACAAAAACTTTGTACATCATACTAAGTCTTATTACAAAGAAGATAAATAAAATAAAAACAATTAAAGTATAGAGGGTCTCTGTTTGTGTGCTTGTATTCAATTTCTCGGTGTCTATGTATATTTGGAATGCAGCTATATGTACAGGCAAGTGTCTGACACTCCTCTCACACGATTGCGTCGGCGGAACCGAATATGATAAAAATAGCCCAGCCAACGAGATTGATTGCGGCTGCGGTACTGAATACAGCCGGCCAACTCTGCGTCAATTCCAAGATATGTCCGGCAAGATAAACGCCCAGAAAGCCCGGTATCGCACCGACTGTGTTCATAAGACCGAACACACTACCCGAATGTGATGGCGCCAGGTCCTGGGGATTTACAGTGACCGCATTGTTGTGGAATCCAGTGCCACCTGCAAGAAAAAGGCATGCTCACTTGTGTGCTTGTAATGAACGGAAGGTATATGTAACTCACCTATAATGACTGTCATACATATGAGCGCGGTGTAAAAATCGTTTGTGCGGCTCATAATAAACAGCGCAATGTTCTGTGATGCGAAGCAAAGGCTTTGGATGATCTTCCGTACTCGTGATGTGTTCCACTCGCGCGCTATCAAACAGGTTGTGAGATATTTTGCGAAAAACGTACACGGCGGCAATGCCAACCAAGGGATCATATTCACCACCCAACCTTTGGCAAGTGGGAATGTATCGTGGAAATATGTCGGCAGCCATGAGAGCAATACGAAAAAGCAATTCATCTCGCAAGCATGCGTGAGGACACAGGCCCAGAAAGATAACCTTCCGAAGTAGCGTAACCATGGGACGGAATCTGATGATTTTGTGCACAACCGACTGGGCACCGACACGTTTATAATGCGATTTCTATCGCCAGCCATTGCGTAGTAACGTAAGAAGAGTGCCCAAGATATGCCGAGAAAGCCGATGACGCGGAAAACGGATGACCAACCGAAATAGTCGAGGACGAAGGAGCCTAAAATGCCGGTGAGGAGCGTGCCCATCGCAGACCCGGACGTAAGTAGTCCGAAAAAACTCGTACGTTCTGTCGAACAGAGATTCTAAAAAAGAGAAAACTAAATTAGTGGCATCGAAAATATATTATAAATGCATATTGTGCTGATTTTATTGTCTATGGATCGCGAGATTATGTGAAAATAATGCTTTGTTTAAAATAATTCGTAAATAGCATATCACTTAAAGTTATGGTTCCCTTATCATATGAGATCATCAAAGGATCGACCCATTCTTGGCATCTTGGCATAAGATTGGAAGTGCTGCTCAGACCGGCAATGTGCAATCGAAGGCAACAAGTAATAATCGGAGGGAGCAAAGCCTGACGAATACGTTTTCACCTAGGTTGACACCGATTCTGCAACATGTGACCGAGCGTTGCAAAAATTACCTTGTCATGTCTCTGCTCTCTTATTATTATTTTTGGGATTCGGAGGTTCAGACCTTCGTTAACCACCCTTCGCCAAGCCTCCCTGGCATGAGTGTGTTCCTTCCTGTTCTGGTTTTATAGGTTAGGTTAGGTTAAAGAAGAAGAGTGTGATGGTTGAGCATCACTCGGAGGCCAAAAGGCCCATTGTGATTCCCTTCATTTGTGGAGTCCACATGCCATTAATCTAACCTATCACGTGGTGGCTGAAACCACCCCGTGCTCTTTATGAATTTTAGAAGATCCGATATATCTACATTTGATACGTCCGCAGTCTGTGAAGAATCGATGGGCAGCTGGGCAGTGGCAAAGCAAATGTTGGATCGTCTCGGTTTCTTCCTCGTCGCCGCAGCTCCGGCCGAGATCCCCAGATCGCTGGATCCCGAGTACCATTTCCGGAGCATTGCTTCGATGGGACAGAGTCCTGTGATCACTCGGACGAGCATACAGACCGAGTTTCGGTCCAGCGCCAAGAGCTTCTTTGTTTTGCCGATATTAAGCTGTCGCCACGATGATCTGGTCGTGTGACAGTCGTTTCTTGCAAGCCATGTCATATATGATGCGGTATAATGCGCTCATCGGTGGTTGCAGTAACGTGTCCGCTTCGCTGATGTCCATTTCAGACCCTTGCCTGGCCAATTCGTCCACTTTTTCGTTCCCTGCGATTGAGCTGTGACCCGGGACCCAGCAGAGTTTGACTTTGTGGTGTCTGATGGACTTCAGTGAGTCGCGACATTTAATGACAGCCTTTGATCTCGTTATACAGGATTCTATTGACTTCAGTGCAGCCAGGCTGTCTACGAAGATATTGATATTCGATGGTGGGATATCGGTTACCTGTAGGTGTTTGGCTGCTTTCTCTATTGCCAGGATCTCTGTTTGGAAACGCTGCACAAATCAGGGATTCTAGATGATTCCTGTTTGTGCAGGGTATCAGAGTAGAACCCGACGCCAGTGCCTGTGTCCATTTTGGGTCCGTCGGTGAAGAGGGTAATCTCGTGGACGTTGATCATGACGTTTGATAGCCACTCTTCTCTGTCGGGAAAAAAGATTTGTGTTCTAAGAGAGAAGTCATTTTGAGGGGAAATATAGTCGGTCGTAGCTGCGAGGCTACTAGAACCATGATTCTTACCCAGGTCATATATTATTCTGAGTATGGCCGAATGTCCATAGTTTGCTTGTTTCCACAAAGAGGACTCCCTTAGTCTGAGAGCGCTCTTTGCAGCGCAGCCTTTTATGAATAGATCCAGGGGAGGAGATGAAGTATCCTGAAGTACCCTGCTTGCCGCGTGCTTCTCATGGCGCCCGCTGTACAAACAGCGGCTGACCTTTGTACTTTGTTGAGCATGTTCATATAGCTTTTCGTGCTGCTAGCAGTCCACCAGACTAGGGCCACATAATTTAAAATGGGTCTGATGATTGCTGTGTACATCCAATGAATGATGTATGGTTGCAAGCCCCATCTTTTTCCGAAGGTCTTTTTGCATGCATAAAAAGCATTCAATCCTTTTTCCATCCTTTCCTCCAGGTTCCTTTCCCAGAAGAGTTTGGATTCAAGAATGATGCCTAGATATTTGGCTTCCGCTTTGAGTTTGAGTGGAGTGCCCTCTAACTTTGGGGGAGCAAATATCGGAATTTTTCTTTTCCTATTGAACAAGACCAGCTCGGTTTTCTGGGGGTTTATTCTCAGACCGTTCTGTTTTGCCCACGAGGAGAGTTCCCTCAACGTTAGTTCACTGATAATTGGTAGAAATTTACCTTTTATCAAGATAACCAGCTCATCCGCGTACGCTATTGTCTTTGTGTCTTTCTCCATAAAGAATTTGAGGATTTTGTTAACTGTAAGAAGCCACAGTAGGGGGAGAGAATTCCCCCCTGTGGTGTGCCTCTAGTTGTCACTTTCCTTATAGAGCTGTGTCCAATGTCTGCATTCATAATTCTGTTCTTCAACATATTTTCAATCCAGATTACAATGGATTACAATGTCCTCTAGAGCTGTTATTGTGGCCTCTGTGTTTACATTGTTAAAGGCCCCCTCTATATCGAGGAAGGCTGCCATTGTAAACTCTTTTAGGTTCAGCGAGCTCTCAATTTCACGGACAACACTATGCAGAGCACTTTCCACTGATCTGCCTTTAAGGTAGGCGTGCCCTGGTACAATCGCAGGCTCTGTTCTCTAAGAAACAAAAGAAATAAGCAGTGGACAATCTTCCTTCGTACTAAATCACCAAATGACTTTCTAACTACCTAGGCAGCTATCTCCACTTTACCGTCCTTCACAACTCCCTCTATCAATGCTATTTAGCTGAAACGCAAGCCAATCTTATATACGATCCTAAGTCCTTCTTTAAGTTTGTTGACTACAAAAGAAAATCTGATGGCCATCCTACCACTCTCTTCTTCCATGATCAAACCTCGAATGACCCCAATATTATCGCCAACTTTTTCGCCACATTTTTTAAAACAGTCTTTCACCGACGACTCCTTTGCTCCAGACCTCTTATACTTCGATTATCTACCGAATTTTTCCCTTGGACAATTTCTTCCACGCACAGTCGATTCTCATGTCATCGAAAACAAATTAAATCTACTTAATGATGAATTCACTCCTGGACCAGTGACACGACAACCATACACAACCCAAATAAAGCTGCCCATGTCCACTTCCCATCCAGGATGGCATGGAAACAGGGACTGCACTCTGAGAACCATCAGGTAGCTTTTTTCACCGACGGTTCGAAAATGGAGTGTGGGGTTGGCTCGGGTATCTTCTCAGCGGAACTGAATATCTCCAAATCGTTGCGACTTCCAGACTCGGCCAGCGTGTTCCAAGCGGAAATACTGGCGATTAAGGAAACTTGCAAGTTACTCACGCGCTATCCTATTACCAAGAGAGATGTAAATATATATATTGATAGCCAATCAGCTATCAAAGCTCTCGTCTCTCACTCCATAAAATCCAAGTTAGTTGCACAGTGTAAGGATGAAATCAGCTGTGCAGGAGACTATTTCAACATTACTCTCATTTGGGTTCCTGGCCACAGCAAAATAGAGGGAAACGAAAAGGCTGACGCTTTAGCAAGGCACGGCTCTTCCCTCGACTGTTCTTTGGCGGAGGCAGTACTCCCCCCCATCAGACTGGTCAAGCCAAACCTTCTACAACACTTTCTCTCGTGGACGAACTCCAGATGGTGCAGTCTTATCAACTGCGTCATATCAAGGAAAACATGGCCCTCCTATAACAGGAAAAGAACCATCGACCTAACTAACAGACCCCGACAAGAGATTGCCAGAATTGTAGCCATCTGCACTGGCCACTGGCCTGTCGGTACCCATGCTGCTAAGTTAGGCATCCCATTCAACACCTACTGCCGTAGTTGCAAGAACCCACTGGAAAAGGAAACTCTCACCCATTTCCTGTGTGAATGTCCGGCTCTAGCTAGAACCAGATAGCGCCTACTCGGCAAAATCTCCTTCGACGATCTATCAGAATTCAGGGAAATAGGATTCTGTAATATCATCAAATTCCTTAATTCCACAACAACAGCACACTAGGTCACTGAGTGGTGGCATCAAAACGGCGCATAAGCGCTAATTGGGCCTGGCATCTCGATATCAGGCGGCCACTCCTACCTACCTACCTACTCCTGGACCTGACGGTCTCCCTGCCATATTTCTAAGAAAATGCTCATCAACCCTCTCTCTCCCTCTCTGGAAAATCTTCAGTCTATCCCTATCACTAGGTGATAGGATGGTGGACTGCTAGCAGTATAAAAAGCTATATGAACATGCTCAACAAAGTACAAAGGTTAGCAGCTGTTTGTACAACGGGAGCCATGAGAAGCACGCTGCAAGCAGGGTTGGACATGATTCTTCATCTCCTCCCCCTGGATCTATTCATAAAAGGCTACGCCGCAAAGAGCGCTCTCAGACTAAGAGAGTCCTCTCTGTGGAAGCAAGCCAACTATAGACATGCGGCCATACTTAAGATAATAGACCACCTGGGAAGGTAGCCTCGCAGCTACGACCGACTATATTCCCCCCCAAAATGACTTCTCTCTCAGTATACCTATCCTTTTCCCCGACAGAGAAGAGTGGCTATCAAACGCCGTAATCAACGACCATGAGATCACCCTCTTCACCGACGGATCGAAAATGGACACAGGCACTGGGGCCGGGTTTTACTCTGATACGCTACACAAACAGGAATCATTCAGACTCTCTGATATGTGTAGCGTGTTCCAAGCAGAAATCCTGGCAATAGAGAAAGCAGCCAAACACCTACAGGTAGCCGATATCTCACCATCTGATATCACCATCTTCGTAGACAGCCAGGCTGCACTGAAGTAATAAGAATCCTGTATAACGAGATCAAAGGCTGTCAAGAAATGTCGCTACTCACTGAAGTGCATCAGACACCATAAAGTTAAACTCTGCTGGGTCCCGGGCCACAGCTCAATCGCAGGGAACGAAAGAGCAGACGAGCTGGCCAGGCAAGGTTCTAAATTGGACATCAGCAAAGCGGACACGTCACTGCAACCACCGATCAGCGCATTATACAGGATCATAAACGACACAATCATCAAAGAGGCCAACTCGTCTTGGCTTTCAAGAAACGACAGCTACACGACAAGATCATCGTGGCCAGAGCTCAACGTCGGAAAAACAAAGAAGCTCCTGGCGCTGGACCGTAACTCGATCCGTATGCTCGTTGGAGTGATCACAGGACACTGTCCCATTGGATCAATGCTCCGGAAATGGGACTCGGGATCCAGCGATCTCTGCCGGAGCTGCGGCGATGAGGAAGAAACTGAGACGATTCAACATCTGCTCTGCCACTGTCCAGCTCTCCAGAATCGACGCCTAGTGTCGCTGGGCCAAAGATTCTTTACAGAGATTGCGGACGTGGCTATCGCAGATATATCGGATCTTCTAAGATTCATCAAGAGCACGGGGTGGTTTCAGTCACCACGTGATAGGACAGGTTAATTTTATGTGTACCCACACAAACGAAGGGAATCACAATGGGCCTCTTGGCTTCCGAGTGGATTTGATGTCCAACCATCACACTCCCCTTCTTTAACCTAACCTAACATATCACTAGGTGAATCCTCCCGCTTATGGAAAACCTCATTTACCACCCCTATACACAAAAAAGGTCAGAAGAACGCTGTTAACAACTATTGTCCCATTGCCAAACTGTCACATATGCCCAAACTTTTCGAGAGTATTTTGTACGAAACTGTAAGTTTTCGCTGCAAGTCTTTCATCTCCCCTAGACAACACGGTTTCCTCAAACACAGATCCACAACCACTAACATTGTTGAATTTGTGTCCTTTACCCTATCAGCCTTAGAGAACGGCAAAGAAGTCGACATTATTTCAACCGATTTCAGTCTGATACTTTTCAAATTGTCCTCCCTTGTCTTCGACCCCACTTCTTTGAAGTGGATATCTTCTTAACTGGAAAATCGCTATTACAGTGTTCTTTTTAGATCTGCCTTCTCTAACCCATTTTAAGCTTCCGCCGGCGTCCCCCAAGGCAGCCACTTAGGTCTACTTCTTTTCATTCTTACCACAAACGATATTGAAATGGTGTTCAAACATTCCCACATCTCAATAAATGCCGACGATACCAAGTTCTTCAAGACCATTTCCTCCAGTCATGACTCTTCCCTTATTCGATCTGATCTCAATAGTTATTCCATCTGGTGTTCCAAAAATTGCTTGGAGCTGAACATTTCCAAATGCCAATCAATTACATTTTCACGTAAACGAATCAGACCTCCTCCTCGTCTCTACTTCCTCCATAATCAACCCATCTCGACTGTTCAGGTCATTCACGATCTTGACATACGAGGGTGGTCCGATAAGTACTTAGCCTCACCGGCAGATGGCGCCAGTATCGCAAGAGCAACTACGTGTTGTACATTCTAGTAGACGGCTACTGTCGAAATTTCAGCCGGATCGGACTCGTAGTTTTGTTTTGACCGCGTGTGGAAGCGGGAGTGTCCGCGGATTTAAAAAAAATGGAAAAAGAGCAATATCGGTCGGTGATTTGATTCTTGTTTTTGGAAGGGAAATCGCGCAGCGAAATCAAAGAGCGTTTGGATGCTGTGTACGGTGACTCTTCTCCTTCGATGGCGACTATCAAAAATTGGTTTAACGAGTTTCAACGTCGGTTTTTGATGAGCCACGTCCAGGTGCCCCGAAAACGGCTACCACGGAGGATAACGTGACAAAAATCCGCGGTATCGTATTGGCAGACCGCCGATTGAAGGTGCGCGAGAGAGCTGAGATAGTAGGCATTTCAAAATATCGCGTGGGTCATATTCTGCGTGAAATTTTGGGCATGAGGAAGCTGTCGGCGCGATGGGTGCCGCGTTTGCTCACTCTGGACAACAAGCGCAATCGTAAGACCACTTCAGAGCAGTGTTTGACGCTGTTTAAGCGCAATCCGAAGGAGTATCTGCGTCGTTTCGTGACAGTCGACAAAACATGGATCCACTGGAACAGTCGAAACGGTGGGCTTCACCCGGCGAACGTGCTCCGAAGAAGGCGAAGACTGTCCCATCGGCCGGAAAGGTGATGGCCACTGTTTTCTGGGATTCACAAGGTGCAATTCACATCGACTACCTGGAGAGGGGCGAAGCGGTCACAGGGCTGTACTATGCTAAAATATTGGGCCGATTCGACGCCGAATTGAAGAAAAAACGGCCCCACTTGGCGAAGAAAAAAGTGCTCTTCCACCATGACGCACCGGCTCACACCTCCGCCCTCGCCACGGCCAAATTGGTCGAATTGGGCTACGAAGTGCTGCCCCATCCACCGTATTCTCCAGATTTAGGGTATTTCATGGTTTTAGCGACATAAACGTAAATGAAATTAAAAAAATGAATTTCTTATGTCTAAGTCTAAATATAAGATCGCTTCGTAAAAATTGGAATACATTTTACGGAAACATATGTAATTACTTAAATTTAATAGACATTATTGTGCTGGTTGAAATTAATATTAAGCAACAAGAGAATAGTCTGTATAATTTAGAAGGCTTCAATGCCGAATTCCTAAATCGGGATGAGCGTAGAGGTGGAGGCGTTGCAATATACATTAAAGATAAAATAAAATACGAAAGGGTAAATAATGTAGCAAAGGCTTACGAAAGCATAGAAATCAAAATACATAAAGGTTCTAAGGAAAAGCGTATTCTTGGAGTATATAGACCGCCAGGATTTAATATTCGTAGTTTCATTGAGGAGCTGACAAATAATATAGGACATGTCGGCACAAAGAACGATGTCATTGTAATGGGCGATATGAACATTGACCTTCTTAAAAGGAATAGCAATAACGCCAACGATTATCTTGAGATGATGGCGTCAGTTGGCATGATAAATGTTGTCGACAAAACTACAAGAGAGGATCTTAACAGAGGTACCAAGACGCTAATAGACCACATTCTAGTTAACATAACAGAGAGGCCTATATATGCCGCCATAATAGAGTGTGAGATCTCAGACCATTATGCAACTTTATATGGCACACATGTAGCCATCCAGAAAGAATTGACTGAATATAAGTGGTCGTATATCAGTAAACATGTAATAAATAATCTCATCCCATCAACTAATTGGAATGAATTGTTATTAGAAACAAATGTTGACGTTCTGTATGAAAAATTTACTGCAATGATGCAAGAAATCTATACCAAATCAATAGTAAGGAAAAGTCTGTGTACCAAACGAAAACTGAGTACATGGATGTCTTCTGATCTTATCGCGTTGTGTCGTAAGCGAGATAAACTGTATAGAAAATGGAAAAACAATAGGTTAAACCTGACATACGAACAAGATTACAAGCGCTTCCGGAATAAGGTGAACAGAGAAATCAATATGCAAAAAGCAACATTTTTCAAAAATCAATTCATGCAAGCGGGACAGAATCCTAGGAAAACTTGGAAGCTGATTAATGAAATTATTGGCAGGAAAAAACTTAGCCTGGATGACGTCATAACAAAAAACTTCCCGGCAGACAAATCTATCGCATCTTTATCAAATGAGTATGCTAAACATTTTTGTGAACAAACCCTAAATATAGCTCATGATTGCCACCTAAGCGTTTCGGATCACACGTACAATATCGTTGGGAATTCCATTTTCCTAGAAGAAAGCAATGTGACCGAAATACAGAACATCCTTATGACAATGGACTCCAATAAATCACCGGGTGTTGATGGCATTAGGGTGATAGACTTGAAGACACATGCGCCCGTATTTGCTCCAGTTATTGTCAAAATTATAAATCTCAGCCTAACGCAAGCTAAAGTTCCGCAATTGTTGAAGACAGCTGTGATACGTCCCATTTATAAAAGTGGACCAAAAGATCAAATAATTAACTATAGACCAATATCAATCCTCCCAGTAATTGATAAGTGTTTAGAAGAAGTAGTGGCCAGGAGATTGCTTAGTTTCATAGATAAGAACAAAATTATTCATCCTCAGCAATATGGATTTCAAAAGAATAAAAGTACGGGCAAATTACTGTCAGAATTTACCAATACTGTAAATGAAAGCCTAAATAGAAACTATCACGTTCTAGTACTCTTTATGGACTTTAACAAGGCCTTCGATACACTAAACCATACAAAGATGATAAAAGCACTCAACAGACTGGGAATTCGGGGGACATTATCGAAGTGGCTTGAGGATTATTTAGCGAACAGGTATTTTCGCGTTAAGATAAAAGAAGAATACAGCGATGACACATCAATTAAGTACGGAGTACCACAAGGTTCAAAGCTTGGTCCAATTCTATTTATATTGTACACCAGTGAACTACTTCGGCTGTTTAAAAATAGTACACCGTATGCCTACGCTGACGACACGGCAATTGTTGTTCGACATAGATGCATTGATACAGCTACGACCATTATGCATACAGAATTCAACAAGGCGGTTAATTGGTGCCACGACAATGGTCTAATAATAAACGCATCAAAAACGAAGATGATGCACATTCGACTACCGTGCTACAAATCAACTAAACAAAAGATACAACTGAGGAGCATCGCATGCACTTCCACAAGAAATCGAAATAGTGGAAAGATACAAATACTTAGGCGTTATTATCGATAGCCACTTTATATGGGATAAACATATTGATAAGGTCCGGTCGGATCTCAAGAAAGCGCTTTTTGGAGTGGTTCATCTTAAAAACTACTCAACGTCAGAGATTCTAAAGCAGGTGTACTTCCCATTGGTTGAATCTAAGCTGAGATATGGTATACTTGTGTGGGGTAACGCATCTAATATCCACCTGGATAAGTTGCAAAGACTTCAAAACACCATAGTCAAAAAAATTGACGAAGATACCCAGCGAAACCTAACTGGTCAAACAACGTTCAAAGTACTTGGCGTCAGAGAACTCTTCAAGATGACCACGACCCTTGAGTACTACGATGACAATAGGTTCAAAAGGACAATAGAACATCGATTCAACACAAGAAGACGCGCGAGGGGGATGTTGCAAACACCTAGATTCTCCAATGCATATGGGAAGAGAGAACTAAAATATACCGTACCCAAGATACTAAATGAACTTCCTGAACCGCTTAAGATAATTACTAATCCCAAAACTAGAAAATTGAAACTAAAAGAATTTTTTAAGTCATAATTTTCCACAGTAAAATAGTTTCTGTTTTTTTTTTTTTTTTCTTCAAAGAGAACTTACTTTTAACATTAACTTTTGTAACTATGAGTTCTAATCTCTTTTTTTTAAATTTGTTATATTTTAAATCAAGCTCACTCTAAAATTATTTGAAATGATAAAGAAAATCAGCCTTCTGCAGATAAGCCCTTATGGCTTCGCAGAAAACCTCATGTAAAGCTATATTAGATAGATCAATAAATAAATAAATAAAATAAATAAAAAAAAATAAAAAAAATTTGGCCCCGTGCGACTTCTTTTTGTTTCCAAACTTGAAAAAGTCACTCGCCGGGCAGAAATTTCAGTCGAATGAGGAGGTCATCGCCGCCACGGAGGCCTACTCTGAGGACCTTAAGAAAACGTATTTTTCAGACGGGTTAAAGAAGTTGGAGCATCGCTGGGTCAAGTGTATCGAGCTAAAAGGAGACTATGTATAATAATAAATCGCCATTTCTCCAAAATTTTTGTTTTTCTTTTGTAGGCTAAGTACTTATCGGACCACCCTCGTATGTATCAATAGGTTGTGATGGCAAAATGTAAAAGAGATGACGAAGAGCGATTTCCGGGGTAGTACAATCTTAATAGAAACAAAGTCGAGACATGGCCAACATGAAGTTGCTATGAGGGAGGAGTCAATTGAGTTTCGGACGGCTAAAAGAACACCGCGGCATGGACAACCATCAGTAAGTCGGTTAACATTATCGTCGCGATAAACGTTAAAGTTGGATGGGAATAGTTCAAGGTTGTCTATACTAGGGATTAGGTTCGTTTTGGTTAAGGTAAAGATTTCAAAAGGTAAGGCATGTGATTGCTGCAGGACTGCCTGAGTTTTAGAGCGCAGACCTCTTACGTTCTGATAATGAAAGGTAAGAGGAAAGTTTTCGGGGAGCGTTAGAGTGGCAGGGAGAGGGACGAAAAAACCTATCATGGTCAGCTTTGCTACGCTGAAGGTGCGATATACGCTTTGAGTGTATATACTGTCTGAAGGTATCAAGATCGTTTGATACTTTTTGAGGTGAGATATTGAAAAACTCGTGATATTTAATGAAAAGGTTCTTGAGGGTAGTGAAATCGGTGGGGAGGCCTTCCTGTTGTATTGAGACGTTTGTTTTTGTCATGAAGATAAGCCAAGAAGAAACGAATGTTCTCATATATCTTTTTATCTCTTAACCTGGAGAGAGCCTATCGACATTCGTTGGGGTCAATAGATTGTTGGGTAAGTTTGACTGAAGGTGGCAGTAGGGGATCAACGAAAGATTTGGACGGGACAGATGTTGAAGAAAATTGGTTTGCAGATGGTGGGAGAGATGAGGATGTGGCTGTAGCCGAGGTATTGGATAGGGCATGTGTTGAGGAATTAAGGATGTGGGAGTTTCGAAAATTAGGATACTTGGGTCCGGACTTAAGGTCGAAATTTGGAAATGAGTTTGGATCCGGGTCGAGTGCTAGGGTTGGAGGTGATAAGGTTGTATTGGCAGAACAACTAGTTGGGTACAGATTGGCGTTGTGGTTTTGGTGGAACTGAGGGAGAAGACTGTATATGGGAAGTTAGGTTTTGAAGCTCCAGTTATCGTGGGGATTAGAGGGGGGCTTAGAATGCTTTTTACTAATATTATTATTCTTATTACTAAGTTTCGGTTTAGGCTTAGTGGTAGATTTAGGGTGGGAATCATTCTTTTCATTCCATTTGGTAAATGTTATTCTACCGAGAGTGAGTGGGCGGCCGGAATTGAGAAATAGCCAAGCATATTTCGTTGCGATGGAGAGCATTAGTTTGTTCGGTCCGAGATGTTGAAGTATTTGGCAGCTGAGTATTGGGATTTTGTAGTGCTTTGTACATTTTTGTAACCATTGTTCCTTGGCGATGGGGTCCTGTCCTTCAACCAAAAAAGGAGTAGTATCCTCGTTGCTACTTCGAAGCTTTTGGAGGCACTGACTCCATTCACGTAAGCTCCATATTTGGCCAAAGCGTTCGATACCGGTGGCGGTGGGGAGGCGCGAATTAACGGGGTGGAAAGATTGGCTTCCAGTAGTTCGTCGCGTAAAAAAGCGTTAACAAATGACGGATTAGTATGATACTGGCCGGGGAGACACAAGACAGAAAACGCATTCATATTTCAGCATCTATTGAAGCAGGGCAGAGAGCATCTGCCAACGTAAGCCCACACGGACCACTGTACACTTGCGGGACTAACAAATGCGGGCTACGATAACTGACCTATGTTATACAAAAACACCTCAAAGCGAGCGTTTGTTTTTGTTCAGAATTTGACAGAACAAAAATATAGGTTTGAAAATAGTCTCGAATCTTCTCGAAACAAAATTGTGAACGTATTTATATATTTCGGTTAATTTTTTATTTCAAACACGGTTTTGCTTATTTGACCAGAGTCCCGATAATGCTTTGTTCAAATTGCGGAGTCCTAGAAATTCGTTACGAAACCCGAGTGCCGGGAAAATGCGAAAATGGTCACAATCTCTGTGGCAAATGCGTGGTAGAGGGCAATGACAAGTGCATGATTTGTGAGGGACGTGTGTTTGAAGGGGATGAGAACGCATGGATTCATTCACAAACTGATGGCATTCGTAATTGGACACCGGATATGATACGCGAATGGTCGCTGCAGCCCCAATTTCCAGATAATATCTCGACCCAGAGTGTGAACGGTGACATTTGTGATTTATCGGAAGAATGCGATACGGCATCAATGAATATATTGTATCGTAAGGGCGACGCCTATTTAACCGAAAGTCCAATAAACAGCGACAACGTTCCGGTGCCGGTAATGTAAAACTTTCTTTTACAATCCAGCACTCCTTAAATCTCTCCTTCTCCTTTAAGGATTCAGCGTGGAGTCGTACAGCGATCTGTTATCAGCAAATGCAAAATCATTTTCAAAAAAGTTCCTCCCACGTTGGAACCGTTTCAATGTCAAAGGCACATGCCAAATCAAAACCAAAGACAAACGAAGAAAAAACCGCGCCAATCAGAAAGGACACTCGTCAAAATCTAGTCGAACAAACAAGAGAACAACTTCGACGGCAAATACTCGATGAGATTTCGAGAACATTTCACGAAAAACCCGACCCTCGGCTTATACCAGAACAGCGTACTTGGATAAAGCAATTTCAAACGATCGGTGTCTCGACCGAATCAACACCACGATTACTACCTGAATCACCCAAGTCTGCCAACCAGTCCAAGGACACAAATGTTGCGGACCTAACGCCGGAACCGCAGACATTCCTAGTCATGAATGCGGAAACTACCAACGTTAACAGTCCATCAATACTGGACGTTGTGCAAAAAAAAGAAGATGTCTCGTGCATTGATCTGCGACTTCAACAAATCATGGGCACAGTTTTAGAATCGGGAACCGAAACCCAATCTCAACTGGCCGATGATCAACTGGTTCGCAAGTACCTTCACAATAAAATCTCCGCCATACCCCTCGCTAAGCTTGAAGAAATACTTTCAACCATATACAGTGATGATAAATCTAAGAATCAAGTGAGTTCGCCAAGGGAATTAGTGAATTCCTCTCCAACGCCTCCTAACGAATATTCCTTCATACCGAACTGCTACTCGGCATACTACAATCCACCGCCCATGGCACAGTCACCGCTAACTCCGAATCCACAATTCGAGCTAATTAGCTTGTGTTTAAAATTATCTTCTGACATTTGTCCCAACATTGTCGACGCGGGAAGCTTGAATATTCCCCGAAGTCCGGTCACTTGTCCAATAAGCAGTTGTCAGCGAGCATTTTTCGTGTCGGACTTTACCAATCACATCGCTGTCGATCACACCAAAGTGCCCATCGAACGTATATTGCCTCACCAATGCAAGAACTTCTTCCTGGACCCGAAGCTCATACATTTCGGTATAAGCCGCTGTCAGGTGTTGCTACTGATCAAGGATAGAATCAGAAATCTCGGTCATGAAAAATTCAAAGACTTCATTCCGGTACTGGTGATGACGACGAAAGTCAGTCTATTGGAGCTGTGTTCCAGCAAATATAATTCGGACAGTGACGAAGTCAAGAGAAGTACACAAAACTTCTTCATGATCTGGTTTACAGGGATCATGCCACCACAATTACCAATATTCTATAGCCTGACGGTATGGGCTCGATCGGGTTATAGACCAACTTGTCATTACGTATGTTCGGGACTATTATACTCGATTAGAAATTCACAGGCCCCTGACGCGGTACGGGGAAGCGGACAGATGATGTTGCTGTCGGAAGCGCAAGTTGATCTGCTGACTAACCGGGGCAGGTACATGCTGGAGCTGCAGATCAGACTACATTGACAAATTGTACTTTTGTAGTTTGTTCAATCGTAAAACGCGATTTTGTGTAAAATGAACTTATAAATATAAATATTAAAAGATTGATTGTCTTAAATATTAAAAATTCGGTTTTCATAGTAGGTACAATCAGATTGCCGTATGTACCGACTATCCCACTAGAGCCATTGCCGTTCAGTCATACTTTCTAATCAAAAACGTATATACTTTACATACCTAGATACTCACTTGACTAGTTAAGCTTATCATACTAGGGAAATGAACGCCCTGAAAGGCACCATTTATTATTCTAATCGTCACCACAAACGGGATGGAGTAGCTTTTGAAACCTGACGCCGCATATATAATATTCGGCATGAATGCTGTTATCAACGACCATCCCAAAGCAGCAAACAGTATCACTCGTTGTCCACCAAATTTATCACTAAAATATCCACCAACAACCTGAAACCAAATAAGCTAATTAAATCCGTATTTTTCTCATTTCACACGTATTCGAAAAATGTAATTTACTTGCGTCAATGTATAGCCCCAAAAGAACGAACTGAGCACGGTGCCCGAATCGGTTTTGCTCCATTTCTGCTCGGATGCCACCGACGGAACCAGCAATGGCATCGTTGTTCTCGTCGAATACAACATACAGGTGCCTGTGAGCAATGTGATAAACCAGACGCGTTTCTCATGCCTGAACGGAATGGAATTGATAATAAAATATTAACACGTGGTATGGTGTGTATAATATGAACCAAGTCCGATGGCACTCACCGTGTCCAAATACTTTGGTTGTCGACGAGGTCGCTTCTTAGCAGTGAATACTTAAGTTTTTCGTCCATATCAGCAAGACGTGAATATTCCTTTTTATATTTTCTTTTTTTTGCCTTCTCAGTTCGTAGCTATCTTACTTGACATTATTGTTATGTGGTCAGTAGGCCTGTAGTCAATTGTTTATTTCATTTTTGATTGATGGACTTTTACTGTGTAGACGATAACAATCGTTTTCGGATGCCACCGTGTTTAAAGTCAATTTTTCTTCAGAGACTGACATTTGAATATTTCAGCTGATTGTCAGTTTGAAGGAAAGAGGCGATTACCCCCTAGGGTGGATGCGCATTAAATAAAAAAAAATTGTAAAACCTATGTCTTTTTAGTAAAAAAGTTGTTACGAGTGGCAAGGTTTTCACTTGGAAGCAACCACAAAAATCGAAAGCTCGTGGTCGTGGTGCAATGGTAATCAGTACCGACTGCTGCGATGAAGTTCTGCAGTTCAAGTCCGTCCATAGTTAAGAACAATTCCTGTACAGAAAAACTGTGCAACAACATCAGTTGTGGATGAGAGATTATCAAAAAGTGCTGATGAAGGCATAACACTCGCAGCATAAAATCATTTTAAAATTCATACTCTGTGTGTGCATTTCCAATATAACACCTTAATGGAAACAAAAGAGTTACTGTGAACTACAACCAACCCTAGGACAACCACCCCTGGAGAGTAGTGAACGAACATCTTCGACACAAACCATCTGCACCACGTCCAGGTTGTGTGACAAGCACCATAAGAGCACAGAATAAATAGTATACAGAAGTTGCATCTCATACAAAGCAAATTTTGTTCTAGGGTTCCAATATTGGCACCCTATTGAACAGAGAGTACAAGCATGAGAACATGCAAGAGAGTATACAAAAAAATGAGAAGCTGGTGCGAGCGAAAGAGAGTAGCATGTGCGTTTTCGGTGGTTTTGTTTTTACGAGAGCAAAGCAGCTTACGATGTGTATGCAAGTGTGTGTGCGTGTGTATGCATTGATAGCTTCTTCCAGAAACCAGAATGAGACGTGCGTCTTTCGTACGTCTTCCCCCGTAACACCCTGAATTTTTGACGAGATTTTGACAGCGGTTCAGGTGCATAGCGACAAAACCCGTTACAAACGAGCTTCTATCCGTGAATACGTGTGAGCTCATTTCATTTTACCGCAGTGTACTCCCGCCACACACACTCTTGGAATTATAACAATGTGCGCGATTGTTTACAAAATTTTGACAGCACTTGAGGTACTCACATGCTCTTTTGACAGCACTTGAGGTACCCACGTGCTCGCCCGAGCTTGTAGGCAAACGTCGGCGGCCATTTTGAGTGGGACGTCTCATTGGTGGTTTCTGGCTTCTTCTATCGTAAGCTTGCACAATACACACACACACATAAACATTTTAAGATTGCTCTCTCGTTGATTCTCTCTGATCATGCTTGCTCTCTCGTTGCTTGATCTTCCCTTCAGTTGTTCCGCCCGCACCATAAAGTGAAAAATCATCGCAGGCCGAGATGCGACTTCTGTATACTATTTATTCTGTGATAAGAGCGTACACTTCTTGAACCCGCATGATTCTGAGATCTTGGGATCGAGTCCCACAACGGTTTTCTCTTCCTTTTTCCTTTTTGTATTATTTTTCGGAGTGCTCGGTTCCGAAAGAGCTTTCAGAGGTTCGAGGTCAAAAAGGACACTGGAAATAACCGCTGTGGCGTGGAGACGAGATGGTCGTAAGACCAGTTGGGAAGGCATTTGGCGCGAAGATGTGAGCGGGTACGTAATATTTTTGGCGCCCAACGTGGGGCCATTAAACAGCTTTTTGAACTGAATTTGTGCTTTTGTTTAAAAATTGCAAATAATTATAAAAGGATAAATGAAAGAAAATTCTTTTTTTTACAAGTTTTGTGCAAATGTTCTACTTGGCATATAAATTGTTAAAAACAAAAAAATGATGGCAAAGGTTCCACAAATTTCCCTCTCCTTCACCGCTTCAATTATTTGTTCTTCCTTTTTGCCTGTTTTAATAAAGAATAAATATCCCTAAAATATTGCAAAATTCACAAAATAACACATTTGTCCAGATACTTACAATTGATCGTCAACCGTCCGATTTGAAAATTACCTTTGAATTGTTTTTTTTCCCTACAGCTGTCACAATGTCGTACGACCGAGTTAAAAGTTAGCCAACTCTCGCGACACACCTTACGACCCCGACGGCGACCGCGATATCATTGTGTTTACGTTATGGGATTTACGTACATTCAATTTTTGACATGCGACAGCGACCGCGACTGCGACCGCATTGAGGGTGCAATTGTTGCCCTGAAGCTGATGTGAAGTTAAATAAGCGATCGTATTTGTGCAATTTGTGGCGGAGGCTGACAATTCGATGGCGGCGTTTGTTAGGTCGCAATCGTTCGGGCATTTCAAATTATTTTAATTTTTCTACTTACACGAAATGTACTTGAAAAAATTGTTTTACTTTTCAGGGCACCCAACATCTGAGGTTATAGTAAACTAAACTTTGTTTTTTTTTTTGACAAATTTGTTTCCTCTCTCCACCTTGATGACATTCAATCAGAAAAGAAGGCGGAAAGTCAAATGCCCGTACTAAAAATGGAAGACTTTTCCTCTAAAAAATGGCTTCTCTGTGTAATACAGTCCTAGACTAGTTGCTGTGGAAAAATATTTTATTCTATGTTTCTTTTTTTTATACTCTGTCTAAGCCAAATACATATGTTCGATTGGATGAGGTAGGAAGAAGTAGAAAAAAATAAGTAAAATTTAAAAATCAAGTGAAAATGTAATTTTAAACAAACGTATCTATCTGGAATATAAAAAAATTAACCAATATATTGTTGGTCAATAATTTAACTCCTTGGCCAAGCAATCAAAAAAGCATTATAAGATATTTTTTTGATAATTTTTGATTTAAGACTGTTATTAAAAAGAAAATTCATGTTTGGTTTCTCAAGGAATTCAAAAACTCAGTTGGATAGTTGGTTGCTTCGTCTTCGTTTGTTACACAGTCGATAGATTTGAAGGAATCCAGGGAACCAACGATTTGATTTTCAATTGTGCAATTTAAGTGATCCACATTCTTGTTCTTTGCCGCTAAAATTGCTCTTTCACTCAACCAATCGTAGTTTTTGTGGTTAGCAATGATGTTCGGAAACACTTTGTTGATGAGCTCCTCTTTCGTTGAGATGAAATTGCAAAATGTATGTCATGTTGAACTATGATATTGATACTCACCATTCAATGGATTTATCATTTTGATATTAAAATAATATCCATCTGCTCCTTGCCAAAACATCAGCGGGTATTGCAACATGTCATATGAACGATGTGTTTCAGATATTTGTTGCAGTTGCCCAGTATCGCGACGTTTAAGCACAATATCGCGTGTTTCCAAGTTTTCACCAACAATCAGGATGACAACTTCGTTTCACGGGCTGCTTCGCTTTGCTCTTGTGATTGAGAAGCACGAAGTCCAGCCATACTAACGCGGCGCTCTTCACGGGCAATTTCTTGTTCTTCTTCAGTCCTTTCATTTGCAATGTTTCGTATCCTTCTTGCATTACGGCTTTGTCGGGAGAGATTCCATCGTTTTGGTCGCGGCATTGTTAATGATGATTCAAAGAGAATACAAATTACTGATGATTATTGATTTCTGACAAAATTTATAATTATCAAATTTTCAACCATACTTAAACATAGACAAAATTACGTTTAGCTGTCATTTGCGTTTTGTTATTCCATGTCAGATACTTTTTTATTATACCAAGTTTTATAGTGACTTGTATTCTCTTTGACGTTTTATGTCACGTCACACGGGAACGCGGTCTAATGGGATAAAAAGTATCCTATATCCGTCTCCTGGTTCTAGGCTACCTCCCCACCAATTTTCAGCCAAATCGGTTCAGCCGTTCTTGAGTTATAAATAGTGTAACTAACACGACTTTCTTTTATATATATAGATAGATTTAACGAAAAACACAAGACGTCTATTGCAAAAATTCGTGTAAACAAACTACTTGATGGAGCAATTTGAAATTATGTTTCCATGACCTATGTATGTATATTTACATGAAATTTTCGAATGCGTTCAAGTACAGTAGAGCGTCGATTATCCGAACGGCAATCAGCCGCAAAGTCGATTATCCGAACTAACCTTCAAAAACAGAAAACAAAAACGAACACGATTGTTCTTGATTTAAACGGTACACTTTGAAGCGATTTCATTTGAAACGGCTTCTCATGAAAAGCTCGCATACGTGCGTATCTACTGTATGTTTGTACGAGGATATTTCTGAATTTATTCGTGGCTTGTGGTTCAGTGAAGAACGTCGGTATTTAAAATGTCAGCAAGAAAAAGGAACCGAAACGTTCTATCAATCAGGAAAAAGGTAGAAATTATAAAGAGATTAGAAAAAGGTGAAAGTGGAGCATCGCTGGCGAAGTTTTTCGATATTGGGAAAGCTACAGTCTTTGAAATTAAAAGCAAAAAGGACTTTATTTTGAAATTTGCGTCGGAGCTAGATAGTGAAGATGGATCAAAAACAAGAAAGACAATGAGAAACCCAGAGGACCAACAATTGGAAAAGGCTATGTATTTGTGGTTTATTTAAAAAAGAACCAAAGGAGAGCATATTTCTGGGCCACTTTTATGTGAGAAAGCAATAGAATTAAATGAAAGACTTGGTGGCCCTCCTGATTTTAAGGCAAGCACAGGTTGGTTGTATGGGCTGCTTATGGCATAATATTAATTTTTTTGATTTACAGGTTGGCTTAAAAACTTTAAATCTCGTCATGGTATACGGCAGTTGGAAATTCAAGGGGAATCATTATCTGGTGATGGATTTTCAGCTGAAAAATTTAAAGAGGCCTTTTCAGCGCTGGTAATAAAAGAAGGCTATTCTCTCGATGATATATGTAATGCTGAGTTCTAGTATTTATACGTTTTAGAAACTGTCTAAAGAGACAATGGCAAAGATATCGCATACCGTTCCTTCGCGTAATGATGAACGAATTTAATAAGCTCATTTCCTCCGAAATTTCAAAGCATAGGAATGAAGAGTGGAATAAAAAACTAAGATCGTTAGATAAAAATGCTAAACCGTTTTGGAATGTAGCTAGAATTATTAAGAACAGAAACAGAAGTATTCCAAGTTTGCATAGTTCTGGTAATGTATACCATTCCAATTCCGATAAAGCTAATGTTCTTAAATTTGCTTTCGAGAAAAACTATACCATCTCTCAAAATCTTGGTGTTCCTGGTACAAATACCTTAGTGAAAGAAACCTCTGATAGGCTTCGTTTGCAAAACTGTGAGCCTTCTTTAACTGAGTCTGTAACTCGAATAGAAATCGCTCAAGTACTAAAGCAGTTGCAATTGAGAAAATCAAATGGCCTTGACGGCATTAAAAACATATATCTAAAACATTTACCTAAGTCAGGGGTAGTATTTATTACTTTTCTAGTCAACGCATGTTTCAAGCTGCAATATTTTCCAAATATCTGGAAAATAGCAAAAGTGATACCAATATTAAAACAGGGAAAGGAACTCGTAAATCCAGACAGTTACAGACCTATAAGTCTGCTAAGCTGTATCAGCAAAGTTTTTGAAAAAATTATAAAAACAAAGCTTATGAAGTATATTGACGAAAAAGGTATATTCCCAAATGAACAGTTTGGATTTAGAAACCAGCACAGTACATCACATCAAGTACTCCGAATATGCCAACATATAAGGCGCAACTTTGACATAGGAAGATCTACAGGCCTGGTTTTACTTGATATTGAAAAAGCTTTTGATTCAGTCTGGCATGATGGTATAATATATAAAATGATTAATCTAGGATTTCCCTTGTATCTTGTCAAAACTATTCAAAGCTTTTTAACTAACAGAGCCTTTAGAGTATATGTTAATAATGAGCCATCATCATTACAACGCTTTTTTGCGGGGGTTCCCCAGGGTTTTGTCTTGGGCCCTATATTATATAACATATACACTTCTGACATTCCCAAGCTTCCAGAGTGCGAATTAGCTATATACGCCGATGACACAGGTATTTTTTCTTCCCATGAGTTTGCTCTCAATATTGAGAACAATTTACAAAATGGGATCAGAATATATGCCGAGTATCTAAATAGGTGGAAAATTAAAATTAATGCTGATAAAGTGCAACCTATCTTTTTTAGTCGGAAAAGAAAGAGTTGCTATTTACCCAACAATCCACTTAACGTTTGCGGAGTCAATGTACATTGGAATACTAGTGTAAAGTACTTAGGAATTTATTTGGATACAAGGTTAACATTTAAGAAACATATCTTAAATACAATTAATAAAATAGGTATTGCCATTAAGCTGCTTTACCCATTTATAAATAGAAAATCAATGCTTAATATGGCCAATAAAACTGTAATACATAAGGTCATATTTCAATCCATATTACTTTATGGTTGCCAAGTATGGGGAGATTGCGCAAACTGTCACATTAAAAAGCTACAAATAACCCAAAATAAACTGTTGAAAATGATGCTTGATCTTTCTAGATATCATTCCACTTCTGATCTTCATATAAAATCGAAAGTTGAATTGATCTCCGTTCGAATAGCTAAACTTATGGATAAATTTCGACAAAATTGCGTTTTTTTTCAGATAATCCTCTGATACAACAACTAATTCACTAATGTAAATGTTTATTGACTACTATTTATTTATTTATTTATTTACTCATTTATCTATTTTTAAAGTATATTTATTTATTTATTTATTTATTTATTTATTTTTTTTTTTACATATTTTTTTATTTACTTATTTGTTTATATTTAAATTTATAGATGTATATATTTATTTATTTTTTTTTTTTGTATATTTATTTATTTATTGTGGAGTTATATAGGTACTATTATTATAGATATATGATTGTTGTTTTGTTTTTTTTTTTTTTTTTTTTTTTTTTTTTTTGTTATACATTGAAGGTTTTTGCTGTAATTTTCCTTCATAATCGTTGTTTCTCGAGTACAAAAAAAATAATTAAAAATCATTTATCCTTATCCAGCTGAAAGATATAATAAATATCGAATCTCTGTATGTAAATTGTGTGACAACCACATTGTAATTTTATACGAAATAAAGAATATCTATCTATCTATCTATGTAATGCTGATGAAACTGGTTTAAACTGGAAATCACTGCCACGAAAATCCCTTGCATCAAAAAGGGAAGCATCAGCACCTGGTTTTAAAGTCAGTAAAGAGCGAGTAACAATTATGGTAGCCGCAAATGCTTCGGGAAGTCATTCTTTACCTTTGTTAATGATCGGCAAAGCTAAAAAGCCCCGATGTTTTAAGAATGTGACTTGTCTTCCACTTCAATACAAATCCCAGAAGAACGCTTGGATGAGCCGTAAACTGTTTCTTGATTGGTACACCAATGAATTCATTCCAAATGTAAAGAAGTTCAGGGATAGAGAAAAGAAGACGGGAAAAGTTATTCTTTTACTGGACAATGCACCATCTCATCCAGAAGCGGAAACATTGAATGCCGTCGACGAAAATTTTAAAGTGATTTTTTTACCACCACAGCAATCCTTCAACCAATGGATCAGGGAGTTATAGAAAAACTCAAGAGGGTATACAGGAAGCAAGTCCTACGTCGTTTTCAAAGAAACTTAATCTCAAGGACTGATTGATTGATTATATTTGTTTATTTTCTTCATAACTTAAAGCTAATATACATTCATACAAAATATAGCGGAAAATAATAGTAATCAATCCGTAACTTAAAAGTTAGTGTGGAATGACACAGCAATTTAATTAACAAATGAAAATTGATCTGAAGTGGGGATAACATCGGTTTATACAAAATTATTATTATTATTTTTTTTTTTTTTGGATTTCATAAAAAATATACAATAAGAATTCAGAAAAACAAAAGCAATTAATATACAATAAAAATACAATTCGATAATAAATTATTAAGAAATGACAATGAACTTAACACTTTAAAGTAACGATTCAAGGACGTCATAATTGATAGTGAATAACCAGTCTTTAACTCTTTTTAAAAACGAATTAGAGTGTGAGGATGTCCGGCCAGAAAAAGGTAACTTATTAAACATTGAAGGAGCTGTAACAGTGTAGAAATGTGAAAAGTGAGTCTTGTGAGCAATTGGAACATTGACAAGATGCATGCTATTTACCATCCAGATCCAGGTTGGACTGCTGTTATATGATAGCTGATGCTTGGAATACGCTATCGCAAGAGAATCTGAGAAAGGCTTGGAATAAATTACAACTGCATAGGGACGAACAAAATGAAGAACACTATTCTTTGACTATATACTATTCTTGAGAACACTTTAACGAAGACTTAAATGAAATCGTTGATATGTTCCAGGAAACCCCAGGATTTTGCGATTGTGACAAAGATGATGCTATATCGTGGCTAAAAGATGATAATGATCCAGGTTTTCGAATTTTGAACGACAATGAAATTTTGTCCACGGTGGAGGAAGAACAACAGGCAGTAATCGATGGCGAAGATATTGGGGATGAACAAAACGAGGAAAATAGCAAAAGAACGAATCATGCAGCTGTCTTAGCGTGGGACACTGCAATGTCCTGGTACGAACAACAAGAAGAAAGCTGTCCCACTCAGCTCCTGCTGTTGAAGAGAATGCGTGATTTAGCTGCGAAAAAAAGGCAAAAAAAACATATTCAAAAAAAAATTGATGATTACATATTTTATAAAAAATAACTATGCCACAGATACGAAATGTAAATATACAAAATAAAATGTGCGGGCATGAAATTCTTTTAATTTACGTACATATTTTCCTTTGGTTTCAGTTACATGACATTTGAAAAGCGACTACCAACTGATTTTTATTCGATTCGCTTATGTGTTCGATTATCCGAATTTTTTGATCAAATTCGATTATCCGAACCACCCTTGGTCCCAATTAGTTCGGATAATCGACGCTCTACTGTACATATATTGTATTTAAATGTTCACTTAAATACTTTACTAAAATGTTTCTAACATTGGAATACATGTAACGCAGGAGTAAGCTGGCATGTGCGTCGAATACTCATTGTGACCTTACCTAGTTCTACCGGATTTTCCAATCGCCGAAATGTCAAAGCATACGTCTGTCAAAAAAAAAAAAAACCATAGACAGTCTAACAATCGCCTGAAATTTTTCAATTCGCAAAATGAGGGTATCGATAGTGAGATTCACAAAGTTGGCCCCTTCGCTTAAGGAGCTCCGTATCCACCTCTGCCAGACCGGCGAGTCTTCCAAAGGCGCGAGGTAAATCATTCAACAACCCACTTTTTCAATTGCATAACACTGTTCCCACTTTCCGTTCTAGGGAATTCGTTCATAAGTTCTATCCCAACCTGAAGAAAGATAATCCACAACTACCCATACTTATTCGTGAATGTCAAGGTGTTCAGCCACGTCTGTGGGCCAGATATGGTATGAAAACGCCATTTGAATTATAATCCAGCTTTTAAAAACCCACTCCTCCCAGCTTTAGGTAAGGAAACCTCTGTCCCACTCACAAGCCAATCGGCGCAGGACATTCTCAAGCAAGTCGAAGCCGTTGGAAAGTGAACAAAATAAAATAACTATGAAGTAATAAAGTCACGTCGAGTTTGTTACAGAAAATACAGACTATTTATTTACCTACAACAATTGAATTGAACTAGCTACCCTAACAAGCGTTGAACGGGGGCAGACCGAAATCCTCTGGCTTGAAATCTTCTAAAGATTTCAAAACCTGCGTAGCCTTCTCGCAAAGCTCTTTGGGTACACGGTCATCGGGTACCATTACGCTTTGCATGCCCGCAGCGTATGCTGCCTGCACTCCATTCGGTGCATCTTCGAATACAAGACACTGCTCTGCAGCTGGCTTGTCAGCAAATCGGGATGCTGCCACAAGGAAGATATCAGGCGCTGGCTTGCCATTCTTGACATCCGGATCGGTAGAACCGCATACCTTGTGATGGAACAACTCAAATAGCTCCATGTGATGTGTGGTCTTAAGGTCGACCATTTCCTCGCCCGAACTGGTAGCCAAAGCGAACGGAACCTTGGATTGATGAAGATGTCGCAATAACCGCTCGGCACCTAGAAAAGAAAAAGAGGAAAAACTTGAACAAAAATAAGCGATAGAAAGGCAATAAGTATATATGTATATATGTGGAGTTTCTCTTCATTGCTACGTAAGTAAAATGCACGCGATTGATCTACCTTTCAGTAGTGGTGCATCGCCCAACATATTCCACGACATCTTATAGTATTGCTTGAGATAATCTGGTACACTGATCGGCAGTTTTAGCTCTCGCACAGCAACGACAGCTGCGTCTTGCTCAGTTCGGCCACGAACTTTCATACGCACATCGAGCGGATACGGTATCTTAAAGGCAGCCGCAATACGTTCGGTTATTTCCTCATAGATCGGTTCGGTGTCTGGAAAGCAAGAAGAGAAGCCCACAATTAGTTACTGTGCATGTACCTGGCATTAGCTGCGCTTCCCGCATCGCTTCATTGGCTACGTCACGTTGTAGTTTCGAATATTCCTGCCAAGTCATTGGGAGGTCATAGTAGTTTACGATCCGCTCTGAAACCTCTCTATTCTGCAGTCCCATAAGAGTCAGTTTTACTTCGAAAGTGTACGTTTTCCCGTATCTATCAAGAATTGTCTGCACAGCTTCGGAGTATAAGCGTTCGGTGTCTACGTTTGTCCGTGGTGTTTTTGTGAAATATTTTCAAATGGGTTGTTATCCAAAAAGATGTTAAGCGTGTTTGGCAAACGAATGGAAAAAATGACGTGATGAAACAAACATTACCTAATATCAAGCCGTCCATATCAAAGATACAATGAGTGACTTTCCGGAATCCGGACGATAAGTTCTTGGCCATGGTCGTGAAATGTGACGCTACTTTGCTGTTGTAATCAGGAAGTCTTATGTAATTGTTGTTCCAATGGTGTGATGCATGGATCACATGGACTGTGTGCGATTTATGTTGTTCGAATGCCGAGGTTGTAAACGCGGAGACGAGCTTCGGAAAATACTATGATTTATATTGATTCGACGCAGCTTCGGAATGAAATTCGGTCAAGGTTACTGGCTCCCAGTGTCAAGCGTTGAAATAACAAAAAGTAGAATTTAGCGGAAAGAGCGGCGGACACGCGGACGGACGGCGAAAGACTTTCGCTGCAGAATTTTAGTTACTACATATTGATGTTCGATGCTTGTGTGAAAGCTTTGCAGGTCGTGTTATGACTTTAGGTGGGTGACAAGCTTGCGGAGGCCTATTCACGATGATATCGATTGAACGAGTTTTGCGTTGCAGGATTGCTGTGTTAAAAGAAAATCTCGAATGTTATGAGCCATTTCTGACTGACAATTTGATTTACTTTCATGTCTACCTACATTACATACATATTACTGAATTGATGAACGTAAAAAATGAAAGTAGATATAAAGCATGATATACAGCATTGCCAAAGACAGATAATACTTGTGCTTATTCTCAGCCCGATTGAACGCCCACTTAAACAATATTTTTTTGATTTATACGGTCCCAAGGGGACGATTCCTGAACCAGGGGAAAGTAACCAAACAATCCGCATTGTATGCAGTCGCAATATTACTCGTATTTCGCGCCACTGTTCTCTTTTCATTATTTTTTTAACCCTTAGCTACTCACAAGTGCCCAATGGACCCAATAATATTTATCCAAAGACCCTTCGATCTTTCCCTGTAATAAAACGTATGAACCAAAATATTATTCATTATAAAATTACTGTAACTCAATCCTTGTATTTTAGCATTCATATCCCTTTCAGACCCTACATACACATTTGTGTAGCATGATTTCTGTATTTTTCCCGATCAGACTTAACCTTCCGTCGGGCGCAACTGATCTGACAGGCACAACTTGGTTTTTGGCGCAAAAAATATGCATTTGGCAGTAGCTTCATTATTCGACATTCCCCACCTAAAAGCACAATTCATTTTGTGATTGAACGTCTTGAAGTAAAGTTGTGGCCATTCTGATCTGATAGACACATTGCGCCCTTTCGTGTAACGTTATTTAATTCCTAAAAAAGTACAAGTTTTTGCTTCTGTAAGTATTGGTTTTGGCCTTATTATTTATATTTTATACAAGTATTATATATTATATGATTATATATATATATATGTATATACTGTAAGTTTGTCGGCCCTGATTTTTTTGCATTTTCAGTTGTTTTTCAAGAGATATTGCGCCGGTTAACTTTAGAAACGTGAACCTAACACAATTATTCAATAATTTAACATGGCAAGTGGGAGTAAATCGTATAATTTTGGAAACCCAGAGCACGTAGCGGAATCCCTCAGACTATTAGAAGATGCTGAAATCGACCCTATGGAGGATTATGGTGAAACAGGTAGTAGTGAGAGTGAGGCTGAAGATTTTGTAGAAAACCAAGAGGAAGATTCTGAAACAGAGCAGGAAGATGACCAAGAAGATGAGACTGACGGAGAGATAAAAGAAAGTAAAAACTATTTTATGGGCAAAGATAAGGTGACAAAGTGGTATAATGCCCCAAGTTCAAAAGGGTAAGAGCTCGAGCTCATAACCTTATCATGCATTTACCAGGCGTGATAGGAAATGCCAGAAATGCTACAACTCCTATTGAGTGCTGGAGCTGTTCCTTCACGAATGACATCTTGGACCCTATTGTTTTATATACAAATCAGTATATAGAAGCAATAAGAGAACAATTCGATCGTGACAGGGATGCAAAGATTTTAGACAAAATTGAGTTGAAGGCTTATATAGGACTCTTATATTTAGCAGGTGTATATAAAAGCAACAGACAGAGCCTTGAAGAGCTTTGGGGAACAAATGGTGATGGTGTTGAAAACTTTGGCTTAGTTATGAGCATTAAGAGGTTTAAATTTATAACACGATGTCTGAGATTTGATGATCGCCAAACACGTGAAGAAAGAAAAAAAGAAGATCGATTAGCAGTAGTACGTGAGATTTTTGCAACGTTTATTCACAATTGCCAGACAAGTTACTCATTAGGACATAATGTCACTTTACACTAAAAATTAGAACCGTTTCGTGGGCGATGTGCTTTCCGCCAATATATTCCGTCAAAACCAGCACGATATGGAATTAAAATATTTGCTTTAGTTGATGCAAAACTCTGCTATTTATACAATATGGAAATCTACGCTGGTAAGCAGCCCGATGGCCCGTTCAACATCAGTAATAAGCCTGTGGACGTAGTACGAAGGTTAATTGGTCCAATAAAAGGCTCAGGTCGGAACCTTACCGCTGATAACTGGTTTACCGATCTTGAGCTTGTTGAAGAGCTTAAACAGAAACGAATTTCGTATGTTGGTACAGTCAAAAAGAACAAAAGGCAGATCCCTCCTGAATTTGTTTCATCGAAGGGAAGAGATCAATTTACGAGTATATTCGGATTTAAAAATAATTCAACGAGTCTTGTTTCGTACGTACCAAAAAAGGGTAAAACAGTTATACTGGTCTCAACCTTGCACGAGGAAAAATCAATAGATCCGGAAACAGGTGATCAAAAGAAACCAGAAATTATAACATTCTACAACCAGACTAAAGGGGGAGTAGACACCGCTGACAAGATGTACGCTTCCTTTAGTGTAGCTAGAAATACAAAACGTTGGCCTATGGTGATATTTTTTTCCATGTTGAATATGAGCGGTATCAATTCCTAAGTAATTTATTTTGGGAACGGCTTCAAGCAGAAGAGAAGGGCATTATTTCTCAAGCAACTTTCCCATGAGCTTGTAGCAGAAGAACTTGGAAGAAGAAGCCAAAAAAAAATTGGAATACCTACTGCCATTTAGGAACGACTTAAGAGATTCAGACCAAACGCAGATGACGAAATTCAAGACAGAAATGAAGAAGAGCATTCCCAGAAAAAGTTTAGATGTGTACCGTGTACTTCTGAAGCTGGTCGAAGGCGGCTTTCCAGATTCAACTGCAAAAAATGCAAGCAAGCTGTCTGCTTGCAACATGCTAATTTTATTTGCAATTTGTGTTTCCAGAATACTACAGATCCACTTACAGACAAATAAAATGTGATTTATGAATGCTTTATTTGATTTCGTTATTATTTAAATTTTAATTATTATTTTTATTAATGTTAATAAAAAAATGAACTTAATTTAGTGTAGGAATAATTTGTTTATAAAATTTTTCTATTTTACAGTGAAAAAATAAAACCAAAACTATTTATAACTAGAAATACTACGTATGGATCTGTCAGACACATTGCGCCCGTTCATGTCCATATTAGTATTGCGCCCGACGGAAGGTTAAACATGTTCAATCACGTTTTTCCTACTTTTAGGCTGGCCGCATACATATGTACGTTTTCCGCATTCGATTTCCGAATTCGTTTTCCGTATTCGGACATCTGAATGCATGGAATCAGTAGAAAATACATTAACTGACTCACACTCGTTTTTTTTTCGAACGGAAGAAATTCCGCACGTACGTTTCGTGTGCAAGCCGGCGCGTTCGGAGGAACCTCCTCGAAAAAACCTAATGACATCATGCGGAACGCAGCGCTTGCATACATTTTGTTTGTGCCGGCGCACACGTTCGGAAATTTCTATTCAGTTTCGCGCACACGCCGCGCGCATCGGACGTATTCTTTGATATCACGCAAAAATTTGTAACACGTTAAGATAGACTCTTCGAGTATTTAGTGGATGTATCCAATACCGACGACGTTTCTTTTTCTTTTTCTTATTTATTAATAACAGAAATGCAATTGCTAAACGAATACGGAAAACGTATGTATGCGGTCAGCCTTAGAGGCCCAGGCAGCACATTTGTGTAGTCTTCTCCATTTTCCAACAAAGTTATGTAACATTTGAGTTAGTTTTGTGGTTGCAGTGACAAAAGAAAGACGCCATGTATAGACCTCCGAGAAGCACTCAAATTAAGTATTATTTTCTATGAATATTTTATTATATTTTACGATATTAAATTTTAATATAATTTGATAAAGTATTACTTTTGGATTAGTGTTTCTTTTCGAAATTTGTTGCTAAATATAAACCTACACATTTGTGTAGTTTGGGATTAATAAGTGGTGTATTGCTTGTGTGTTAGGGAAAAGGTATGATCTTAATAATGATCAGGATGTTGAAAATGTAATGCATCTTCTTACTGAGGGTTCAGACGTAGAGGATTTTAGTGGCTCGGATGAAGATGATAATGATTTTCTACCGGGTTCGTCTGATATTTTCGAAGAAGCTGTCGAAAAAGCTGTCGAAGAAGATGCTGCGGAAAATGATGAAGAGGTAGAATTCGATTCTCAGAATGAAGACGATCATATTGACAGCCGTTCAAAAACCGTCAGACAGATGATTTGGAGGCGCCCCTCATTTCAGTCTTTAGCAAGACCAAATGCAAATGACTCTTCCGTTGCCGTTGAAGTTCAGCTACCAATTAAGTATTTTCAAAAATACTTTCTTGAGGAACATTTCAGAAATGCAGCTCAGTACACAAATATGTACCACTTAAGCACAACCGGAAAAGAGTTGAAAACTGATTCAACAGAAATAAAAGTTTTATACGGAGCTCATTTGTATTTCGGCTGCATAAAATTACCGCGCTTGAGGATGTATTGGCAGAATAATTACCGGCATCATGCTATAACGTCGAAAATATCAAGAAACCGGCTTTTTCTCTTGAGAAAGTGCCTTCACTTTGTTGATACGACGAGTGTGCCACCAGGTCTTACAAGTGTTCTTTGGAAGGTTCAACCTGTGATTGACACCGTTAGGTCTCACTGCCTTAACATTCTAAGAGATTTTTCAAACTACTCAATAGACGAGCAGATGATTCCCTTTTTGGGATGATGTCCAAATCCATTACGGCAATACGTAAAAAATAAATCACGTTCGGTGGGTCTGAAAAATTTTGTTTTGACATCTTCAACAGGTACATAATTATATATGTTGCATGCAAGATTGAGAAGGACTCTGCCTGAAAATTCCTTCCTTTACTTCGATCGGTATTTCACCACGATCTCGCTTTTGGATCGGTTGGGGAGATGCGCTTACATGGAACAGGAACGATTCAAGCTAACCGCATCCGCAACGTAAATTTTAAAATCGACAAAACCATGCAGCGAGGAGAAGCCGATGAAAGAGTCCGGTCCGATGGAAAAATTTTAGCAGTCAAGTGGAAGGACAATAAGTCCGTTTTACTAGGAAAAATGGATTCTGTACCGGCTGTTGGTAAAATTTTCCAAAAGTCCGGCATTCGATGCTGCATAAAAACATGCGGTAAATCTAGGCGATATGGTGAAAAGATAAGAATGTTTTGAAGAATACATTGCATCTAAATTTGCCTCATATCTCTACTGTTTATCGATGGGCCCCTGTAAATTCCCTACCACCAGGTTTTAAAAATAACCGTTTAGAGTTAATAAAAACGAAGTGCTTAGATTTGAACCAGTACGAAAAGAATAATATGATTCTGCTGATGGATGAAATGGCGATTAGAAGGGAATTGCGATACAATTCCAAATTAGATTTAGTGGATGGATTTGAGGAAAATGGGGTTGAAAGAACGAACCAGATTGGTAAACAATTGTGCGTTTTTATGATTAAATCAATGTTTTCCAACTGGGCGCTTACATTTAATTACTTTGTTTCAAAAAATGGACTTTCTGCCGATTTACTAAAAAAGATAATATTACGAAATTTAGCAGTTTTGAACAGTTTTGGCATCATAGTTAAAGTTGTAATTTGTGACCAAGGGTCCTCTAACAGGAAGTGTTTCTTGGAATAATATAATGGTAGTAAAACTTTCTGTGTATATGATTTTCCACATCTAATCAGATCATTAAGAAATGGTTGGCTTCAATGTGACCTTACAACACCAAATGGAGTTGCTAGTTTTAAAGTAGTTAAGGAACTATGGGAAATGGAGTGCAAATCTAATACAAAAATGTGTCTTAAACTTACAAGCCAGCACATATTTCCGAACTCTTTCGAAAAAATGAAAGTAAAACTAGCCACCCAAATTTTTAGTAGGACTGTTCAAGCAGCAATTAAAACTAGGCTTTAAAAGTTGCACAAAAGAAGTTTGTTTATCTACGGCATGCTTCATAGGAAATATTGACAAAATATTTGACTGCCTAAATAGTGGTTCGCTATCTTCAAAGAATTGTTATAAGTCTGCAGTTCAACTTAACAGTCCATCACACGAATATATAAAATTCTTTCTTGAATACCTCAATGAAATCTCATTTGTTGACAAAAAGAAAAAAGTATTTTTTTAGATGGAATGAAATTTACCTCAAACGCTGTGTTACAATTAGTAGACGAGCTATTTAAAAAAAAATCCCAAATATTTTTTTTAATGACAAGAGCATTAAACCAAGATAAGCTCGAAAATATGTTCTCGGTTCTAAGACAAAAGGGTGGAAATAATATTAATCCCTCAGTTGCTGATATAAACACTTTATTAGCACGCTTAATATCTGCAAATATAGTGCAGTTGAGTTCTTATAGTAACTATGAAGAGCTGAGTGATACCACATTTGAAAGGCTTTCAAATATTTTGTCAAATTAGCTGATACAAATAATGAAGAACTCAGTCGAAACGAAAACTCTGAAATAGATATTAACATAGAAATCATTGATGATTTCGTACTAAATGATGACTTTCAGAATTGTTCGGAATTTAGTATCGATTTGGCGTCTTTAAGATACTTCATAGGTTATATCGTCTACAAAATGATACCGAAAATTAACTGCGATATTTGTGTTTCTATATTGAGAAAAGAAGACGAAGTATTAACAGTTCTTAGTGAACTTTTCATATTTCATAAAAATTACAATTCAACAAAGATTTTGGTAACCTCGTTGCTCCTTCACAAATTTTCTTGGAAATTAGCAAGAAACATATTACAGTGTTTAGCAATATTTTTGACACACAACCACAAACTATTGGTATAAAAAACTTGATAAAATCCAAATGCAAAAATGCCACACCGCAATGGTTTTCCACATGTTCTGATCATAAGGAAATAATATTGGACTTCATGATCTTAGTACTCTTGAGGAAACATTGCTCGTGGGCTTCAGAGAAAAAAAATTTTACTAAAGCCCGCAAACTTAAAATCCTGTCGCACTAAAGTTTTTGGGTTATTCTTCCCTACATATATCAGATTGAAATTTGCACAAAAATCCCAAATAATGGAATAAGGTTAATTGGTGTTACCCGGCCCTTTTAGTTTACATCGAAAAAGTACGCGTACGAATACCAAGCGCAACTTTCAACTGAAAAAAACTAAATATAGAAATCTAAAACTTGAAACAAAATTTTGTCAACACCACGTGCATTCACGACGTTGGATAGCAACACAATACACACACACACATAAACATTTTAAGATTGTTGGTTGTTACTCTCTGATCATGCTTGCTCTCTCGTTGCTTGATCTTCCCTTCAGTTGTTCCGCCCGCACCATAAAGTGAAAAATCATCGCAGGCCGAGATGCGACTTCTGTATACTATTTATTCTGTGATAATAGCCACATGGGAGGAGTTGATGTCTGTGACCAGATGATGGAATGTTGTAGAACGTGGGTAAAGTCGAAAAAATGGACCTTGAAGGTGGCTCTGCATTTCATTGATCTGGCAGTAGTAAATGCGTGAATGGAATATAGGAAAGATTGCCAGGCAAATAACCTTCCCAAAAAATCTGTCCACGACCTATTGTCATTCAAGCTGGAGATCGCAGAAGCCCTCCTTTCATCACCAAAAAGGAAAAGAATTGAGGTCGATTCTTCGAATAGCGATGGGGAGAATCAACAAACTGTCAACTACCAATGCGCTGCTTTGCCACGAAATAGCAAAAGATTTGATGATAAATTAAAAACAGCTCGAGCTTGCCGAATGAAGTTATGCAAAAGTCGCACAAGAATTCGGTGCCAAAAATGTAATATATATTTGTGCCTCACACATGAGCGAAATTGTTTTACCGACTTCCATCTTGGTTCAAAATGAATAAGCCATTTTTTCTTGTTAATTTTAAATGGAATAAATTAATTTAAAGTAAATTCGACGTGTATTGCCTATTTGATTTATATTGCCTTTCGAATTATCTATCATTGTATTGTAGATTAAGACTCAAACCACACAAATGTGTATGTCCTTTTTTCAGGTCCTGGAAGGAGGGATTTTCTCAAAGACTAAGTTTTCCGATTTTTGAATCCAAATCAACCATTATTCCAAATTTGAAAAAAATCGGACGAAATTTCAGGAGAGTGGGTCTGAAAGGGATATAAGCAGTAATTTAAGACAATCAATGTTCAGTCTCTTGTCATACATTTTCTTACTCGAACACAGAACATATGTATGTAAGTCTCGCGTCGTCTGATATTTATCCCGTTTGTTTTTGCGAAGTAGACTTAGAATCATATCCTCTTAAATCGGCTCAAAAGCTCGAAGGGCAGTTGGTTTCAGTGCTTACATGTACATAAATGTTATAAGGCGGTTGTGCTCATTTTTGTTCAAAGAAATGGCTAAAAAAAATTAACACAAAACGATATTCAACGTTTTGACGTAAGTGACAGTGAAGACATTTTAGTGTGTGAGATCGTTAGCAACGATGTTCTGAAAATGAAAGCAACATCTGAAGGTGACCATGGACAATTATGGAGTGAGGATGATGTACATATGTCCGGCTACAAGGATACGCGTAAATTCAAACGTATGAAGGCAGAGATGGAACAATATGGAAAGCCGAACCTGAACAGCAAAGACGAACTCCTCGACACGACATAATTCGCGGTGGTATTCATAAAGTGGTTCTTCCTCCGGGGTAACATATCCTGGATCCGACAGACAGTTTCAACTTATTTTTCAACCAACATGTGTTAGAAATTATTGTGAAACATACCAATTCTGAAGCGTATGCAGTGTTATAAGATGGATGACAACAACAGATGCAAGCATTTATTGGTCTTTTATTGACTATACGAGGGTGGTCCGATAAGTACTTAGCCCCACCGTCAGATGGCGCCAGTATCGCAAGAGCAACTTACTGTCGTGTAGTACATTCTAGTAGACGGCTACTGTCGAAATTTCAGCCGGATCGGACTCGTAGTTTTGTTTTGACCGAGTGTGGAAGCGGGAGTGTCCGCGGATTTTAGAAAAATGGAAAAAGAGCAATATCGGTCGGTGATTTGATTCTTGTTTTTGGAAGGGAAATCGCGAAGCGAAACCAAAGAGCGTTTGGATGCTGTGTACGGTGCCTATTCTCCTTCGATGGCGACTATCAAAAATTGGCATAACGAATTTCAACGTGGTCGCACGTCGGTTTTTGATGAGCCACGTCCAGGTGCCCCGAAAACAACTACCACGGAGGATAACGTGACAAAAATCCACGATCTCGTATTGGCAGACCGACGATTGAAGGTGCACGAGATAGCTGAGACAGTAGAAATTTCAAAAGATCGCGTGGGTCATATCTTGCATGAAATTTTGGGCATGAGAAAGCTGTCGGCGCGATGGGTGCCGCGTTTGCTCACTCCGGACAACAAGCGCAACCGTGAAACAACTTCAGAGCAGTTTTTGACGCTGTTTAAGCGCAATCCGAAGGAGTTTCTGCATCGTTTCGTGGCAGTCGACGAAACATGGATCCACTGGTACACACCAGAGACCAAAGAACAAGCGAAACAGTGGACTTCACCTGGCGAACGTGCTCCGAAGAAGATGAAGACTGTCCCATCGGCCGGAAAGGTGATGGCCACCGTTTTCTGGGATTCACAAGGTGTGATCCACATCGACTACCTGGAGTCTGGTCGCAGGGCTGTACTATGCCAAATTATTATTGGGCAAATTCGACCCCAAATTGAATAAAAAACCGCCCCACTTGGAAAGAAAAAAGTGCTCTTCCACCATGAGAACGCACCGGCTCACACTTCCGCCCTCGCCACGGCTAAATTGGTCGAATTGGGCTACGAACTGCTGCCCCATCCACCGTAATCTCCAGATTTGGCCCAGTGCGACTTCTTTTTGTTTCCAAACTTGAGTGGCGAGTGACTTGCCGGGTAGAAATTTCAGTCGAATGAGGTGGTCATCGCCGCCACGGAGGCCTACTTTGAGCCTACTTTTGAGTTAAAGAAGTTGGAGCATCGCTGGGTTAAGTGTATCGAGCTAGAAGGAGACTATATTGAAAAATAAATCGCCATTTCTCCAAAATTTTTGTTTTTTTTTTGTAGGCTAAGGTACTTATCGGACAACCCTCGAACATATCAATAAACAGGGATGCGTTGATTTTATAAAATACTGAGATCCGATATTTGGGAATCCGATATTTCGTGCCACAATGGAAAAAAATAGATTTGATTCTTTACTGCGATTCTTGAGATTCGATGATAAAAATACAAGAAATCTCAGAAAGTCTAGAGATAAATTTGCACCAATTAGAGAGTCATGGGAATATGTGAACCTAAATCTGCAAAAGTTTTATTAGCCTGGAGAGAATCTCACGATTGATGAGCAGCTGGTACCTCTTCGAGGACGGGTATCATTCAAACAATATCTGCCTAGCAAACCTGATCAGTATGGTATGAAAATATGGTGGATCTGTGACAGCCAAACCAGTTACCCTCTATTGGTATACCACATCTTGGAAAAGAAGGACCAAATTTGTCGGAAAATTTGGCGTACAATATAGTCGAGTTATGTGAACAGTACTTTCGCAGTAACAGAAACGTTACTTTTGACAATTATCTTACAAGCACTGAAATTGCGAAATCCTTGCACAAAATGGTCTCACGATAGTTGGAACTATCAGAAAAAAATAAGGTATAGAAATACCTCCAAATTTTCTTCCCAACAGAACGCATGACATCTACCCTAATGTCTTTGGTTTTTCTAAAAATATGGCATTGGTATCGTATGTATAAAAAAACCGTGCTGTTATTTTCTTGTCTACAATACATCATTCTAAAATAGATGTGAGTAATAAGAACAAATCTGAAATAAATTTGTTCAGATTATTCATGAATATATGTACATTTCGGCGCAAAACAAACAGATGGCATGACAGACGATGTTGGGATCGCATCTCTAATTATATGGAAAACATTGTATCCTATTTGGAACCAACATAAAAAGATAATGCAAAGAAAACTTGTTTTATGAGAAGTCGCAACTGAGTTGGTGACGCCTCATATACGGAGACGAAACAAGAAGGGCCTGACGAGTTATCACTAGCAGCTAACCAATACGTAGAAAGATCATCTGATTCTACCACAGACCAACGAGCTGCTCAATCTGAACCTATTGCGAAAAGAAGGAAGCGTTATCATATTTGTCTTTCAAAAATATCCATATGCATATGCAATCGCAATGTCTGCGCTGAACACTCTGTAAAAAATATTATATCTGCTCTGAAAAATAAGTACATATTAGAAGTTTAAATATTAAATTAAAGTATATACCGTGATAAAACTAAAGCAACTTTTAATTTATCGCCTGTCTTTTCATCTTGAATGTGAAAAAAAAGTTGTGTAAAGAGGTATAACTTAAAACTTTAATACATAAAAATACTTCAAATATTTCGTCATGAAAATCATTAATTTTTATTTATATTAAAATACCATTTTTTTAAAGAAAATTCAATAAGTAACAAAATCATAGTGTCGTAAGGCATAAGACAATAGGCGTAAGGACAATTAATATTTAGTTTGATATCCGTGCATTTTTTTTTTTTTTAAATTTATTTTTATTTATAGTTTCTTAGATCTATCTTATCCTAGACAAAAATTCTTAAAACTAGCTTAACTATCCCTACAAATTTAGCAATCTTACTGGCCCTAGGCGGACACTCTAAAACAAACTGTATAATTTTAACCTATGCCCTTCGACTACTATATAAATAACTTACAATTAACATTATTATGATTAACTTAAGCTAAGACAAATTTGTTTTTCAAAAACTTAGCATATGATAATTTTTTATATATATTTATACATATAAGACTTAAACCTACCTAAACCTAACTAAACATATCTTATTCGAACTTAACTAATATGTATATATATATATATATAAATATATACTTTATACATATTTTATATATATATGTGTATATATACCCTACCCTACCCTAGCCTATGTAAGCCTGCCATTGGAGTTAGGCAAGCCCTGCCTTGAAGAGGCTGAAGCTATTGAAGTGTCCACTGACGCAGCTCCCCCTAGCCACCAAAAGCGTTGATGTTGGCGGACTACGTCTCCTCAATCCCGGCGCGAGACAGATCTACAGAACCTGAGGCGCTCGGGCTCACTGAGCGCGACATCGGGTCCGTAGAGGAATCGCCGTTCCACGGAATTGCGACCCACGTGGAAGATTAGCGGCACCGCCAATCTATCCTGGATCAGCCCACATCTATCTAAATAGAGGAATGCTTCTGGCGGGACAAAGCCGTTATAGTGGAAACACAATCTGGCTTGCGCGCGCGCCGACTTTTGACAGGCTTTGCACCGACTTACGATCTCTTACGATAAAATGTGTTAAAACGCCGGCAACCCACAATTCGCATTCACAATGTGGTTTTGACACAGGAGCGCGTATAGAACTTAGGAATATGACAACACTAAGTTCGGTTTCCTCAAAATCTTTACGTATGATTTCAGTGCAGAAAGAAGTGTAGACTGGTGTTATTATTATTTATATGATTTAATTGAAACATAAAAAATCAGCTCAAATAAAGGTCTACGAATATGAAAAAAAGAAAAGAATTTATTTCTCTAACCTCCATCATGATTAGTTTATATCGAAAAGTCCAATAATAAGCTATGAAAATATATGCATATTGAAACGAACAACTCGGAGCACAATACGTCACTCGCTTTGGCTAAAATCAAACAAGTCAAAGACAATTCAATTCAAAACAAATACAATGAAACACACTCGTCATCTGTCAAACGCAGGTCTGAGTAGAGAGTAGAGCTACTGGCGCTTTGCTCAACTTTACGATAGCTATTTACGATATGAGGTGGAGCAAAAGTAGGCAGCTCCATAGGATTTCGTTGTTTCTACTCATGCTGTCAAAGTCGGCACGCGCGCAAGCCAGATTGTGTTTCCACTATTAAGGCGCACTCTCTCGTGATATAAATCATTGGGGTAGTAAGCCCCGGAGATTAGGTTATTGACCGAAGCCATCGCCTCGCAACGTGACCACGGATCAGTTTTATTAGAAAATTATCTACCCGTACAACCCTGGCCCTATTGTATAGGTAAAATTTCGTGTAATCAGATTCGGGTGTCCTATGTAACCCGAGACAAGTCCTGAGACATTGGGGCATATTTCTATACCCGCCGGGGGGAACATTTCGTACGTTCGCATTTCTATACCCGTCAGGGGGAATAAATAACGTCATTGAAATGAACTTCCTAATCGACGTGAATCGTTCACGTTCGGTAATGTAAATTGGGATTCCAGTAGTCGTTCGAATCGAATTTAACTGTCATATTCTGTCCGCTGCTATTCAATCGCGCCAATTTTTTTTTAAGCATGTAAGTAATATTTAAATGGATTGGTGGTTTTTTCAGGGATTCCTTTTTTTTAAAGGAAAAAAACAAGTAACCGGGAGCAGTTTTCATGCTCAATTGTACTGTTTTCATGTACTTAATGTACTAACAAGCGAATTGTTCCACATTAAGGAGTCATGTATACTTCCCGGGTAACGCGCATCTGCAAAACGAATCGCTTGTTTATGGTCACAAATCAAAAATCTAAATCTTTCGTAAATTATCCCGCCATTTCCACACAAACTCAAATAAAATGCCGGTAATTTCAAATTTAATACGAATTAAATGTCAAATAAGAAAAGGGAGTTCGAACGATCCGGGAACGATGAAGTAGTGCTCCCGCCGGTTATAGAAATGGCAAGGGAGTGCGAAAGTGAATCGAACGTTCGATTCGAACGACTATAGAAATATGCCCCATTGCCTCTCAAACACCCGAATCCTTTCCATTAAGCTGGCTCTCACATTGAACCAGACGGGACATCCATAGGCAACCATGGGCCTGATTAAGGCCATGTAGCAGATTACCTTCACCCAGGAATCAAGTTGGCTGCAATGAAACAGCCATCTTGTCAGAGCGAAAGCGCCCCGGGCCCTTGCCAGAGCAGCATCTACTGTTTGTCAAAATATAGATACTGATCTAGCCATTTCCCAAGGTATCTGACTACACTTTGTTTCGCCAGTGGGCGCCCGTCCTGTCCAAGAATTGAGAACCCGCGCCAATTTTTCCTAGTGTCTCGAGAGGCCCTAGACAAAGTTGTTCTGAACAAAATAGTTTCTGATTTCTGGCAGTCGATTTTCAACTTCCAGTCATCACAATACTGCTGAATTTTTTCGAAGTCAGTGACAATGACGCCGATCGTTGGACCTGATCTGTACGCGATTAAATCGTCCGCATACGCTATTGAATGGTGAAGAGAAGCTATCAAATCACGTAAATAAATGCTGAAAAGGATCGGCGAGTTCACCGTACCCTGTTGCAGTCCGTTGTTAATATCAAATGTTTGGGTAGAAGTCACGTTGGCTATTTTCACAACGAACTTTCTACCTGTTAACATGTCAAAAATCATATATAGCAGTAGTTTACTTATGCCCAGCCGACTGAGCTTGTAATATAGATCTTCTAGCCTTACGGTGTCAAAGGCTTTTTCCAAGTCAATCAGACAGGCACCCGTGCATTGGTTCTTGCATTTATTCCATTGGACATCCGTCACGAGTTTCGACGCGGCATGAATAGTGTCATGCCCCGCTCTGAAACCGAATTGGTTATCCGGGATGATTTTACTGTCCTCAACCCATTTAGACAGGGCCCTATGGACCACCTTCTCGAAGACCTTGCTGATACTCGGAAGGAGACTTATCGACCAGAGATTTGCCGGGTTAGAGGTGTCCTTACCCCTCTTGGGGATTGGTTGCACCACCGCTGTATTCCAATGCACTGGATAATATGCATTATTCAGTGCATTGTTGAACAGGATGGTGTACCTCTCTATAGCTACTGGTGGAAGGTGCCTAAGCACAACATTGGATATACCGTCGATACCCGCGGATCATGATCATCTGGAGATCTTCCGTCGAAAAGAACAGGGTATTAGCCCCCTCACTGGCGATGGCATTGTTTGCCATGAAATCTTCATTGAACCTGGTAAAATTAAGATTCTCGGATCGGCAATGATCGAAATCATTTCTAAGGTAGAAGTGATGAAGCAGGGCTCTGTTCTCCAGGTCATGGTTCGGGCGAATACTATCATTCACCTTGTACACTTCCTGGAAGACAGCTCCCACTGTCCTTCTCCTTCTCCTGAGGATCCTCAATCACGAAAAAGTCGTCGTCTAGGATGGCGCTCTCTGGATCGATGCTAACTGTTCGTAGCAAACGTTCATTGTCTGACGTTCTCGGAAGCTTTAGATCCTGAATGTCATTCTGATTGTTTCTCCGAAATATTTTATTTATTTGCGGGAACATACTCGCGCTGTTGGATTTTACAGCACGAATTCTGTTGTTCCAATGCAAACTTACAGATATTCTGTAATTCTCTTTGATCAACTCTTGAAGATTTTTAATCAGTGACTTCAGTGTCCTGACCTTCGAGTCTTGTCTGTCGGTAAACCGCCTGTACAAGAGTTAAAGTCTTGTCAGTAGTCTACTTTTTTGTCTGTGCGTTTCGGTATACGTTTGTGGTATCGTTCTGTCGTTGGCGTGGTATCGTATTGTTCATTGTCTGTTTAATGATACCGTCCATTTGTTTGAGGTACCTGTCAATCTCGTTGTTTGACAGGTTCCTATTAGACAGTGGGAAGGAGGCGCTCGAAGTGAGCGCTCTCGTCAGGGAATTGGCAAAGCGTGGCCAACTGTAATCGTAGGGGTGCGTTTGGATATACTCTGCCATCTCCGCGAAATCGTCAGGTACTGTGATCACGGCACATAGTCCGCAATGGTCACTGTCGTATACAATGGTCCGTAGACAGTTAATAGACCATTCGTTCGTGTCTGCCAGTCTCAGTCGAGGGTTTATCAGCATGAGATCCAGATAAGAGCCGCTCCTAGGATACGATGGACTATCCGTTGCGAGCAACTTGACTCTATATTCAATGTTGCGAAGAACCCACCAACGGCTTAGTAGGCTCCCCCTAGTGTTGGGAATGTTATTTCCCCAATCACTATATTTAGCATTTAAATCACCGGCCAGAATGTAAAAGTTTTCTACCGAGTTCAAGCGCAGAGATCGAAAGAGTGTCTCGAGCTCTGCGATAAAAATATTAGGTTGAGGTGCTTCAGGTGCATAGGCTGATAGAATGTACATTCTCTTTCCATTTCGGAGAGGAATGCACACAATACAGGCCTCTAGCACCTGGAACCTCCTGACTTTATGTTTAAAATTGTTTTTAATAAAGATTTAATAAACTCCCGCCTTGAATAGTGTTGGGTCGGTCCCTTCTAATTATTCTATAAGAACTGTGCCGGATTATGTGCTTCTGGTTTAGCTTTGTTTCGCTAACCAAGAGTACATCGGGGCTTTCGTCCTGCAACAGGCTGAAAAGTACGGCTCGTCGCTCGATCCTTATCAGTGAATTTACATTCACCGACAGGATCTTCAAGGGCCTCTCTACCAGCGTACCCATCATGACCTTAGGTGTGCTAGGCCCGGCAGAAGCGAGCAGATACTATCTACTCGGGTCGCCGTCTCCAGGATCTGTTGTTGGAGCTGCCCAGTCTGCCCTTAGATTGCGAGCAAGATCGAACAGACATCCACCTCGGCCTCCGGTGCCTTAGAGACAGGCACTGGGGCTTTAGGAACAGCCATGGGCTTTGTACCGTCTTTCCCGAGCCTGCCTCCATTTGGGCGTAGGTCAATTGGGATGTGACGGCTGGTGTTTGGAAGCGACCCGAGGGACGCTTCTCCTCGACCTTCTGCTTACGGGTCAGGTTTTCTTTCTTGGTGTCCTGGAACTTAGGACATCCCCGATAGTTTGCAGGGTGTCCTCGGTTCCGACACAAGACACACTCGAGTTGCTTTCTGTCCGCTACCTTGTCTTTCCCAAGATCGCATTCCTCGTTTTTGTGGTTCTTAGCGCATTTAACGCATCGAGGCTGCATTTCGCAGTTCGACGCGGCGTGCCCGAACCTTTGGCAGCGGATACATTGCAAAATGTTTCCGCTCCTCTTTAATTTATCCCATGTGACAGTCTGGGATGCTAAGGAAGTAATACTCCTTAGCCTCTCCAGCTTGCTGATGGGTGTGAGCTGTACCAAGAAGAAGGGTATTACTCGCTTCTTCCTTCGGGAGCTTACCGTGGAGAATGGCTTAACCCCCACGAATTTGAGGTCATCACTCTCGAACTCTTTGAGCTCTGAGAGCATTTCCTCGGGATCTGTGATCGATTCAACGCCTTTGAGGAGCATCGTCTGCAACCTCTCGGCCTTTGGAGTGAAGGAGAAAAACTCCGTCGTTCACTCTTTCAATAGGCTTTTAAGCCACTTATGCTGTTCCAGTATCTTGCACTGAATAGCAGCTTTTCAGTCGAAGTAGTGAGGGAGGGGCGCTGAATTAAATTGGGCCTCGGTTTGACCCTTCTGCGCCTCTTCATGACGGCGGCCGCTGTTGCGAAATCGGACTCCGTAGGACGTACGTGTTTTCCCCCGCCGTCTCCTGACATCTCTTCCTGCTACTTCTAGTTTACTTTAGAGTCAGCAGAAAGAACACAGAAAAAAAAACAAAACCCGAAGAACAATTTACTCCGGATCGGAGATTCGAACATCCGACCTTCGGACTCTACCACTCTGCTAACTTCATATTCGCGATTGGTTCGTCTAAGTCCGCACTTACATATATTGTTTTTGTTTATTTTCCTTTCCACTTAAATGAAGCTGAAACACGTCTTTCCACTACACTGGTCTGTGATCAACTGTTTTCCGACCCATGGTTTAATCCACATTCGTTTTTATCCTTTTTTTCTTCATTTTCGAGTATTTCACCAATAATCATCACTGTAACAAGAGCATGCGCCACCATGTTAACGCTTCGAAATTTTTTTCGCAAATGAAGTCTGTCAAGCAAGTTGTATGATGTGAACGCTAGGCATTATTTAGTCGTCCAACAAGTCGGATAGACAAATCGTAGAATCGAATAATGTTGTTGACGAGTCACTAATCACATGAATTTCGCTATCAGTGCCCACCACGCCTCTTCCAAAGCATTTCTATGTGAATTCACTTTTGTTTTTTGTTTGATTCTAAAACATGGATACAGTTTATGAATTTTTCTAAAAGCTGCTCATTGCCCATCCAAGCTTAAAACAATAAAATAAATATGCTAAAAACACTAACACTTAACTATTGTGAACGTCCTGATTAACCGCCATTGTGACTGCCACCAGGTCATTGAATATTTGACAATTCGCCGACGGTCAACGCAATAGGCAAAGAACCATTCTCCCTCTCATCATTTGCGTTTAACGAAACAGCCAATCAATTCTTTCCAACTGAGACGATGAAATAATAAATAAATCAACAAAATGAATTCGACATATTTAAGTTTCTTGTTGATTGCTTTAAGACTGAGTGCTTACTATGGCCATGAAGCCAAAGATTTCGATGACTCGATTCTTTATAAAATTGAATTCGAGTTACCCAGCGACTTGAATGATGAACATTTCGTAAGATAAGTGTTTTGATAGTAGTATTCGATTGGACGGCAATATTTTTCTTCCTTTAGAAAACAAAGTACAACGTTCCCACATTTTATACACACGATAAGGAAGAATACAAATGCGCTATACCGGTTGCCGAAGAAGCCAAGGAGGAAAAGGTTCCGGAATACAACGGATTGTGTACGTACTTTGCCTTATTGTATGAATCTAATTGTAACATATTTGGTTTAGCACCTCTACAGCTGATTCAACCTATGTTTTCGTCTGTGAGCTGTTCCTATCGTATAGAAGCTTATTGGTCATACGAGATTTGTCACGGTTTTCACATCAAGCAATATCACGAAGAGAGGGAAGGTGAATAATTTGTAAAGTTATGTCTCTCAAAGCCTATTCACAGACAACTTATATGTTCAGGGAAAAATGTCAAGTTCCAAGAGTACTACCTCGGGCGCTGGAGCGATGCTAAACAGTCAAAACTTACTCAAAAGCTAGAAGAAGACAAGGCCAATGGCGTCAAATTTAAGACCACCAAAATCGATAACGTTCAGTACCCCTATCTCGAACTGGAAATGGGCAACGGAACTCTCTGTGATCTTAATAACGAGCCAAGAACCACAAAAATTCGCTACGTGTGCTATCCACACGGCAAGAATACAATTTACTCGTTCAAGGAAACATCCACCTGCAATTATGAAGCAATTATCCTAACCTCGCTATTATGTTTCCATCCTGCGTTCCTTCCGGAAGAGTCCAAAGAAATCCCCATCAAATGTTTCAATACACCGACAATGGCGCGGAAGCCACTAAGTTTGTTGAAACAAGCTCTTGAAGACCTCCAAATGACTGATCTCAGTAGTAAGGTCGACGTAATTGGCAACGATAAGCGATTTTCAGTGGAAAGCCTAAATGTAGGCGAATTGCAGAAAATGCTCGAGGTGATGTCATCGAGCTCATCGCCATTCACAAGCGACAGTAACTCCCCATTACCACCGGGGATATGGGACGAAAATCCTGAATTATCTAAGGAAAAATGGAATAATGCTGATCAAGCTAACGAACTCGAGTACTACAAGTTGCTATTCGATTTTCTCTTTGGAAATTGTCTGATCGGGGTGAGTCTGAACATTTTCCCCAAACGTTCTTTGCGCTAATCGCTTGATTTTTAGGGCACAGGATGGTGGAAATACGAGTTCTGTTTTGGACGGAAAATACGTCAGTTCCACAAAGACAAGAAATCCGAAACACAAGTAATTCTGGGCTATTTCAAGGATAATGCACATCGCGATTGGCTAAAATCGCACCCTGAAAAGCGTCTACGACGAAAACCCACTGATTCGGACACTACAATCTGGCACCACTACGAGGGTGGTAGTAAATGTGATAAAACTGGAAAATTAAGAGAGACGGACGTCAAGCTGATGTGCGTGGTTGCCAATTCCATCCCCTTGGTGTCAATGTATTTGTTAGAACCAAAGACATGTCAGTATATATTAGTTGTAGAGTCGCCTCTCATCTGTACCATGCTTCCGATGGTCGACGAGGATGGTTTGGTGACCGAGGAAAGTTTCAATAGATATCTCAATGCTCGGATGAAGAAATACCAACCGGAGAGCACAGAAAACCTACATGAAAACAAAAAACCAGTGGAGGATACGAAGCCGATTGCTACGGACAATGCCCAAACCCAGCAGGGTACTGCTACCGTAGACCATGTCGAAGTAGAATACGAGAACGAGGGCTGAAACAACACCAAACGTTGTTGTAAATTACTTCAATAAAAATAGTTTTTCTAAATATTTTAGTTTTTCTTTTCTTAATTAACTTTGTTTCAGATAGTCATCATACAATTTCATCAATTCCGGACCGGTTCGAGGGCGCACCACATTCAAAGCATGCTCAAACTGTTTCCAGCTTACAAATTTCGAATCGAAACTTTCCTCAAGGACTTTTAATGCCGCTTCATGGCACACGGCTTCGATTTCCGCGCCACTGTATCCTTCAGTTCGAGTCGCAAGCTCTTCTATGTCGAAATCCTCTCCAACTGGCACTTTTCGAAGCTTTATTTTCAAAATTTCCCGTCTTGAAGGCTTATCCGGCAGACCAACGTAGACAATCCTATCGATTCGCCCGGGCCTTAGCAGAGCTTTGTCGATCATATCAGGCCGATTGGTTGCCGCTACAATTGTTACATTTTTCAACTCATTTACACCGTCCAATTCAGTGAGTAGTTGCGTTAGTACTCGTTCCTTTACAGACGTTCCACCACCTTCCGAAGCACGTTCACCACCAATGGCATCAATTTCGTCGAAAAATATGATTGACGGTGCAACTTGACGACCTTTCCGAAAAATTTCTCGCACAGCCCTCTCGGATTCACCTACCCACATCGAGAACAGCTCGGGGCCTTTGATCGATAGAAAATTAACTTTACTCTCTGTGGCCAATGCTTTGGCAAACATTGTTTTCGAGCATCCCGGGGGTCCGAACATAAGTATGCCGCGTGGCGGTTTGATGCCCAATTTCAGAAACTGATCCGGATAGAGTAGTGGCCATTCGATGGCTTGACGCAGTTTGAGTTTAAGTTCATCCTGACCGCCGATATCGGACCAGTATACATTCGGATTTTCGATTAAGACCTCACGCATAGCACTTGGCTTAACATAATTCAGAGCCGTTTCTATATCTGTACAAAGTACTTTTGTCCTTCCTTGTTTAACGACGGCCATGGAAGCTGTGTAGACAAGATTTGCTAAATCAGCACCAACAAATCCGTGCGTCACATTCGCTATTTTTTCTATGGCGGAATCGTCAATGTCAGAATCCACCTTGGAGAGATGGCATTTCAGTATTTTAGTTCGCATATCGGGATTGGGTACGAGAATCTCAACCTCATAGTCCAGCCGTCCACATCGTCTTATTGTGGGATTGAGATTTTCAATTTTTGCTGTCGTTGCGAGAACAAATATTTTACTTGCTTCCCGACGTTGTTTCAGACTGCTGAGTAAGGAAAGAAATGAAGCAGACACTCGCCTAATTGTTTCATTATTCTCCTGTTTCGGACAGAGATTATCGACATCTTCGATGGTTATCAACGTGGGATTTGGATAATTCCGATATGCTACTTCGAATTGTTGATTTAAATTTTTTTCAGTCTCGCCGAGGTATTTACTGAACATCTCACTGGTGTTGATCCGGATAACGTGGGCCTTGCAAATCGATGCCATGGCTTCACAAATCATTGTCTTGCCGCAACCAGTTGGCCCGTAAATCAGTAGTCCACGTGAAATCTGTACCCCTATATAAAATCGGTGAATCGATATTAGTTTCATTGAAACAGGAAACTTTTGTGCGAACTTACCAGTTGGGATTTGCTTATGTCCGAGTGCCATGTTCATGGAATCCGTAATTGTGCGCACCTCTTCGTCAAGGCCTCCAATATCATCTTGTTTTACAGTCACAAAATTCAGCTCCTCATGGCCTGTATTGTCTACTTCTTGCTTTATTTCAATAGAAGTAGAATTGGTGATTGAGAAAAAATTCTCATCAAATTTAAGTGTTTCGAAGTCAAGTCCTAATGTGTCCGCTTCGATGGACGTTGAGTACCAGCTTATTGACAATTGTAACCGCTTGTTGTAGAAATTCAGGACAATTTTATTGCCAACTGTGAAGATTAGGTTATTCATTTGCATTTTGCACATTAACTCCAAGTCGTGCAAGGCTAAAGGTTCGATTTCCTGTTTTCCGGTAAGAATGAGTTGAACTTTTTTGGCAGGCACTGGGTCATTGGATAACTTTTCAAGGCAAACTGTGATGCCTAAATATTCCTGCCAATTGTCGTCGTAATCTAAAAAAGAAATCTTAAAATGCTTTCAAAAATTGATATTGCGCATAGGAATACCTTTCTCGCTCACAAAAACCGAGGATAAAAATCTTTCCGAAATGGGCCAGACACATCGCACCAGCGAAGCAAGTTCCAACTTCTTCGCACGTATTGCAATTGCTTGCCCAATACGGAATCTACATTGTTTCATGGCAGCTTCGCTGACGAAAATCAAGTTATTAACATACTTCTTGGGTGCATCATTCAAATCGTCAACGAGAAATGACTTCCGAGCCAAGTTTCTCGTGTACAAACGACCATCTTTTATGTGGTCTATCGACGGGGGTATGTTGTCATTTGCAGGACAATTGTTTTCGTGTATATCTCGATCTTTGGAAGTTATTGTTATTTGACATTTGTCGCAGGTAAACCAAGGGACTTGGACCTTCTTGCTTGATAATTTTGGAGGCATTTTACTGTTGATTTAAGAAACTTGTGAATTCTAAAAGCAATGCATTTTAAATTGTTTTTTTTAAAGGTTAGATCGAATTGTTTATAAGGAAATGTCAATTGAATTTTGATATGTGACATCGAGATATTAGTGTTGCCATTGGACATTTTTGGAAACGTATTAAAGTGTGCTAATATATGATACAGAAATGTATGTATGTAAATGCTCGTAAGGCCGTGACTTTTCTAATTTCTCGCCTCTTAACTGAAAGGGCAACAGTGCTCCTATCAAGAGGGAGCTATCAGTTGACTCCTGTCGAAATTTGAATAAGCTGCGTTTAGTTTTGGGTTTGACAGCAGACTACCGCGTGTTTTGAGAAGAAAAAGGAAAGAATTTCGGGTGTTCATTGATTACTTTTTGCGGAAAAAAACCATCACACAAACAAAGGCTAAGCTTGATAAATACTATTGGGACTCTGCGCCATCAATTTCAATGGTAAAGAAGTGGTTCACTGAATTTCGTTATGGCCGGAAGATGCCGAACAATCTGGACGCCCAGTAGAGGTCTCTACACCCGAAACAATTGAAAAAAAATCATGATATGGTGTTGGCCCATCGGAGATTTAAAGTGAGAGAGATTGTGGAAGCCATAGGCATCCCACATAGCTCAGTAGTTACAATTTTGAATGATCTCTTGGATATGAGAAAGCTTTTTGCAAGATGGGTGCCGTGTTTGCTCAGAATCGACCACAAACGCAATCGTGTTACAACTTCGCAGGAGTACTTGGCGTTGTTCAACTGCAATATGGACGAGTTTTTGCGGCGCTTCGTAACCGTGGGCGAAACGTGGATCCACCACAACACGCCAGAGACCAAACAGTAGTCAAAACAGTGGGTTTCTGGGGTGACTCGGCGCTAAAGAAGACCAATGTGGGTTTGTCAGCCAATAAAGTCATGGCGACCATTATTTGGAATGCACGCGGTATAATCCACATTGACCAAATTTAAATGGCTAAAACAAAAATAGCTAATATTATGCCAACTTATTGGGCCCATTTAATGAGGATTTGAAGAAAAACGACCTCATTGGGGCAAGAAAAAAAAAGTTTCCACTAGGACAATGCAAGGGTGCATACATGTGCAGTTTCCATGGCAAAAATCCATGAATTGGGCTACGAATTGCTCCCTCATCCGCCCTATTCTCCGGATTTAGCCCCGAGCGACTATTTCTTGTTCCCAAAGAAAGAGATTTGACTCCAAAGATGAAATCGTCTCACAAACAAATACCTATTTTGATGACCTCGAAAAATTTTATTTTTTAGAAGGAATAAAAGAATTGGAGAAACTTTAGACACGTATAGAACTCAAAGGTGATTATGTTGAATAATAAAATATTTTTTTATCCAAAAAACCTGTCTTTTATTCAGAAAGTCACGGACATATTGACCCACCCGAGTAAAATGTTAGGTCACTTAATAGACGGGTGCAGAGAGAACAATCAGTGCTATTTGTTGAGTGGATTGGTCATTTGAGGCAGACTTAAACAAGAAGCCCTTGGCCCCCGACATAAGAGCCAAGGCCAGATCCGTTTTAGGAGAATCTATTGCGATGCTGGCTAAGAACGAGATCTTTGAACGAGACGCTGAAAAACTTGGCCTTCGCAACAGTTCTTTAGAAGGCAGTTTTAGGCGACCGTCTCATATGTGGTCCCCGCCCTTTTCGGGGTGCGCTGCACAGAAAGCGTAGGTTGTGTCTCCTACCAGTACATGCCAGCACATTTGACATGCGCCTCTCCTTTTGCTGGTGAGGATGAGATCCTCAATAAGAGCGGCTCCCAAACTGACGGAGCTGGAAGTGTTCAGGGTCCTATTAGGGCCGGCGGTCCGCCGAAAAAGGCAGGAATGCTGACAGACGGATTTTGAGCAAAGCAGTTTTGGGTCCCAATAACCCTCCATTTGGCAAGGCTGTCCCAGAGCGGTGTCCGAAGGAAGCAGGGACAAAGGTAAGAGTGCTCGTAAATGAGAAACGGTTGCCAGGAACGGCCTTGCTAGGGGGGGAGAGTGTGATGTCCCCTCCTCCGGTGTGGTGGTGGATATTCGAAGTCCTAAGGAAGATGTGGCGATCCACACAGATCAAAGCAAAAGCCTGAAGACGAAAAGCACCAAAAACTGCTGCTCGGTGGTGGGCACTTCACGTAACAAGGCCCTTCCACCAGAAAGGTTATCCAAATGATCGTAAAAATCCTCTGAAAAAGTCGGGATAGGGAAAGCTGGCAGTGACAGCGTCATCTGCTGGAAACCTGGAAATAACCTGGATGTCCTTATGCTATTAAGTACGCAGAATCGGAGACTTGACACGTGGGGTTGGAATGTTTATTCCTACAAAAAGAGTAAAGGCTCTCTGAAAAAGAGGGCTTCATTCTGGAGTCTCTGTCTGAGACTCTGAAATTTGTGTACGATTCGCGTCCCTACTCCGGCTTTGGTAGGATTCTATTCCACTTTGATATCAAGTAGTCGAATGATGGAACATGCTCGGCAGTCTAAATCTCTGATTTTTACGCAGATTAATCTACAACATTGCAAGGCTCTGCTGCTACCGCTCTTCTCAGCAGCAGAAGTAGAACAGTATCACGCAGTAGTACAAATCATAACATCGTATCCATTCAGGAAAGGCCTAGAATCTGCCTCATCATATCGACAATATCGACAACTTGCACAATTCTATGGGAAAGACTTGGTGGCTGACAGAGCGCACGGAAAAATGGAACACTTCGTTGTTGCGTCTGCTTACTTCCCCTACGATTCGGTATTGCCACCGAAGGCGGTTTCTGAACTCGTTGAGCACTGTGAAGCCAGAAAGAATGGACTTACCATTTGTTGCGACTCAAAACACTGCTTGGGGCAGCAGCAAGTGCTCTGTGACTACAGGACAACGGAAGGCAATTAACCTAACCCTGTCTAACAGGTATATGAAGGCCTATACCAAATGGAGCGTCTTACCATACGCTATGTTGTCACACCACAGATATATCGAATTTTGATTGAACTGTAGGCTCTCCCCTCGCAGCCCAAACGGAATATGAGAAAGACCAACTGGGGACGGTCTAGAGAGGAGCTTGAGAAATCCACTCAAGCCCTACTTAAACTCAGAACGAAGCAATTGGTGGAGGATGCCATTCACAACCTTAGTAGCGCCATCATTAACTGTTTTGAACCCGCATGTCCTGTCAAACAACCTCCCTGAAGGAAATTGGTTCCCTTGTGCAACGCTAAGCTCTAATGTCTTCGCAAGGAAGCCAGAAGCCTTCTGAATAGATCGCTCAAATCGAACACGGAAGATGACTGGAATAAGTACCGATCGAAGCAAAAGGAATATAAGGAGCTTATTCGTAAATCGAAGAATGATTCCTATAAGCCCTTCTGCGAAGAGATCGAATCCCTGAGCACGACCAGCAAATTGGTTTATGTTCTCAAGCGAGGAAAATCGACAAAGCTGGATGTACTCAGAAAATCTGATGGTACCTGTGCTAAGTGTAAATCGGAAACTCTGAGTTTACTGCTTCGGACCTATTCCCGGGAATTCAGGCTCATTCAGGTCATCGGCTCGTTGCATACTTCTTCGCGTAGCAACGACTGAGCCCACTGAATTTGCTGTGGCATCTTTTGATGACTTCAAGTCGCCAGGTAGTGATGGGATATACCTTGTTAACCTGCGAAAAGATATAAAACAGCTGCTTCCTACTCTGTAAAGAATTTTCCCTGCTAACTTAGCACTTGCCTATCTACCTATTCCTTGGCGCGCGATGAAAGTGGTCTTTATTTCCAAAATAGGGAAAGAAGATCTAACGAAGACTAACATCCTTCTTGCCGGAAAACGTGAAGAGACTAGTAGAGTTGCACGTGCGCAATATTGCCCGTCGAATGCATCCTCTCTCGGAGATGTAACATGCTTATCAGCGCGAAAATGTTTATAATACTGCGCTTCAAAACCTAGTTGGGAGAATTTAATGCGAACTTGAAAGGAAAGAGTAGTGAGGGAGCTTTTGATAAAGCAATTTTCGACGGCATGTGTAACGCTGCTAGACGGCATGGCGTAGATAACGCATTGGTTTTGTGGATCAAAGCATAGGATATTGATCGCTGATGCAGGTCTTGAACGATGTGTCAAACATGGCGTAAACAAGGGCTGCCCGCAAGGTGGCATCCGGCCTCCACTCTTATGGTGCATGGTGGTGGATTCTCTGCTCGATGATATCAACGCCTCTAGAATTTATACCCATGCCTATGCGGATAACATTGCCGTTCTCTCTGTCGGCTCATGTCTAGTATGTCTGTAAATGTGATCGATGACTGGTGCACTAGTAAGGGCTGACTGTTAATCCCCTTGAGACTGATGTTGTTCTCTTCACGAGAAGGTGGAAAATACTGGCATTACTTAGCTGGTTCTAAAATACATGTCCATACCGATATCCAAGAAAGCTAAGTACTTGGGAGTCATCTTAGCTAGCAAGCTTCTTTGGTAAAAGTATCTTGATTCAAAAAACACCACAGCGCTGTCGGATTTTTGGAAGGGCAAAGGTGCTTTTGGCAAAACATTGGACTTATTGCCAAAAAAGATCCTCTGGATCTACACGGCAATGATAAGACCTTCTTGCCTTCCGACGCAATGACACCTGCCATCCTATTGCGCCATAATTTCAAAGTCAAATTTCCATGGCGTCAGGACTTGCTCTGTCCAGATAATGGACTGTCTTCGCGCTTTTACAGATGGCTCCAGATTGCGGCGGCGGTCCGGCGCTGGGGTTTTCTTTGAGCGCGAAAACGTTGAAAGATAGAAGCATATGCGTCTGCAGTGACAGCCAAGCTGCACTCAAAGCTGTGTCCAATCCTCTATCCAGCTCCAAATTAGTACATCAACTCAAGACCTTTTTGAACAAAGTCGGAAGACTAAATTCACTAAGGCTTGTATGGGTCCCAGGTCACTCTGAGATCCCAGGAAACGAGATCTCGAATGAATTCGCTAGAAGGGGTTCAGAGGAGAGTTTCTCAGGCCCTGAACCCGCCTTAGGTCCTGCTTCCACGGTCAAATCTGACATCAGCGACTGGGTCTTTAATGCACAGTCACAGTATGGAGGGAAAATCCAGGATGCAGGATGAGTAATCACGTACGCCCTGATGTCTGCAAGAAGTCCGCAATCTTCTTCTTATCTTTAAGGAGGAATGATTGCAGAAAGCTTGCGGGCGTCATTACGGGCCATTACACTTTTGCCAAGCATCTCCACCAGCATGGCATCAGTGAGACGCCTGCCTGTGCTGCATGTTACGAGGATGACACAGCAGAACACTTTCTCTGCGACTTCCCGCTTTCGCTCGTGCACGGTGGCGCACTCTTGGGACCAACTTGGTGTATGTCGAATCTCTTACCTCTACATCACTAAAGCCCCTCTTCACTTTTCTCCGGACAACGGGGAAAATACAATAAATTGTGTCTGTCTGGTAGTACAATGGACCAGTATTTGTGTTTGAGTGCTCCAACAGATGGTAATTTTTTTTTTTCGTTCAACATATTTTTAAACACAGTGCAAGAACGTTTTCTACATACAAACGTATAACTAACTGACGCCATTATAGGAGAGAAAAACAAACATTTTGAAGAAATGGCGATTTTTTTTTCAATATACATAGTCCCCTTTTAGCTCGATACACTTGACCCAGCGATGCTCCAACTTCTTTAACCCGTCTGAAAAATACGTTTTCTCGAGGTCTGCAAAGTAGGCCTCCGTGGCGGCGATGACCTCCTCATTCGACTGAAATTTCTAGTCACTCGCCACTCAAGTTTGGAAACAAAAAGAAGTCGCACTGGGCAAAATCTGGAGATTACGGTGGATGGGGCAGCAGTTCGTAGCCCAATTCGACCAATTTGGCCGTGGTGAGGGCAGCGATGTGAGCCGGTGCGTTATCATGGTGGAAGAGCACTTTTTTCTTCGCCAAGTGGGGGCGTTTTTTCTTCAATTTGGCGTCGAATTGGCCCAATAATTATTTGGCATAGTACAGCCCTGTGAGCGTTTTGCCCTTCTCCAGGTAGTCGATGTGGACCACATCTTGTGAATCCCAGAAAACGGTGGCCATCACCTTTCCGTCCGATGGGACAGTCTTCGCCTTCTTCGGAGCACGTTCGCCAGGTGAAGTCCACTGTTTCGACTGTTCCTTGGTCTCTGGTGTGTACCAGTGGATCCATGTTTCGTTGACTGTCACGAAACGATGCAGAAACTCCTTCGGATTGCGCTTAAACAGCGTCAAACACTGCTCTGAAGTTGTCTCACGGTTCCGCTTGTTGTCCGGAGTGAGCAAACGCGGCACCCATCGCGCCGACAGCTTTCTCATGCCCAAAATTTCATGCAGGATATGAGCCACGCGATCTTTTGAAATGCCTACTGTCTCAGCTATCTCGCCCACCTTCAATCGGCGGTCTGCAAATACGAGATCGTGGATTTTTGTCACGTTCTCCTCCGTGGTAGCCGTTTTCGGGGCGCCTGGACGTGGCTCATCAAAAACAGACGTGCGGCAACGTTGAAACTCGTTAAACCAATTATTGATGGTCGCCATCGAGGGAGAAGAGTCACCGTACACAGCATCCAAATGCTCTTTGATTTCGCTGCGCGATTTCTCTTCCAAAAACAAGAATCGAATCACCGACCGATATTGCTCTTTTTCCGTTTTTTAAAATCCGCGGACACTCCCGCTTCCACACGCGGTCAAAACAAAACTACGATTCCGATCGGGCTGAAATTTCGACAGTAGCCGTCTACTTGAATGTACTACTCGATAGTAAGTTGCTCTTGCGACACTGACGCCATCTGGCGGTGAGGCTAAGTACTTATCGGACCACCCTCGTATCATTCATACAAGAATATTGTTGCTGACACGGGCCTTGATCAGTGTGTCATGTCTAGGGTAAGTAAAGACTACCCACAAAGTGATATTATGTTCCCGTTGTTATGGTGCATGATGGTCGACTTTTTTTCTCTGTGGCTTAAACGTTTCCCAAGCAGAGCTTCCCTAGCATGCCTGGCTCTCTTCTGGTTGCAACGCCAAATCTCCCCTTTTTAATATTTTATTTTACTCAAGCCGTGCCCACTGAAAGCCAGATCTCGCCCCAAGAGGATTTAGGAATAATTGGCAATGGGACGTATGGATATTCTACTTGGTGCGTTGACACCAGCCATCCGTTTAAGGAGCAACTAAAGTCAGCTTTTCTTGGCGTTGGGACTGGCTCTGGCCGATATTGAACCCGGGAAGTGATGTTTTCGAATCTTTATGTATTGCTCCAAGTCCGGATAGGAGTCTTCATTTCTACTAAAGTGGAAAAGCTGCTCTCAAAGCTGTGATTAACTCTATTACCATTTCCAAAATAGTGATTGAACTCCAATTTCGGAAATCTGAATTCATAAGGTTTTTCTTAGGTCCTTGGGTGCCTTGGGAAAACTTGATCTTCGATGAGTTAGCCTGGACCTGAACCCGTTTAAGGTCTGTCGATATCGCTGGTCAGCTTCTTCATCAACGACTGGTTATTTCAAGCAAACAGATGCGGATAACAAGGCGTATGTCCCGATGTCTGCAATAAGTCTGCGATCGTCAAGAATTACTGACTGCAGAAAATTTGCAGGTATCATTACGGGCCAATGCATTTTGGCTTAGTACTTCAACGTACTTGACAACGAGCACCTGCGAAGCGGGTGGTGAGGACGGCGGCATGGTGAATCACTGTCTCTAAGACTATTTCGCATCCTGTTGCACACTCTGTGAGGCAGAAATATTACGTAACAAATGTCACTGAAGTTTCTCCGCCCCCAGAAAAGTTCAATGACAGTACAATGTATTAGCATTTGTGTCTTAGTGCTCAAGTGGAAACAAAAGTCTCCAAAAAACAAAAAGAGAACGATTCTTATGACTTATAAGGCAAATTCAGAGCACAGTACTCTCCCAGTGTATTACTATTTATGTCTAAGCACCACGGCAACACATTTTAACATCTGCATATCCCTTTGAGCACCTGTTGTTATGGTAACTCGGCTTGTAAACAAATCGGCTCTGAAAAAAAGTTAAAATATTTCCAATAACAATGGATTGGGCCGAGGAATTAAAATTCTCAATTAGAAAGGTTCCATCGGAAATTCTGTTTTGTGCAATTCTATAAAGTATTTTTTCCAACAGACAACAGCACGTAAGGGACGGCGTTCGAGTCAACAAAAATCACCTCATCCTCCAACCTCCCCGGAGAAGGAGATCTCGCTCGACATCAGCATCGATATCAATCAGGACACCACCGATTCATCCGAAAGCAAGCAACCGCCGAGAAGAATTTCTGGCGGATGGGCTGATACTGGCTTCAAGTCATCAAAGTAAATGAACCTCGACTATCATACCCCATTTATGTTGAAAACTAATATTTGATTTTGCCTTTCAGAAGCAGGAACAAGAATCTCTTGGAAGAGTAAGTTCTTTACGAAGTGTCTCTGATTTATTGTCCCCATTCAATTCAACATTGTAGTGAACGATTTCGTCAAACAACGGCAAAGTCTGTAGAGAGCACTCCCCCAGATGACGATATCCCCGTAATACCCGACTTGGACGACGTCAAGGATGAGATTCTTATGAATGAGATTGTCGAACCGCCGTCGTAAGGAGAATCGCTGAGTCGTAATCGTTTTATTTTTCTTATATTCCTAATTTTAGAATTAATGTAAATCGCGTCGTTACGCTGAAAGAGCTGAACTCGGATTTATTGTCACAACATGCATTCACAGCTATCGAAGATGTGGACTTGTCTATTTTAACCAAGTGCCTTCAATCGCAGGAATCATTAGATGAAGCCGACGAAGTGTGGGAATGGGAGACTCTCTTTACGGATGTTGTAGCAGAGATTCATTCCGATAAAATGACCGTAGAAGAGAGGTTGGAAATTGCTGCGGACGAGATTACTCCATCTTTCGCCTAGCATGTGAGACACACAAGAAGCACATTATTTATAAAAACATTTATTCATTGGGACACACTAAATTGGTCAATGTTCGTACGTCACTCATGTATTCGTTCCGTAAAAGCACAAAAAGGATCATAAAAATCTCCTTCTGTTTAAAAAAAAATGTAATGAATTGTCCTAATTATGGTCTCAGTAACACAGTGAACAATGGTCACAGGACTACTGGCTTAGTGTCAGAATGCGAGCTCTGGAGATACTTTGTGAGTATCCTCCCTTTTGAAGAAAAGATTTTAAAAGACTAAGGTTGACCATTTCTTTAATCCACTAATGCCTACCCTAAGCTACTAATTCTAATCTTTTGTCGTGATTGCAACTGGGCTGCTTCTTAGATGGCGTTACAGTTCATGAAGAGCCAGAGCCAAGCTTCTCTCATTCACTTATGCTGTTTGCGGATTTGTTTTCCACACAAGTAAGCGGGACCTACTATTTAATGCCGATCCGAAACGGCGAGGGCCGATAAGCTTTTTCAAGGCAAGTGTACAGCGGGCGGTTTTGCCAGTACCCGAGGGGAGAAGCGAGGTGTTATAGGGATCCGAACTCGCTCATCGCGCTTCAGCGGCCGACACACCACCCACTGCGCCCCGGTGCTTTCTCTGCCTTCACATTTCGATTACTCTCCATGTTCGAGATCTCACGAAGGCTAAAAGATGTCATTCAGTTCCCGGGTTCGTATAAGAATGATGCTGCGCCTGGCCCCCAAGAGATAACCTAGTTTACCCTAACCTAACTTACGAACTGAGTGAAGGGGATCTTATCGGATCGCGCCGTTCTAGGAAACGTTTTCACACGACAACCACCCAAGATCCAGGTGTTGTTTAGTAAATTTGACGAGATTTTAGTCTGCCATTACGGTAATAAAACGGATTAATTTTTGAGTGCTGTCAACGTACAATAATTGCCGCGGATGCATACCATCATTAAAATGCACTAAGCAGGAAGCTTCGGCGGCTAGTAAAGACTGCTGTAGGATGCACATCAGGAGGCATGCCAGCACTTTTCTCTTCTTATTAGTGACGATCAACTCTCCAAAAGGAGTGTGCCAGGCTCCCAAACTGACGGAGCTGGAAGTGTTCAGGGTCCTGCTATGCCCGGCGCTACCGTCGAAAATGGCGGTAATGCTGACAGACATACGCTGATCGCAGAAGGCTAAGCCGTTTTAGGTCTCAACAACCCTCAAACTGGCAGGACTGTCCCAAAGCGACGTTGGGGGGAAGCATGGGCTCGAACCGAAAAGGATAAGAGCGCTAGCAAACGGAAAACGGTCGCCGCGGACAGCCTTGCTAGGGAGAGAAAACGTGATGTGTCCTCCTCCGACGTGGCGGTGGGTTATCGAAGTCCTAAGGAAGATGTGACGATCTACAAAGATCAAAGCAAAAACCTGATGGCGTAGAGAATTAAAGATTGCTCCTCGGAGGTGGTCACTTTGCACAACAAAAGCCTTTCCTCCGGAAAGAAGGTCCCGATAACCGTACAGAGTCGAGACAAACACCTCTCTGACAAAGAGGCAGCCAACTCCTCTGAAAAAGTTAGGATATGGAAAGCTGGCAATGATAGCAGAATGACCAGCGCAGATTGCCAACACGGCGAGGATCGTCTACTGGAGCTAGCTTCAGCGTCTGTATTAAGGCTGAGAGGTCTGCTCTGATAAATGGTACCTTCGTGGTAAGCTGTTCATCACAGCAGACATCTGCCTGGATCATGAGCATGATGCCGAAAATCCCTTCCCTGGAAACTATTACCTATCAGGTAGTCAGTCTCCCAAAATTAAGTCGCGCCATCTGCTGGATTCCGGAGAAACCTGGAAACAAGCTGGATGTGTTGACGCGATTGATGGACTCATTATCTGTTGCGATGCTAATGCTCAAAACACTGTTTGGGGCAACAGCAAATACAACCGGAGAGGAGACCATCTTTTAAACTGCACTCTTTCGTCTGATCTTATCATCAACAATGTTGGCTCTCAACCAACCTTTGTGACGGCGGGACAACGGGAGGCAATTAACCTAACCCTGTCTAAGAGGTATGTGAAGGTCATCACTAACTGAAGAGTCTTATCAGATCCTACGTTATATATCGAATTCCAAGTAAACTGTTGGATCTCCCCTTCGCAGACCAAGTGGAATCCGAGAAAGACGGACTGGATACGGCTTGGGGAGGAGCTTGAGGACTTCACTCAAGCCCTACTTAAACTCAGAACGTAGCAATTGGCGGAGGATGCCATTCACAACTTTAGTAGCGCCATCACCAACTGTCTTGAACTCGTATGCACAGTCGAACAACTCCCCTGCAGGAAATTGATTTCCTGAGCTCCAATATCTTCGCAGGGAAGCCAGAAGTCCTGAATAGTCCTAAATAGATCGCTTAAATCAAACTCGGGATATAACTGGAATAAGTATTGCGTCGCGCGGTGAAATTCCCAATATAGGGAAAGAAGATTACTCACTCGCCAAGAGTTTTAGACCAATTAGTCTAACATCCTTCTTGGTGAAAAGCATAGAGAGACTAGTAGAGTGCACGTGCGCAAAGTTGTCCTTCGAATGCATCCTCTTTTGGAGATGTAACATGCTTATCAGCTCGGAAAATCCTGCAAGACTGCGGTTCAAAACTTAGTTGGGGGAATTGAAAGGAAAGAGTACTTGCTGGGCTTTTTCGTCGACATTGAGGGAGCTTTTGGCCTCGTGCAGGGACGGGTTAAGAATATCCCTGCAGCGATACCTATCGCTCGTCGTAAAAGGCGACTAAACAAAGGTAAACAAAAATCACATCTAGGCAATTTAGAAAACACCAAGGTGAACCTAGGGACACATATACCACCATTAAACTGCCCCACAAGTGTGCATGACACGACTGGAGATCACCGGTGTTGTAAGAGTAAGATCAATCAAAAAAATAAAAATCTGGAGCATGCCCGTGTCAAAAAGGCGGGGAAGAAAGAAAACTGTCAAACCGTAGCATTATGGAAAAGAACGCTAAAAGGAAAAGCACTACCCCGCCAGGCACTACTAATGGTCGTGATCCTGGGACGAGCAGCAATGCTCGGGTCAGAGCTATAGGATTTCCGGGGGATAGCAAAGTAATGCAACGGCGTAAGCCACACTTAAGAGTCGCGAGTTGGAACGTTGGAAGCATGAGTGGGCGCAGCTATGAGCTTGAAGAAATGATGGTTAGAAGGCGAGTAGACATCCTGTGCGTACAAGAGACGAAATGGCGTTAAAACAAAAGCCTACAGGATTTTTACTATGGATTGGAAGAAGGAAAAAACGGAATCGCCATCATCCTTGCGGCAGAGCTACTTGGCAACGTCTTAACCATTTCAAAGTCCACTGACCGTTTGATGGCTCTCAAATTGGTGATGCATGGTGAGGTGTGGAACATCGTAAGCGCATATGCCCCTCAAGTAGGATGCGAACAAAAAGAAAAAGATGCATTCTGGCTAGATTTCCACAACCTTGTCAAAATCATCCCAAAGGAAGAGCTTTTGTTTGTTGGGGGAGATTTAAACGGACATGTCGGGAAGACAAGCGAAGACTATGAAGGCTACCACGGAGGGCTGGGATACGGCACCAGGAACTCTTCAGGTGAAGATATCCTAAACATGTGCAAGTCGTACGGTCTTATATTGCTAAATACCATGTTCGTCAAACAAAACCGGCACCTGATCACTTATAGCAGCGGCGGAAATGAAACTCAAATAGACTATCATTTGGTATCCAGTTTCATGAAGCCACGAGTTAAAGATTGCAAAGTGATCCTGGGAGACGCGATCGCCCCTCAACACCGTCTCCTCCTGACTGAATTTGTTATGGGTGCGAGAAAGAAGTCAAAGCAGCAAACGAAGGTGTCTGAGAGAATCAAGTGGTATAAGCTGGAGAAAGAAAAAGGCGAAGCTTTTATTACCAACATGGAAAACTACCTCTCTTCCATTATCGATGAGGTCGGTAATTCCCTACAACAATCTGGCCTGGAGAAAGCCAAATCACTGCTCGGAACATCTAAAGGCCCCTGCCAACACGCAAAAGAAACCTGGTGGTGGACAGACGAAGAGACGAAGCCAAAGCAGTGCTACACGAAAAGAAAATGGCTTTCCAAGCTTGGTCAAAGTGCTTTTCTACTAATAGAGAGGAAAAAGTTCACCTTGAAAAGGTATATAGATATTGCAAAGGTATCGCGAAGAAAAAGTGCGACGAATTCAAAGCGAAAAGCATGGAAGGCCTCTATCAGGAGTTGGAAATATCGTCTTCCGCGTCTGACAGGAACCAGGCTACCCAGGATTTTCGACAAAACAATTTGAACAAAGGAGCAAATATCTTTAAGATAGCCGCCCAGAGAAGAAGAAATGCTCAGGAGATTCGTTTCCTAAAGTTTATTAACAATGCTGAAGGCCAACTTCTTGTGGAAGACGAAAAAATTCTCCACAGATGGCGACAGTATTGCGAGGAACTTCTGAACGAACAGTTTCCCCGAGTGTACTTTCCAAGAGCCGCCCCGAATCATGCCGAAATATCCGACATCACAGTCGAAGAAGTTCGGTACGCAATTAAAAACTCCAAGAAAAGAAAAGCTGTTGGGCCGGACGGGATACCCTCTGAGTTCTGGAAAAAGATGGGAGACATCGGGTCTAGATGGCTCATGGTTCTTATCTCCAAACTTATGAGAGGCGACACTATGCCTAATCAATGGAGGGAAAGCTATCTTCTTCCATTGCACAAAGGAAAGGGTGATACGCGAAATTGTGATAACTACCGTTCTGTCAAGCTGATGTCGCACACCATGAAGATCGTTGAACGGAATTAGATAGCCGACTGCGGAAAATAATACGACTATCTGATAACCGGTGCGGGTTCGTCTCGGGTAAATCAACGACAGATGCAATCCAAAGTATAAGGGTCATGATGGAAAAGCATCGTGATTCTTCAAAGGACTTGCATATGGTGTTGGTTGATTTCGAGAAGGCCTTTGACCGGCAACCAAGAGATCTTTTATGGGTAGCGCTAAGACAAAAAGGAGTTCCAGAAACCTACGTGCGAGTAATTATGGACATGTACGAGAGAGCAACGACAAGAGTAAGATGCACCGCAGGAGTCACCGAAGAGTTCGCAATCAAAGTCGGTGTACACCAAGGGAGCGTCCTCAGCCCACTGCTTTTTATAGCAGTCCTTGATTGCTTGCTTGAAGGAAAAGTGACGGACCCCAATGTGCACCAGCTATTCTTTGCTGATGATGGGGCCATTATAAGTGATGATCAGGCGTCCCTACAACGAGCACTTGATGTGTGGGTGGACATTTTTGAGGGACACGGGTATCGTATTAGTTCAAAGAAGACAGAGTATCTGTGCTGCCCGTTCTCTGACCCTCATCAGCCTATTCCAGACATTTACTTGAATGGAAGAGTGCTTCCCAAGTGTGAAAAGTTTAAATATCTGGGATCTATGATTAATAGAGAAGCAACTTGTGATGACGACATCAAACATCGCGTAAGCGTAGGGTGGATGAAGTGGCGGGAAAACTCCGCCATCTTCTGTGATCGAAAAATGCCCCCTAAGCTGAAAGGAAGGCTCTACACTTCAGTTGTACGTCCGGCGCTCACATACGGTTCACAATGCTGGACAATGCACAAAAAGTATGAGAGCAAATTAACGGCAACTGAGATGAAGATGCTTCGCATGACAGCGGGAGTAACAAAGCGTGACAGAATTAGAAGTTCAAAGATCCGAGGAAGCCTCCACGTAAAAGAAACCATCACAAGAAATATAGAGCGCGACCGACTCAGTTGGTATTGCCATGTTCAAAGGAGAGATCCTTTGAACCCCGTCCAAAAGGCGTTATCAATCAACATTCCAATTTCAACACGCAAAAGAGGCAGGCCGAAAAACAATTGGTGCAAACAAATGCAAAAACACCAGCATTTGATTGGCCTCAGCGATGAAGTAATCCCAAACCGGGAAGCCTGCCGCTACTTTCTGAGGTCAAACCGGCGGACCCCACAAGCGGACCAGTAGGAATGCAGTTAAGTGGGAAGGTTATGGTCCTACACTTCCGACCATAACAACGCCGGAGAAAAAAGGAAAAGAAGAAGAAGAAGAAGATTGAGGGAGCAACTTTCGACAGCATGTGTAACGTTGCTAGACGGCATGGTGTAGATGATGCACAGGTTTTGTGGATCAAAGCAAGCTGGTCTAGATGCTACTCGTATGATGAATTTTCCAGCCCTTGAAATATTTATCAGAGGGTACGCACTGAAGGCCATGTCTCGCCTCGAGAGTAGTAGTTTTAGAATTAGAAGAACTACCTGGTGAACACCTCATTTCGGGCTAATATAACATAATTGGAGCTCAGGCCGATAAGGAACGGCACAGCCGACCCTTTGTTCTTAGGGTAAGTAAGAACCTGGTCCTCCTGGTTGGAGGTTGCGCTTATGGTTAACATCCCTATCGCATAAAATAAAGATTTGTTCAGAGACAACCTATAGCCTCGGACACGGAAGGATTACTTCTTGACGAGTCCCGCAAACGACTAAAAAGAAACGAATTCCGGATATCACCTGGAACGTTAGGTCCATAACAGACCAGGAGCGGCCGGACAACTGGTAAAACCTCTAGGCTGCTATAAGGCAGACATTACCGCACTCCAAGAAGTGCCATGGGATGGGACAGGTAAAAAGCGGATGAAAAACTGTGATATCTACTACGGAAATTGCTACAGAAAACATAAACAACGCTTATTCGGATGCGGATTTGTTATTCGAGGCAGATTCAGGCAAAAGTCGTAAGCGAACGCCTCATAACTATCTGCATTAAGGCCAATTTCGGCAATATACGCTTAATATGTGTCCATGCCCCCACAGAGGAGAAAGACGACTGACATAAAGATGACTTCTATGATCTCCTAGACAGAACATATGCCCAATGTCCCAGCTATGACACCAAAATCGTTCTGGGAGATTTCAATGCGAAGCTGGGTAAGGAAGCTATCTTTGAACAAGTCGTAGGAAAGCACAGCCTACATAACACCATGTCAGAAAACGGACTGAGGCTAGTGGACTTTATGGCGGGACTTAGTAGAAAGTACACGATTCCCACACCTCAACATCCATAAGAGGAGCTGACGATCTTCCGATCAATCAATAATTAATAAAATTGATCACATTGCGATCGACGGCAGACACTTCTCGAGGAGTCAACATTGACTCGGATCATTACCTTGTTGCAGTCAAGGTACGGATGCGAAATTCTCAGAATCAACAGAGTCGAGTAAGAACACAAACATTTAAGCAGTTGGCGCGACTTCAGTTCTAGCCTATAAAGTCAAATGTTGTGTGGTTCCTCCATGGCAACGTAGCTGCCCGAGGTCGCAAAGTTAGCAAGTACAAGAAATTTGAAAATTGAACGTAATTACACGGTAGTGCTTATGGTCGATCCCGTTTCTCGACTTCAGAGCTACTTTCTTGACTGTATTTTAAGGTTAAGCAGTTGGCGCGACTTCAGTTCTAGCCTATAAAGTCAAATGTTGTGTGGGTCCTCCATGGTAACGTAGCTGCCCGAGATCGCAAAGTTAGCAAGTACCAGAAATTTGAAAATTGTACGTAATTTCACGGTAGTGCTTATGGTCGATCCCGTTTCCCGGCTTCAGAACTACTTTCTTGACTGTATTTTGATCTAAGCAGTTGGCGCGACTTCAGTTCTAGCCTATAAAGTCAAATGTTTTGTGGTTCCTCCATGGTAACGTAGCTGCCCGAGGTCGCAAAGTTAGCAAGTACAAGAAATTTGAAAATTGTACGTAATTGCACAGTAGTGCTTATGGTCGATCCTGTTTCTCAGCTGCAGAGCTACTTTCTTGACTGTATTTTGAGTTAAGCAGTTGGCGCGACTTCAGTTCTAGCCTATAAAGTCAAATCTTGTGTGTTTCCTCCATGGCAACATAGCTGCCCGAGGCCGCAAAGTTAGCAAGTACAAGAAATTTGAAAATTGTACGTAATTTCACGGTAGTGCTTATGGTCGATCCCGTTTCTCGGTTTCAGAGCTAGTTTCTTGACTGTACTTTGGGTTAAGCAGTTGGCGCGACTTCAGTTCTAGCCTATAAAGTCAAATGTTGTGTGGTTCCTCCATGGCAACGTAGCTGCCCGAGGTCGCAAAGTTAGCAAGTACAAGAAATTTGAAAATTGAACGTAATTACACGGTAGTGCTTATGGTCGATCCCGTTTCTCGACTTCAGAGCTACTTTCTTGACTGTATTTTAAGGTTAAGCAGTTGGCGCGACTTCAGTTCTAGCCTATAAAGTCAAATGTTGTGTGGGTCCTCCATGGTAACGTAGCTGCCCGAGATCGCAAAGTTAGCAAGTACCAGAAATTTGAAAATTGTACGTAATTTCACGGTAGTGCTTATGGTCGATCCCGTTTCCCGGCTTCAGAACTACTTTCTTGACTGTATTTTGATCTAAGCAGTTGGCGCGACTTCAGTTCTAGCCTATAAAGTCAAATGTTTTGTGGTTCCTCCATGGTAACGTAGCTGCCCGAGGTCGCAAAGTTAGCAAGTACAAGAAATTTGAAAATTGTACGTAATTGCACAGTAGTGCTTATGGTCGATCCTGTTTCTCAGCTGCAGAGCTACTTTCTTGACTGTATTTTGAGTTAAGCAGTTGGCGCGACTTCAGTTCTAGCCTATAAAGTCAAATCTTGTGTGTTTCCTCCATGGCAACATAGCTGCCCGAGGCCGCAAAGTTAGCAAGTACAAGAAATTTGAAAATTGTACGTAATTTCACGGTAGTGCTTATGGTCGATCCCGTTTCTCGGTTTCAGAGCTAGTTTCTTGACTGTACTTTGGGTTAAGCAGTTGGCGCGACTTCAGTTCTAGCCTATAAAGTCAAATGTTGTGTGGTTCCTCCATGGCAACGTAGCTGCCCGAGGTCGCAAAGTTAGCAAGTACAAGAAATTTGAAAATTGAACGTAATTACACGGTAGTGCTTATGGTCGATCCCGTTTCTCGACTTCAGAGCTACTTTCTTGACTGTATTTTAAGGTTAAGCAGTTGGCGCGACTTCAGTTCTAGCCTATAAAGTCAAATGTTGTGTGGGTCCTCCATGGTAACGTAGCTGCCCGAGATCGCAAAGTTAGCAAGTACCAGAAATTTGAAAATTGTACGTAATTTCACGGTAGTGCTTATGGTCGATCCCGTTTCCCGGCTTCAGAACTACTTTCTTGACTGTATTTTGATCTAAGCAGTTGGCGCGACTTCAGTTCTAGCCTATAAAGTCAAATGTTTTGTGGTTCCTCCATGGTAACGTAGCTGCCCGAGGTCGCAAAGTTAGCAAGTACAAGAAATTTGAAAATTGTACGTAATTGCACAGTAGTGCTTATGGTCGATCCTGTTTCTCAGCTGCAGAGCTACTTTCTTGACTGTATTTTGAGTTAAGCAGTTGGCGCGACTTCAGTTCTAGCCTATAAAGTCAAATCTTGTGTGTTTCCTCCATGGCAACATAGCTGCCCGAGGCCGCAAAGTTAGCAAGTACAAGAAATTTGAAAATTGTACGTAATTTCACGGTAGTGCTTATGGTCGATCCCGTTTCTCGGTTTCAGAGCTAGTTTCTTGACTGTACTTTGGGTTAAGCAGTTGGCGCGACTTCAGTTCTAGCCTATAAAGTCATATCTTGTGTGATTCCTCCATGGTAACATAGCTGCCCGAGGTCGCAAAGTTAGCAAGTACAAGAAATTTGAAAATTGAACGTAATTTCACGGTAGTGCTTATGGTCGATCCCGTTTCTCGGTTTCAGAGCTAGTTTCTTGACTGTACTTTGGGTTAAGCAGTTGGCGCGACTTCAGTTCTAGCCTATAAAGTCAAATCTTGTGTGATTCCTCCATGGTAACATAGCTGCCCGAGGTCGCAAAGTTAGCAAGTACAAGAAATTTGAAAATTGAACGTAATTTCACGGTAGTGCTTATGGTCGATCCTGTTTCTCAGCTTCAGAGCTACTTTCTTGACTGTATTTTGAGTTAAGCAGTTGGCGCGACTTCAGTTCTAGCCTATAAAGTCAAATGTTGTGTGGTTCCTCCATGGTAACGTAGCTGCCCGAGATCGCAAAGTTAGCAAGTACAAGAAATTTGAAAATTGAACGTAATTTCACGGTAGTGCTTATGGTCGATCCTGTTTCTCAGCTTCAGAGCTACTTTCTTGACTGTATTTTGAGTTAAGCAGTTGGCGCGACTTCAGTTCTAGCCTATAAAGTCAAATGTTGTGTGGTTCCTCCATGGTAACGTAGCTGCCCGAGATCGCAAAGTTAGCAAGTACCAGAAATTTGAAAATTGTACGTAATTTCACGGTAGTGCATATGGTCGATCCCGTTTCCCGGCTTCAGAACTACTTTCTTGACTGTATTTTGATCTAAGCAGTTGGCGCGACTTCAGTTCTAGCCTATAAAGTCAAATGTTTTGTGGTTCCTCCATGGTAACGTAGCTGCCCGAGGTCGCAAAGTTAGCAAGTACAAGAAATTTGAAAATTGTACGTAATTGCACAGTAGTGCTTATGGTCGATCCTGTTTCTCAGCTGCAGAGCTACTTTCTTGACTGTATTTTGAGTTAAGCAGTTGGCGCGACTTCAGTTCTAGCCTATAAAGTCAAATCTTGTGTGTTTCCTCCATGGCAACATAGCTGCCCGAGGCCGCAAAGTTAGCAAGTACAAGAAATTTGAAAATTCTACGTAATTTCACGGTAGTGCTTATGGTCGATCCCGTTTTTCGGCTACAGAGCTACTTTCTTGACTGCATTTTGAGTTAATCAGTTGGCGCGACTTCAGTTCTAGCCTATAAAGTCAAATGTTGTGTGGTTCCTCCATGGTAACGTAGCTGCCCGAGATCGCAAAGTTAGCAAATGCAAGAAATTGGAAAACTGTACGTAATTTCACGGTAGTGCTTAGGGTCGATCCCGTTTCTTGGCTTCAGAGCTACTTTCTTGACTGTATTTTGGGCTAAACAGTTGGCGCGACTTCAGTTCTAGCCTATAAAGTCAAATCTTGTGTGATTCCTCCATGGTAACGTAGCTGTCCGAGGTCGGAAAGTTAGCAAGTACAAGAAATTTGAAAATTGTACGTAATTTCACGGTAGTGCTTATGGTCGGTCCCGTTTCTCGGCTTCAGAGCTACTTTCTTGACTGTATTTTGAGTTAAGCAGCTGGCGCGACTTCAGTTCTAGCCTATAAAGTCAAATCTTGTGTGTTTCCTCCATGGCAACATAGCTGCCCGAGGCCGCAAAGTTAGCAAGTACAAGAAATTTGAAAATTGTACGTAATTTCACGGTAGTGCTTATGGTCGATCCCGTTTCTCGGTTTCAGAGCTAGTTTCTTGACTGTACTTTGGGTTAAGCAGTTGGCGCGACTTCAGTTCTAGCCTATAAAGTCAAATCTTGTGTGATTCCTCCATGGTAACATAGCTGCCCGAGGTCGCAAAGTTAGCAAGTACAAGAAATTTGAAAATTGAACGTAATTTCACGGTAGTGCTTATGGTCGATCCCGTTTCTCGGCTTCAGAGCTACTTTCTTGACTGTATTTTGAGTTAAGCAGTTGGCGCGACTTCAGTTCTAGCCTATAAAGTCAAATCTTGTGTGGTTCCTCCATGGTAACATAGCTGCCCGAGGTCGCAAAGTTAGCAAGTACAAGAAATTTGAAAATTGTACGTAATTGCACAGTAGTGCTTATGGTCGATCCTGTTTCTCAGCTGCAGAGCTACTTTCTTGACTGTATTTTGAGTTAAGCAGTTGGCGCGACTTCAGTTCTAGCCTATAAAGTCAAATCTTGTGTGGTTCCTCCATGGTAACATAGCTGCCCGAGGTCGCAAAGTTAGCAAGTACAAGAAATTTGAAAATTGTACGTAATTGCACAGTAGTGCTTATGGTCGATCCTGTTTCTCAGCTGCAGAGCTACTTTCTTGACTGTATTTTGAGTTAAGCAGTTGGCGCGACTTCAGTTCTAGCCTATAAAGTCAAATGTTGTGTGGTTCCTCCATGGTAACATAGCTGCCCGAGGTCGCAAAGTTAGCAAGTACAAGAAATTTGAAAATTGAACGTAATTGCACAGTAGTGCTTATGGTCGATCCTGTTTCCCAGCTGCAGAGCTACTTTCTTGACTGTATTTTGGGCTAAACAGTTGGCGCGACTTCAGTTCTAGCTTATAAAGTCAAATCTTGTGTGTTTCCTCCATGGCAACATAGCTGCCCGAGGCCGCAAAGTTAGCAAGTACAAGAAATTTGAAAATTGTACGTAATTTCACGGTAGTGCTTATGGTCGATCCCGTTTCTCGGTTTCAGAGCTAGTTTCTTGACTGTACTTTGGGTTAAGCAGTTGGCGCGACTTCAGTTCTAGCCTATAAAGTCAAATCTTGTGTGATTCCTCCATGGTAACATAGCTGCCCGAGGTCGCAAAGTTAGCAAGTACAAGAAATTTGAAAATTGAACGTAATTTCACGGTAGTGCTTATGGTCGATCCTGTTTCTCAGCTTCAGAGCTACTTTCTTGACTGTATTTTGAGTTAAGCAGTTGGCGCGACTTCAGTTCTAGCCTATAAAGTCAAATCTTGTGTGGTTCCTCCATGGTAATATAGCTGCCCGAGGCCGCAAAGTTAGCAAGTACAAGAAATTTGAAAATTGTACGTAATTTCACGGTAGTGCTTATGGTCGATCCCGTTTCTCGGCTTCAGAGCTACTTTCTTGACTGTATTTTGAGTTAAGCAGTTGGCGCGACTTCAGTTCTAGCCTATAAAGTCAAATCTTGTGTGGTTCCTCCATGGTAACATAGCTGCCCGAGGTCGCAAAGTTAGCAAGTACAAGAAATTTGAAAATTGTACGTAATTGCACAGTAGTGCTTATGGTCGATCCTGTTTCTCAGCTGCAGAGCTACTTTCTTGACTGTATTTTGAGTTAAGTTAAGTTAAGCAGTTGGCGCGACTAGCCTATAAAGTCAAATCTTGTGTGGTTCCGCCATGGTAACATAGCTGCCCGAGGTCGCAAAGTTAGCAAGTACAAGAAATTTGAAAATTGTACGTAATTTCACGGTAGTGCTTATGGTCGATCCGGTTTCTCGGCTTTAGAGCTACTTTCTTGACTGTATTTTGAGTTAAGCAGTTGGCGCGACTTCAGTTCTAGCCTATAAAGTCAAATGTTGTGTGGTTCCTCCATGGTAACGTAGCTGCCCGAGGTCGCAAAGTTAGCAAGTACAAGAAATTTGAAAATTGTACGTAATTTCACGGTAGTGCTTATGGTCGATCCCGTTTCTCGGCTTCAGAGCTACTTTCTTGACTGTATTTTGATTTAAGCAGCTGGCGCGACTTCAGTTCTAGCCTATAAAGTCAAATCTTGTGTGGTTCCTCCATGGCAACGTAGCTGCCCGAGGTCGCAAAGTTAGCAAGTACAAGAAATTTGAAAATTGTACTTAATTTCACGGTAGTCCTTATGGTCGATCGGGTTTCTCGGCTTCAGAGCTACTTTCTTGACTGTATTTTGAGTTGAGCAGTTGGCGCAAGTTCAGTTCTAGCCTATAAAGTCAACTGTTGTGTGGTTCCTCCATGGTAACATAGCTGCCCGAGGTCGCAAAGTTAGCAAGTACAAGAAATTTGAAAATTGAACGTAATTGCACGGTAGCCCTTATGGTCGATCCCGTTTCTCGACTTCAGAGCTACTTTCTTGACTTTATTTTGATTTAAGCAGTTGGCGCGACTTCAGTTTTAGCCTATAAAGTCAAATGTTGTGTGGTTCCTCCATGGTAACATAGCTGCCCGAGGTCGCAAAGTTAGCAAGTACAAGAAATTTGAAAATTGAACGTAATTTCACGGTAGTGCTTATGGTCGATCCCGTTTCTCGGCTTCAGAGCTACTTTCTTGACTGTATTTTGAGTTAAGCAGTTGGCGCGACTTCAGTTCTAGCCTATAAAGTCAAATCTTGTGTGGTTCCTCCATGGTAACATAGCTGCCCGAGGTCGCAAAGTTAGCAAGTACAAGAAATTTGAAAATTGTACGTAATTGCACAGTAGTGCTTATGGTCGATCCTGTTTCTCAGCTGCAGAGCTACTTTCTTGACTGTATTTTGAGTTAAGCAGTTGGCGCGACTTCAGTTCTAGCCTATAAAGTCAAATCTTGTGTGGTTCCTCCATGGTAACATAGCTGCCCGAGGTCGCAAAGTTAGCAAGTACAAGAAATTTGAAAATTGTACGTAATTGCACAGTAGTGCTTATGGTCGATCCTGTTTCTCAGCTGCAGAGCTACTTTCTTGACTGTATTTTGAGTTAAGCAGTTGGCGCGACTTCAGTTCTAGCCTATAAAGTCAAATGTTGTGTGGTTCCTCCATGGTAACATAGCTGCCCGAGGTCGCAAAGTTAGCAAGTACAAGAAATTTGAAAATTGAACGTAATTGCACAGTAGTGCTTATGGTCGATCCTGTTTCCCAGCTGCAGAGCTACTTTCTTGACTGTATTTTGGGCTAAACAGTTGGCGCGACTTCAGTTCTAGCTTATAAAGTCAAATCTTGTGTGTTTCCTCCATGGCAACATAGCTGCCCGAGGCCGCAAAGTTAGCAAGTACAAGAAATTTGAAAATTGTACGTAATTTCACGGTAGTGCTTATGGTCGATCCCGTTTCTCGGTTTCAGAGCTAGTTTCTTGACTGTACTTTGGGTTAAGCAGTTGGCGCGACTTCAGTTCTAGCCTATAAAGTCAAATCTTGTGTGATTCCTCCATGGTAACATAGCTGCCCGAGGTCGCAAAGTTAGCAAGTACAAGAAATTTGAAAATTGAACGTAATTTCACGGTAGTGCTTATGGTCGATCCTGTTTCTCAGCTTCAGAGCTACTTTCTTGACTGTATTTTGAGTTAAGCAGTTGGCGCGACTTCAGTTCTAGCCTATAAAGTCAAATCTTGTGTGGTTCCTCCATGGTAATATAGCTGCCCGAGGCCGCAAAGTTAGCAAGTACAAGAAATTTGAAAATTGTACGTAATTTCACGGTAGTGCTTATGGTCGATCCCGTTTCTCGGCTTCAGAGCTACTTTCTTGACTGTATTTTGAGTTAAGCAGTTGGCGCGACTTCAGTTCTAGCCTATAAAGTCAAATCTTGTGTGGTTCCTCCATGGTAACATAGCTGCCCGAGGTCGCAAAGTTAGCAAGTACAAGAAATTTGAAAATTGTACGTAATTGCACAGTAGTGCTTATGGTCGATCCTGTTTCTCAGCTGCAGAGCTACTTTCTTGACTGTATTTTGAGTTAAGTTAAGTTAAGCAGTTGGCGCGACTAGCCTATAAAGTCAAATCTTGTGTGGTTCCGCCATGGTAACATAGCTGCCCGAGGTCGCAAAGTTAGCAAGTACAAGAAATTTGAAAATTGTACGTAATTTCACGGTAGTGCTTATGGTCGATCCGGTTTCTCGGCTTTAGAGCTACTTTCTTGACTGTATTTTGAGTTAAGCAGTTGGCGCGACTTCAGTTCTAGCCTATAAAGTCAAATGTTGTGTGGTTCCTCCATGGTAACGTAGCTGCCCGAGGTCGCAAAGTTAGCAAGTACAAGAAATTTGAAAATTGTACGTAATTTCACGGTAGTGCTTATGGTCGATCCCGTTTCTCGGCTTCAGAGCTACTTTCTTGACTGTATTTTGATTTAAGCAGCTGGCGCGACTTCAGTTCTAGCCTATAAAGTCAAATCTTGTGTGGTTCCTCCATGGCAACGTAGCTGCCCGAGGTCGCAAAGTTAGCAAGTACAAGAAATTTGAAAATTGTACTTAATTTCACGGTAGTCCTTATGGTCGATCGGGTTTCTCGGCTTCAGAGCTACTTTCTTGACTGTATTTTGAGTTGAGCAGTTGGCGCAAGTTCAGTTCTAGCCTATAAAGTCAACTGTTGTGTGGTTCCTCCATGGTAACATAGCTGCCCGAGGTCGCAAAGTTAGCAAGTACAAGAAATTTGAAAATTGTACTTAATTTCACGGTAGTGCTTATGGTCGATCCCGTTTCTCGGCTTCAGAGCTACTTTCTTGACTGTATTTTGAGTTAAGCAGTTGGCGCGACTTCAGTTCTAGCCAACAAAGTCAAATCTTGTGTGACTCCTCCATGGTAACGTAGCTGCCCGAGGTCGCAAAGTTAGCAAGTACAAGAAATTTGAAAATTGTACGTAATTTCACGGTAGTGCTTATGGTCGATCCCGTTTCTCGACTTCAGAGCTACTTTCTTGACTGTATTTTGAGTTAAGCAGTTGGCGCGACTTCAGTTCTAGCCTATAAAGTCAAATCTTGTGTGGTTCCTCCATGGTAACATAGCTGCCCGAGGTCGCAAAGTTAGCAAGTACAAGAAATTTGAAAATTGTACGTAATTTCACGGTAGTGCCTATGGTCGATCCCGTTTCTCGGCTTCAGAGCCACTTTCTTGACTGTATTTTGAGTTAAGCAGCTGGCGCGACTTTAGTTCTAGCCTATAAAGTCAAATATTGTGTGGTTCCTCCATGGTAACTTAGCTGCCCGAGGTCGCAAAGTTAGCAAGTACAAGAAATTTGAAAATTGTACGATATTTCACGGTAGTGCTTATGGTCGATCGGGTTTCTCGGCTTCAGAGCTACTTTCTTGACTGTATTTTGAGTTAATCAGTTGGCGCGACTTCAGTTCTAGCCTATAAAGTCAAATGTTGTGTGGTTCCTCCATGGTAACGTAGCTGCCCGAGGTCGCAAAGTTAGCAAGTACAAGAAATTTGAAAATTGTACGTAATTGCACAGTAGTGCTTATGGTCGATCCTGTTTCTCAGCTGCAGAGCTACTTTCTTGACTGTATTTTGAGTTAAGCAGTTGGCGCGACTTCAGTTCTAGCCTATAAAGTCAAATGTTGTGTGGTTCCTCCATGGTAACATAGCTGCCCGAGGTCGCAAAGTTAGCAAGTACAAGAAATTTGAAAATTGAACGTAATTGCACAGTAGTGCTTATGGTCGATCCTGTTTCCCAGCTGCAGAGCTACTTTCTTGACTGTATTTTGGGCTAAACAGTTGGCGCGACTTCAGTTCTAGCTTATAAAGTCAAATCTTGTGTGTTTCCTCCATGGCAACATAGCTGCCCGAGGCCGCAAAGTTAGCAAGTACAAGAAATTTGAAAATTGAACGTAATTTCACGGTAGTGCTTATGGTCGATCCTGTTTCTCAGCTTCAGAGCTACTTTCTTGACTGTATTTTGAGTTAAGCAGTTGGCGCGACTTCAGTTCTAGCCTATAAAGTCAAATCTTGTGTGGTTCCTCCATGGTAATATAGCTGCCCGAGGCCGCAAAGTTAGCAAGTACAAGAAATTTGAAAATTGTACGTAATTTCACGGTAGTGCTTATGGTCGATCCCGTTTCTCGGCTTCAGAGCTACTTTCTTGACTGTATTTTGAGTTAAGCAGTTGGCGCGACTTCAGTTCTAGCCTATAAAGTCAAATCTTGTGTGGTTCCTCCATGGTAACATAGCTGCCCGAGGTCGCAAAGTTAGCAAGTACAAGAAATTTGAAAATTGTACGTAATTGCACAGTAGTGCTTATGGTCGATCCTGTTTCTCAGCTGCAGAGCTACTTTCTTGACTGTATTTTGAGTTAAGTTAAGTTAAGCAGTTGGCGCGACTAGCCTATAAAGTCAAATCTTGTGTGGTTCCGCCATGGTAACATAGCTGCCCGAGGTCGCAAAGTTAGCAAGTACAAGAAATTTGAAAATTGTACGTAATTTCACGGTAGTGCTTATGGTCGATCCGGTTTCTCGGCTTTAGAGCTACTTTCTTGACTGTATTTTGAGTTAAGCAGTTGGCGCGACTTCAGTTCTAGCCTATAAAGTCAAATGTTGTGTGGTTCCTCCATGGTAACGTAGCTGCCCGAGGTCGCAAAGTTAGCAAGTACAAGAAATTTGAAAATTGTACGTAATTTCACGGTAGTGCTTATGGTCGATCCCGTTTCTCGGCTTCAGAGCTACTTTCTTGACTGTATTTTGATTTAAGCAGCTGGCGCGACTTCAGTTCTAGCCTATAAAGTCAAATCTTGTGTGGTTCCTCCATGGCAACGTAGCTGCCCGAGGTCGCAAAGTTAGCAAGTACAAGAAATTTGAAAATTGTACTTAATTTCACGGTAGTCCTTATGGTCGATCGGGTTTCTCGGCTTCAGAGCTACTTTCTTGACTGTATTTTGAGTTGAGCAGTTGGCGCAAGTTCAGTTCTAGCCTATAAAGTCAACTGTTGTGTGGTTCCTCCATGGTAACATAGCTGCCCGAGGTCGCAAAGTTAGCAAGTACAAGAAATTTGAAAATTGAACGTAATTGCACGGTAGCCCTTATGGTCGATCCCGTTTCTCGACTTCAGAGCTACTTTCTTGACTTTATTTTGATTTAAGCAGTTGGCGCGACTTCAGTTTTAGCCTATAAAGTCAAATGTTGTGTGGTTCCTCCATGGTAACATAGCTGCCCGAGGTCGCAAAGTTAGCAAGTACAAGAAATTTGAAAATTGTACTTAATTTCACGGTAGTGCTTATGGTCGATCCCGTTTCTCGGCTTCAGAGCTACTTTCTTGACTGTATTTTGAGTTAAGCAGTTGGCGCGACTTCAGTTCTAGCCAACAAAGTCAAATCCTGTGTGACTCCTCCATGGTAACGTAGCTGCCCGAGGTCGCAAAGTTAGCAAGTACAAGAAATTTGAAAATTGTACGTAATTTCACGGTAGTGCTTATGGTCGATCCCGTTTCTCGACTTCAGAGCTACTTTCTTGACTGTATTTTGAGTTAAGCAGTTGGCGCGACTTCAGTTCTAGCCTATAAAGTCAAATCTTGTGTGGTTCCTCCATGGTAACATAGCTGCCCGAGGTCGCAAAGTTAGCAAGTACAAGACATTTGAAAATTGTACGTAATTTCACGGTAGTGCCTATGGTCGATCCCGTTTCTCGGCTTCAGAGCCACTTTCTTGACTGTATTTTGAGTTAAGCAGCTGGCGCGACTTTAGTTCTAGCCTATAAAGTCAAATATTGTGTGGTTCCTCCATGGTAACTTAGCTGCCCGAGGTCGCAAAGTTAGCAAGTACAAGAAATTTGAAAATTGTACGATATTTCACGGTAGTGCTTATGGTCGATCGGGTTTCTCGGCTTCAGAGCTACTTTCTTGACTGTATTTTGAGTTAATCAGTTGGCGCGACTTCAGTTCTAGCCTATAAAGTCAAATGTTGTGTGGTTCCTCCATGGTAACGTAGCTGCCCGAGATCGCAAAGTTAGCAAGTACACGACATTTGAAAATTGTACGTAATTTCACGGTAGTGCTTATGGTCGATCCCGTTTCCCGGCTTCAGAGCTACTTTCTTGACTGTATTTTGATCTAAGCAGTTGGCGCGACTTCAGTTCTAGCCTATAAAGTTAAATGTTGTGTGGTTCCTCCATGGTAACGTAGCTGCCCGAGGTCGCAAAGTTAGCAAGTACAAGAAATTTGAAAATTGTACGTAATTTCACGGTAGTGCCTATGGTCGATCCCGTTTCTCGGCTTCAGAGCTACTTTCTTGACTGTATTTTCAGTTAAGCAGTTGGCGCGACTTCAGTTCTAGCCTATAAAGTCAAATGTTGTGTGGTTCCTCCATGGTAACATAGCTGCCCGAGGTCGCAAAGTTAGCAAGTACAAGAAATTTGAAAATTGTACTTAATTTCACGGTAGTGCTTATGGTCGATCCCGTTTCTCGGCTTCAGAGCTACTTTCTTGACTGTATTTTGAGTTAAGCAGTTGGCGCGACTTCAGTTCTAGCCAACAAAGTCAAATCTTGTGTGACTCCTCCATGGTAACGTAGCTGCCCGAGGTCGCAAAGTTAGCAAGTACAAGAAATTTGAAAATTGTACGTAATTTCACGGTAGTGCTTATGGTCGATCCCGTTTCTCGGCTTCAGAGCTACTTTCTTGACTGTATTTTGAGTTAAGCAGTTGGCGCGACTTCAGTTCTAGCCTATAAAGTCAAATGTTGTGTGATTCCTCCATGGTAACGTAGCTGCCCGAGGTCGCAAAGTTAGCAAGTACAAGAAATTTGAAAATTGTACGTAATTTCACGGTAGTGCGTATGGTCAATCCAGTTTCCCGGCTTCAGAGCTACTTTCTTGACTGTATTTTGATCTTAGCAGTTGGCGCGACTTCAGTTCTAGCCTATAAAGTCAAATGTTGTGTGGTTCCTCCATGGTAACATAGCTGCCCGAGGTCGCAAAGTTAGCAAGTACAAGAAATTTGAAAATTGTAGGTAATTTCACGGTAGTTCTTATGGTCGACCCCGTTTCTCGGCTTCAGAGCTACTTTCTCGACTGTATTTTGAGCTAAAAACTTGGCGCGACTTCAGTTCTAGCCTATAAAGTCAAATCTTGTGTGTTTCCTCCATGGTAACATAGCTGCCCGAGGTCGCAAAGTCAGCAAGTACAAGAAACTTGAAAATTGTACGTAATTTCACGGTAGTGCTTATGGTCGATCCCGTTTCTCGACTTCAGAGCTACTTTCTTGACTGTATTTTGAGTTAAGCAGTTGGCGCGACTTCAGTTCTAGCCTATAAAGTCAAATCTTGTGTGATTCCTCCATGGTAACGTAGCTGTCCGAGGTCGGAAAGTTAGCAAGTACAAGAAATTTGAAAATTGTACGTAATTTCACGGTAGTGCTTATGGTCGGTCCCGTTTCTCGGCTTCAGAGCTACTTTCTTGACTGTATTTTGAGTTAAGCAGCTGGCGCGACTTCAGTTCTAGCCTATAAAGTCAAATGTTGTGTGGTTCCTCCATTGTAACTTAGATGCCCGAGGTCGCAAAGTCAGCAAGTACAAGAAATTTGAAAATTGTACGTAATTTCACGGTAGTGCTTATGGTCGATCCCGTTTTTCGGCTACAGAGCTACTTTCTTGACTGTATTTTGAGTTAATCAGTTGGCGCGACTTCAGTTCTAGCCTATAAAGTCAAATGTTGTGTGGTTCCTCCATGGTAACGTAGCTGCCCGAGATCGCAAAGTTAGCAAGTACCAGAAATTTGAAAATTGTACGTAATTTCACGGTAGTGCTTATGGTCGATCCCGTTTCCCGGCTTCAGAACTACTTTCTTGACTGTATTTTGATCTAAGCAGTTGGCGCGACTTCAGTTCTAGCCTATAAAGTTAAATGTTGTGTGGTTCCTCCATGGTAACGTAGCTGCCCGAGGTCGCAAAGTTAGCAAGTACAAGAAATTGGAAAACTGTACGTAATTTCACGGTAGTGCTTAGGGTCGATCCCGTTTCTTGGCTTCAGAGCTACTTTCTTGACTGTATTTTGGGCTAAACAGTTGGCGCGACTTCAGTTCTAGTCTATAAAGTCAAATCTTGTGTGATTCCTCCATGGTAACGTAGCTGTCCGAGGTCGGAAAGTTAGCAAGTACAAGAAATTTGAAAATTGTACGTAATTTCACGGTAGTGCTTATGGTCGGTCCCGTTTCTCGGTTTCAGAGCTAGTTTCTTGACTGTATTTTGATCTAAGCAGTTGGCGCGACTTCAGTTCTAGCCTATAAAGTTAAATGTTGTGTGGTTCCTCCATGGTAACGTAGCTGCCCGAGGTCGCAAAGTTAGCAAGTACAAGAAATTGGAAAACTGTACGTAATTTCACGGTAGTGCTTATGGTCGATCCCGTTTCTCGGTTTCAGAGCTAGTTTCTTGACTGTACTTTGGGTTAAGCAGTTGGCGCGACTTCAGTTCTAGCCTATAAAGTCAAATCTTGTGTGATTCCTCCATGGTAACATAGCTGCCCGAGGTCGCAAAGTTAGCAAGTACAAGAAATTTGAAAATTGAACGTAATTTCACGGTAGTGCTTATGGTCGATCCTGTTTCTCAGCTTCAGAGCTACTTTTTTGACTGTATTTTGAGTTAAGCAGTTGGCGCGACTTCAGTTCTAGCCTATAAAGTCAAATCTTGTGTGGTTCCTAGATGGTAACATAGCTGCCCGAGGCCGCAAAGTTAGCAAGTACAAGAAATTTGAAAATTGTACGTGATTTCACGGTAGTGCTTATGGTCGATCCCGTTTCTCGGTTTCAGAGCTACGTTCTTGACTGTATTTTGAGTTAAGCAGTTGGCGCGACTTCAGTTCTAGCCTATAAAGTCAAATCTTGTGTGGTTCCTCCATGGTAACATAGCTGCCCGAGGCCGCAAAGTTAGCAAGTACAAGAAATTTGAAAATTGTACGTAATTTAACGGTAGTGCTTATGGTCGATCCCGTTTCTCGGCTTCAGAGCTACTTTCTTGACTGTATTTTGAGTTAAACAGTTGGCGCGACTTCAGTTCTAGCCTATAAAGTCAAATCTTGTGTGGTTCCTCCATGGTAACATAGCTGCCCGAGGTCGCAAAGTTAGCAAGTACAAGAAATTTGAAAATTGTACGTAATTGCACAGTAGTGCTTATGGTCGATCCTGTTCTCAGCTGCAGAGCTACTTTCTTGACTGTATTTTGAGTTAAGTTAAGTTAAGCAGTTGGCGCGACTAGCCTATAAAGTCAAATCTTGTGTGGTTCCTCCATGGTAACATAGCTGCCCGAGGCCGCAAAGTTAGCAAGTACAAGAAATTTGAAAATTGTACGTAATTTCACGGTAGTGCTTATGGTCGATCCCGTTTCTCGGTTTCAGAGCTACTTTCTTGACTGTATTTTGAGTTAAACAGTTGGCGCGACTTCAGTTCTAGCCTATAAAGTCAAATCTTGTGTGATTCCTCCATGGTAACATAGCTGCCCGAGGTCGCAAAGTTAGCAAGTACAAGAAATTTGAAAATTGTACGTAATTTCACGGTAGTGCTTATGGTCGATCGCGTTTCTCGGCTTCAGAGCTACTTTCTTGACTGTATTTTGAGTTAAGCAGCTGGCGCGACTTCAGATCTAGCCTATAAAGTAAAATGTTGTGTGGTTCCTCCATTGTAACTTAGCTGCCCGAGGTCGCAAATTTAGCAAGTACAAGAAATTTGAAAATTGTACGTAATTTCACGGTAGTGCTTATGGTCGATCCCGTTTTTCGGCTACAGAGCTACTTTCTTGACTGTATTTTGAGTTAATCAGTTGGCGCGACTTCACTTCTAGCCTATAAAGTCAAATCTTGTGTGGTTCCTCCATGGTAACAAAGCTGCCCGAGGCCGCAAAGTTAGCAAGTACAAGAAATTTGAAAATTGTACGTAATTTCACGGTAGTGCTTATGGTCGATCCCGTTTCTCGGTTTCAGAGCTACTTTCTTGAATGTATTTTGAGTTAATCAGTTGGCGCGACTTCAGTTCTAGCCTATAAAGTTAAATCTTGTGTGGTTCCTGCATGGTAACATAGCTGCCCGAGGCCGCAAAGTTAGCAAGTACAAGAAATTTGAAAATTGTACGTAATTTCACGGTAGTGCCAATGGTCGATCCCGTTTCTCGGCTTCAGAGCTACTTTCTTGACTGTATTTTGAGTTAAGCAGTTGGCGCGACTTCAGTTCTAGCCTAAAAAGTCAAATCTTGTGTGGTTCCTCCATGGTAACATAGCTGCCCGAGGTCGCAAAGTTAGCAAGTACAAGAAATTTGAAAATTGTAAGTAATTGCACAGTAGTGCTTATGGTCGATCCTGTTTCTCAGCTGCAGAGCTACTTTCTTGACTGTATTTTGAGATAAGCAGTTGGCGCGACTTCAGTTCTAGCCTATAAAGTCAAATCTTGTGTGCTTCCTAGATGGTAACATAGCTGCCCGATGCCGCAAAGTTAGCAAGTACAAGAAATTTGAAAATTGTACGTGATTTCACGGTAGTGCTTATGGTCGATCCCGTTTCTCGGTTTCAGAGCTACGTTTTTGACTGTATTTTGAGTTAAGCAGTTGGCGCGACTTCAGTTCTAGCCTATAAAGTCAAATCTTGTGTGGTTCCTCCATGGTAACATAGCTGCCCGAGGCTGCAAAGTTAGCAAGTACAAGAAATTTGAAAATTGTACGTAATTTCACGGTAGTGCTTATGGTCGATCCCGTTTCTCGGCTTCAGAGCTACTTTCTTGACTGTATTTTGAGTTAAGCAGTTGGCGCGACTTCAGTTCTAGCCTAAAAAGTCAAATCTTGTGTGGTTTCTCCCTGGTAACATAGCTGCCCGAGGCCGCAAAGTTAGCAAGTACAAGAAATTTGAAAATTGTACGTAATTTCACGGTAGTGCTTATGGTCGATCCCGTTTCTCGGCTTCAGAGCTACTTTCTTGACTGTATTTTGAGTTAAACAGTTGGCGCGACTTCAGTTCTAGCCTATAAAGTTAAATCTTGTGTGGTTCCTCCATGGTAACATAGCTGCCCGAGGTCGCAAAGTGAGCAAGTACAAGAAATTTGAAAATTGTACGTAATTGCACAGTAGTGCTTATGGTCGATCCTGTTTCTCAGCTGCAGAGCTACTTTCTTGACTGTATTTTGAGTTAAGTTAAGTTAAGCAGTTGGCGCGACTAGCCTATAAAGTCAAATCTTGTGTGGTTCCTCCATGGTAACATAGCTGCCCGAGGCCGCAAAGTTAGCAAGTACAAGAAATTTGAAAATTGTACGTAATTTCACGGTAGTGCTTATGGTCGATCCCGTTTCTCGGTTTCAGAGCTACTTTCTTGACTGTATTTTGAGTTAAACAGTTGGCGCGACTTCAGTTCTAGCCTATAAAGTCAAATCTTGTGTGATTCCTCCATGGCAACATAGCTGCCCGAGGTCGCAAAGTTAGCAAGTACAAGAAATTTGAAAATTGTACGTAATTTCACGGTAGTGCTTATGGTCGATCCTGTTTCTCAGCTGCAGAGCTACTTTCTTGACTGTATTTTGAGTTAAGTTAAGTTAAGCAGTTGGCGCGACTAGCCTATAAAGTCAAATCTTGTGTGTTTCCTCCATGGTAACATAGCTGCCCGAGGTCGCAAAGTCAGCAAGTACAAGAAATTTGAAAATTTTACGTAATTTCACGGTAGTGCTTATGGTCGATCTCGTTTCTCGGCTTTAGAGCTACTTTCTTGACTGTATTTTGAGTTAAACAGTTGGCGCGACTTCAGTTCTAGCCTATAAAGTCAAATCTTGTGTGGTTCCTCCATGGTAACATAGCTGCCCGAGGCCGCAAAGTTAGCAAGTACAAGAAATTTGAAAATTGTACGTAATTTCACGGTAGTGAGTAGTTTAAATAGGAGGGTTCTGGCGCAACCGCAACGTTGCGGTTACCGTGACTAGATTAGGAGGATTCTGGCGCAATCGCAGCGCTGCGGTTGCGGTGACCGCAGGTTGGCCCGTGCCGATAAGAGATAAAGTCATGACCGCTGGTGGGCACGGGGCATTGACCGCAGGTGGGCACGGGGCATTGACCGCAGGTGTCCTGGGCTGTCGTCGGGCGCAAGGCGGTTCGGCTTTGATAGCACGCGCCCGTGTGCCGGTCGGTGGTCGTTGTCGTGGTCAAGGTCACCGATTTTTGTGTGGCTTTTGACATTCTTCGCGCGCGGCGAGAACATTCGAGAACATTCGAGAATATTCTAGTAGAACATTCTAGAATATTCGTGTGGTGTAGAATATTCGCGTGAATATTCGCGGGGAAACGTACTGTATATCATTTGGTAAAAATGCACAGAATGTGTGTTGCTATTAGCGTCGTAGAGTTGTGGTTTTGCTGCGATCAGTTGTGTGACAGGGGTCAGTGACTGACCCAATTGTTTGTTATGTGTGTGTGATATCGTTTTTCATTATGTGATGACGAATTTAGAATAACAATAAATATCTTCGTCGTCGTCGTCGTCGTGGTGGGGTGGGGTGGTCAATGAATATATTGGGGGAATATGATAACGCGATAGTGTGGGAAAATGTGATAGGACACTGTGGGTTATGTGAAATGTGAAATGCCCGTGTATAGTAATAGGGAATTTCCTATGTAATGTGACATTGGGGTAGTAATAACGAACCAGATTATATCAAATCATACAGATAATTGATTAGTAAATATTAAAAGTGTCAACGAGTAGTGTAAATTAGTTTCAGGTATGCTATTATATAATATTAATGAATGTACATATGTATATACTATATATTATGTATATTCTTTCCCCCACCCCCCACTTTTAGTTATAACATAAGTGTATAATAAAACTTGTTACAAATATCGGTATCATTCGTTTTAGTACAGACTAAAAAAAAAAAATAAATAAAAAAAGAAAATGTTTCAATGTGAAAAGTGTCAAAGAGAATTTTGGGATAAATCTTCTTTTGTCCGTCATCGTAAGCTAAATCGATGTATCTGCAAAATAAATGATTGTGAATCAAGTGAGGGTCGAGAGCTGCCGCAACAGGAGACGTTACAGATGTTAGGTGTGCAACCCAAAAGTAAGAAACTTAAGCAGACTATTCACAAAAGATGTTTATTTTGCGAGGAGGATGTTGAGGAAAACCTTTGGTCTCAACATCAACGCAAAAACTCACATAAAACAAAGGCTAAGAAGATTCTAAAAGAGAATGTCTACAGTATAACGAGCGCTTTCAAAAATCGTATAAAAACATTTTACATTACTAATAATGATGAGAGCATATTAAATGTAGAAGTCCTATATGAAAAAAACATGTATTTAATTATCGAGCTGTTGGAGAATGAATTGGAAGTTTTGCATGCTTATAAATTTAATATGGAATTATTTGCGGTGTTTGTGAAGCATGTAAAGGAAAATGACGATATGATCCAGGATGTTAAAAGTATGCAAACCAAAAATTAAAAACTATTATAAATGACATCAAGGTTAAACTAGAGGAATTCCAGGAAAGAGATAGCGGATGGGCTTTGTTGTCATTCCTAAGAAGCGAAATAAATATAAATAAATATGACCCGCTTCGAGCTTCTGCTTATCTTAATCTACCATCACAGTTGTTAAACAAACATGCCTGTATAAATGTGAAAAACACCGATGAATATTGTTTTAAATGGGCTATTATATCAGCTTTGGATAGCAAAGTTATATGTGATCATGACAGACCATCATCATATGCAATTCGCGACATAACTAGTGAAACAATACAAGTTAATGGTGAAATTCTTTGTTTTAGAAATATGCAATTTCCTCTTATCATCAAAGATATACATATATTCGAGTTGAATAATCCAACAATTAGTGTAAACGTTTTTGGTTATGAAATCAATGATAAGAATGAATGCTATTTAATTGGGCCCTACTATCATACGACCGACGAAGAAAAAGCAAAACATATTAACTTGCTTTATTGTGAAAGTTCTGATAGTGATCGAACGCATTATGTATATATCAAAAATATGTCACGTTTGATGAGAAGTCAAATAACGAAGAAAAAAAATCAAATGCATCTTTGTAATGGGTGCTTACAACGATTACCCAATGAATCCCGTCTGCTGCAACACAAAAGTGAATGTCGGAAACTGATTACGATTATGCCGGATGAAGGAAACAAAATACTCAAGTTTGTCAAACACAATCGAAAGCAACGTGTTCCATTTGTCGTGTATGCCGACTTTGAGTCTATTCTTTTACCTGTGAGTCATTGTATACCGAATCCAGAATCTTCATCAACAACTACTGTGCAACAACACATACCTTGTGCGTTTTCGTATTTCATTAAGTGCTCATTTGATGATAACCTAAACAAACATAGAACATTTGTTGGTGAGAAATTATATTTAGTTATAACAATTAAGAACAAAACCAATGTCTCCTTTGTATTTTTTTGTGTAGGAGAAAATTCATCTGATGAATTCGTAAGGATGTTAGTTGAAGACTTAACACACCTACATAGGGAGTACTTTCAAAAACCAAAAGCGATGAATCAATTGACAGATGTTGAGAACTACAACCATCACAGTGCTTCAATATGTTGTATATGCAATCGTAGTTTTAGTCCGTCAGATATAAGAGTAAAAGATCATTGTCATTTCACTGGTCTATATAGAGGAGCTGCACATAACCAGTGTAATTTAAATTTTCGTGTACCAACATTTTTCCCAATTCTATTACATAATTTGTCGGGCTACGACTGTCATCTTTTTGTCAAAAGTTTAAGTAATATTGATGGCGCAATAAACATAATTCCATTAAATAAGGAGAATTATATATCACTTTCCAAGCAAGTGCATTTAGACGTAGATAACACCTTCGAAATTAGGTTTTTAGATTCATTTCGATTCCTTCAGTCGAGTATAGATTCATTAACAAAAAATTTATCAGAAGATGATTTTATTCTTAGCAAGGGATATTACAAACATGCTGACTCATTCAGATTAATGACTAGGAAAGGGGTATTTCCCTACGATTATCTCAGTTCCTGGAATCGGTTGGATGATTTGTCTCTTCCACCAATTTCCGAATTTTATAATAAATTAACAGGTAAAGATTGTTTAGATACAGATTATGATTATGCCCTAAAAGTATGGAAGCATTTCAATTGTAAATCATTAAAAGATTACATGCTTTTATATCTAACGAGCGATGTGCTGTTGTTGGCCGATATATTCGAGAATTTTCGTAAGGTCTGCATAAAAATATATGAATTAGATCCATGTTATTACTATACATCCCCTGGTTTATCTTGGGATGCAATGTTGAAAATAACGGAAGTTAATCTAGAGCTCTTCACCGATGTTGATATGTTTAATTTCTTTAAGAAAGGTATTAGAGGTGGTTTATGTCAGTGTAGTCATCGATATGCCACATCCAATAATAAGTATGTTAAGAAGTATGATAAAGCCAAACCAAATGAATATCTTATGTACCTTGATGCTAATAACTTGTACGGTTGGGCAATGTCTCAACCGCTTCCCAATGGAAATTTTCAATGGAATGATCCTGAAATCTATACCACAGCGTATATTTTGAAATTGGAAAAAGACGATAAATTTGGTTATGTATTAGATTTAGACTATCCAACAGATCTTCACGATGTACACAATGATCTTCCGTTTTGTCCCGAAAATATGTTTGCACCGGGAAGTAAAATTCCCAAGCTAATTGCCAATTTAAATGCAAAGACTAATTATATAATTCATTTAAGGAAATTACAGCAATGCCTGAACAACGGGTTAATTCTCACTAAAGTTCATAGAGTGTTGTCTTTTACTCAATCGGAATGGTTACAGAAGTATATAAACCTGAACACCGAATGTAGGAAAAAGGCGAACAGTAAGTTTGAAAGAGACTTTTTCAAATTAATGAATAACAGTGTTTACGGCAAAACAATGGAAAATGTAGAAAAGCGGCGAGACGTGAAAATTGTAACTCAATGGGATGGTCAACGAAATTCATTGTGTGCTAGAAAATTAATTGCACATCCTAATTTTCATAGTAGATCTATATTTACACCAGAGATGTGTGCTATTGAAATGGCCAAGGGACGAGTTGTATACGATAAACCTATTTATTTAGGATTCATTGTATTGGAGCTTTCAAAATGGCTTATGTACGACTTTCATTATGAGTATATGAGAAAAAAGTTTGGAAAATCGATTCGATTAAACTATATGGATACGGATTCATTTATTTATTCAGTAATGACAGGTGATTTTTATTCTGATATATATCATGACGTCATTGATCCCGAGAAATCAAGGTTTGATACTTCAGAATACCCCATAGACAATGTACATAATTTTCCGCAAACAAACGGTAAAGTTCTCGGGAAATTTAAAGATGAAAATAACTCTCGGAAAATGTTAGAATTCATTGGATTAAGAGCAAAAATGTACTCCTTTATATTAGAGACCAATGATGTGGTGAAAAAGGCAAAGGGAATTAAAAAGTCGGTTACTGATAGTTTAGATATTAAAGATTATCGAAATTGTTTAATGGATAAAAAATTGTTGTTTAGATCAATGTTTATATTTAGAAGTAAGTTACATAATGTTTATACGCAGTCTATTAATAAGTTAGCTTTAAGTTATGACGACACTAAAAGATATATATGTAATGATGGGATAAGTACTTATGCTTGGGGACATAATAGAATACCAATAAATGATAATTGATGTAAAAAAAGAAAATTATTCTCTCTTTCTCTTACACCTACATACACACATACACAATCAGCAGCCTATAGCAAAATAAGAAAAAATGGTTGACGAACAAGACTTTGCATCATGGTTGTTCCAATATGATGATAATACTTTGTCATTCGAATCGGAATTAGGCATATTGTTTAATGAAGAACACCAAGATGAAATAAAACTAGATGAAAACATTCATTCCGGCCGTGAAGACATAGATGTCAATTTATATTGCAACGAAACACTCCCAGAAAGTCCATGTTCAATTCTTTCCAATAACAACGACGACGACGACGACGACGACTACGAACCCGTCGATAAAGAATTTACTAAGGTAAATGCTGTGTCAAAAACTATAAGCAAGAAAACTGTGTCAGATCAAAGGTCTGCTGATATTTGGGTGACAAAAATGAAAAAAGCACTGAAAATTGTTTTCCCACCACTTTTGTGGACAATACAAAGGCGTAATTTCTGGCCCAAAATAGTTTCTTCCCCCTCAGATCTGACAGCAACAAAAATAATAGTTATGAAAAATATGGTAATGTACTGTTGCGCGAAGACCTAACACACAGAATTCAATTTTAAGGGGTACCGATAAGTTATGTATAAATATTTCTTATCGTTTCAAACACATACACATAACTATATATATATATATATATATATATATATATACGAGTTTATATACCTAATAATATTATTACTGAAATAGTATAAAGAAATGATCCACTACATTAAAAATAGTTCTATAAGCAACAATTAACCAGTGCGAACAGACATCGATGACAATGGACCCTCAGAAAGAATTAAATCAACTAGAAAAGGTTGCTCATAACCAAACCGTAAAATTGACAACATTGACTATCGGCTTACCATATAATATCGAAGGATTAAAGGTTTGCAATGCTATGTATGGAAATGCAGTTCTATGTGATCTGGAAAATTTTAAAGTAAGTACAAAAAAAAAATATATTACATATTTGTTTATTTGTCTTTTTTTTACGCCCAGGTTTTCCTTCCATCTCGATATTCTAAAATGTCTGATGCGACGATTCAAGCAATCAATAAAAAAGGATTTACTTTGACATATCATGGACCTCTAAATAAAACTTCTCATATAGAGATTACCAAGAAATAAAAAAAAAAAATAAATAGAAAAATGTAAAAATATTTTTGAAAAAATTGTTTTATTATCTTTTTGATTTTGATTTGTTTACAATATATTTTATCAACATTGAATTTTCTACTGCGCACAGCTTCCACTTCCTCGTTGTTGATGTGTTAGTTACGTCTTAAATATAACTTTATACTAAACAACTCTTCTAATCTCGCCCGTAAGTGGAACATATTCTACGGGTCGGCCATGTATTAGAACGCAATATGCTGAGGTGTTTGGAGGCAAATTTTTGTTGGTAGTAAGTTCTATTTTTATATCAATGGGTCCCGTTTTTACAGATTCATTCATTCATTCATTCATTCATTCATGCGTCACATCGACCACAATAATTGGAGCTACTTCTGCAAATTCCTCGCATGATAGTAGAGGCTGAGGTTCCCGCATGTAATAGCTCTGTTGAAATTTAGCATACATATCATAGAGAAGGGCATAACGATTTCGACTAAAGTTTATTTTTAGATCATCATATGGATATGTATCAGAGTTAAGATGCACTTTTACATCTGACAAATCACAATGCTGTGGTCCGGTTGGTGTTTGAAAAATGATTAAGATAAACCGAGGTCTTTCGCTCTGCGGTGAAAGTTTCACCATCCATAAGTTATGAACGCCCTGCGATAGAACAGGATTAAAATGACAATCCCAGCTTCGAAATGCCATTTTTAAACTCTGTCCTGAGCTTATTGTTTTAAGAATTCCCAATTTCGAAAAATCTGCCAATTGTATGTGAGGAACTTTCCAGGTAATATTCAAAATGTTTAGCTGAAGTTTTTCTTTTACGTCTGTTGAGTAGACAGCATCTATATCCGACTTCGAACGTAATAATATAAGCTCATGCTTGGAGTTCAAAACCACTTTATTAAAGTCTTCAGCAAAACCAAGAAGCATTTTAAGTGGTACGCAAAAATTAAAATAACCATTTTCAATAAATTGATTCCCCATTGCAAACCATCCAGCATTTTTTAACATTGTACTCTCGTTATGGTTTAACGATACAAAATTTTTAATCATCGATGTTATTCCTGTATATCGTGTGCGGTCTACTTCGACTGCATTGATTTCATAGCGGATTTCATCAAATAAAAACGCTACGCAGTTGTTTTTCAGTTTAATATTGTTTGATTTTGTTCCATTCTCCAGTGTTACAAATCCCTCGATATAAATGTAACTCTCACAAGGCAGTAGATAGAGGTCTTGATTCTGTATTGATATTCTAATTTCATCGTTATTTTTGTACGATTGTAAGTATGGCATATAACTGTGATACTCTTTCTTTATAATGCTTTCATCGTAGATAGGTTTTTGTAGAACATTTAGAACGTCATTCATGATCTTTTTCCTTTCACTTTCTTTCACTTGATCCGAAATCCTAGTGATTTTAAAAATTTTTTATTAACTATTGTCAATTTTTTAGTAGTAGTTGATGTTGTTGTTGGTGTTATTGTTGACGATGACGGGTTCCTTCTTATCACTGTTTCTTTGTTGGACGACGACGAGAAAGTGACAGGAGGTCCGAAATTCGTATTGCTTTTATTATAAATAATCATTTATCCTTTGGTCTTAAATGTAATCTGAGAGTAATTGTTTCTTCACGAAAATTAACCAGATTATTGTCCTGATCGACAACTTTAACTGTTATTGAACCTATCTGTCTGACGGTCACAGGTAAATAAATTACATTTCTAGGAATTTCATCTAATTTATGCCCAGGACTAACGTGTAGGGAAAATTCATGAAGTGTGTGTGCGCTTGAACTATTTATATATGATCCGCACACAATGTTACATTCCACGCGTACTACATTAAGATTTGTAATGTTAATAGGTATGTCTGATTCATAACCAGTTTTTGCTTTTAATATTTTCTTGCTAAAACCAAGTATTGAACCAATAGTTCGATTTTGGGTAAAATCAATATTATCCCTACAATAAATTTCTGTTTTGAATGTATTGTAATTGGCATCAATGAAAAGACTCCCCGATTTGTTTATACTGACGTATTCTTTTTGCAAATACTCAACGATATCTTCGAATTCATATGTGCCTACAGGAACTTCAATGATTTGATCGCGTATGTGAAATAAATTATTATTCAAGTCAATGTTGGGCACTGAATTATATGTATGAAAGTCTATTAGTCCACACTCATAATCGCGGCCTAGATCGATTGGTGGAAAGTAATCCGTAGTGAGACTCGATGAATTTCCAGTTAAAATTAATGTTATTGACATTTTAACGATCAACTATATAATGAAATGGAAAATTAAAATACAACGCTTTTTAAACAATATATATGTATTTTTTATTTTTTATTTTTTATTGAATACAAAGATATGTATATACACATGTATGTATGTGTATGTATTTGTGAATATTTCTATATTACAGAATATTATTTTTACTAATCCAAGAGTTGTGTTCGTTTGAAAAACCCAACCATTTCACAAAAACTCGATCACCTTTCGTGAGTAGAATTTTTTCAACAAGATAATTATTTAAATATTGCGTTTTCATCAGTTCATACTCATAGAATCCTCCTCGGATTACATTTCCCTGATAATCCTCTAATATATATGTAGCCGGATACGTATGTTTAATTGTTTTAATTTTGAAAATTTCCGTTGTCCAATTCGGTGTGTAGCCCTTCTCAAACGTATGTTTATATTTACTGATACGTACGTGATCGCCAACAAAAAAATTTGGTTTGTCATAGGTTTTCACATTGTTGTAGGCAGAGTTTAATATCAGCTTTTCATTCGAAGAATTTACATTACTTGGCCGCATTCCAATAGTTCGATGCTTTGTATCATTGTATTTCATAATCAATTCTTTGTATATCCCAAACCACTTGTATGAACCATTATAGCTAAACTGTTTCCACATTAGACTCTTTAGCGTTCTGTTAAATCGTTCGATAATTGATGCCTTTAAAATGCTATACGTTGAATAATGATTAACACCATAATTTGTCATTAGATTTTGAAATTTTTTGTTGAAGAACTCCTTTCCGTCGTCGGTGTGTAGATTTTTTGGCGATCGTTCCCCCCCCCCCCCCCCCCCCCAACAAATTTACTTTTCATAGCTTTTGTGACGTCAGAAGCATTTTTCGTTTTAAGCGGAACAACCCACGCAAATTTGGAGAAAGTATCGATGACAGTTAAGAGAAAATGATAGCCTCTGTTGAATTTTGAATATGCACCCATTTCAACTAAATCTGCTTGCCAGAGATCGTCTATTCCTTTCATAATTACTCGTCGTCTTTTGAAATTTCTACGAGCCCCTCTGTGAAGTTCATCTACAATACGTCTCTTTTCATCGCTATTCATATTTTATCAACGCTTTTTATAAATTAGTTTTACTAATATGTTTATCCTCCGACAACGCTATCACTTCTGGACTGATTAATTGCTGGAAAATATAATCCTCAATTCCTTTAAATCTTGTTTCAGTATAATTTATATGTGATTCTAAAGCCTTCTCGGTATCCTCCTTCAACGTTTTAATCGATTTCGTATGTGTTTCTTTCTCACTTTGTAGATCCGCCGCTATTTTTTCAATTTCTTCTATAAATTTATTCTTCAATAATGTGTTATCTTTTTGAACTCTCAAAGTTATGTGATTCACTTTATCGTTAACAAATAACTTGGAGGCTGCATCATTGTCGTCAATGGGTAAACCTACGTTTTTTAATCGTTTAGAATAAAAATTAATGTTCCTATCGCGGCGATCTAAACGAAAGCCTAAGGCACTTCTTAGACGTCTATCTTGATGATGGGATGAACTACCAAACTTGTTAGCACTCATTTTTGAAATGGACGTGTACATATAGATCTATGCAATTATATTGCTTTCTCTCAATTCCTCAACGATGGATACAATTTCATTGTTATGATTCGTATGACCAGCTGATTGTGATGAAATCAAAAGTCGTAATCTGTCAACTAATTCATTAGGATTATCCCAGTATATATAACTTGGTTTCTGTGCATTTACTGTCATTAAACCACCCCCTTTTTTTCCACCGTGGAATAATGATTTTATAATCTTTGTGTACTTGATTGCTCTAGTCCCCTTTATTTGTTCGTTTCTATCATGCTTACGCTTATGAGCATTTGTTTCAACTAAAATTTCCTCATATTGTTGTAGGTCATGATCGTTATAGTGCTTTGGTGTTTTGTGAAAGAGCAATTCAAAGAGACCCGGTGTAATAGACCAGGCATTTCCACCATTGATGACAATCTCATTTGTGCCTAAGTCAAATTCAGCATTACCCAATTTCCATTTATCATTTCGATCTTTATATGGACCATATACTTTATCTAATTTGTTGTCCCGATCCAACGCTGTGAGATTCAATAACAATGTGTTATTTTTGTTGCCCCCATCGCTCATACCGCTACCATCATCCGCTTTCATTCCTTTGTGTATAGAATGTAGATTCCTTACTACTATCAAGAGTATTTTTTTGTTTTTGATTTGCCTTGGGAGTGCTAGTATTCGTTTTTAATGGAACTTTTTTTTTCAGAAATTCTGTGTCGTAATCTATTTTAGTTTCAGCCTGTTTTTGTTTAACACCTTCGACTAATTCCCTGAGAGGTTTAGTGATAGGCTTAAAAGTATCCTCCAATAGGTCTTCTGTTTCTAAGTCATGATTTTTGATACTTTTAAACTTTTTTTTCAACACCCTTCTAGTATTTATAACATCCTTTAGTAATCGTTCTTTTTTCTTATTCATTATCGCTGCTAGTACCAATATATTATGACTGCGTGAAATCCTCTTATATACTAACTACAAAAGCCCTAGGGAGTAAACGTTTATAGTTGAATAAAAACATCAAATCCTTTTCTATAACGTCCGCCATCTATAGGATCATCTTTGCATATGACGAGGAATCCATAATTATCTATCCAGCACGTACTGCAAATATTTGAAAATTCTTTGAAATTCATATCAGTACCCACGTGATCATTGTACACATGTCTCATATTCATTTCATCTTGCTTGAACATTATAATCATATTCGCATTGTCGCGTTTAAGATGTTTTGGAATCCGTGTGTACGACTGACACAAATAAAAGGTGTCAATGTTTCTGTGACGGCCCATACAAAAATATAGTCTTATATTATTTTGTTTCTCACATGCCACATCATCGAAAATCATAATAGAATTAGGTTTTGCTTCGTCCGGTACTAGAACTTGGTCATTTTCAGAGAATGTATAATATCCCATACCCTTTATAGGTTGTATTAATATTCTTGTAGATATTTATATTTGGGTTGATACGATGATTTTGAATAAATATAGATATTTTTAAACTTCAATCCATTTGGACTCTCTATTAAATTCAACATTACATTAGTTTTACGACAATTTGAGGGACCAACTAATAAAGCTCGAATTGTATTTGGTAAAAGAAAACTATGACTTCTTTCTGATGAGCTATTTGTTGTTGTCGTTGCGAAATCAATATTTCGCACAACCAAATCTTTATGTTGTTTCACGAAACGCATATTTACGACTAATACATTTATATGACATACTAGAACATATTTTATATACATGTATGTACATACACCCAAACGCATGCACTCATCTGTATATAAAACCGTGTGAAGTTGATAAATTATTTCAGTCTGAATCATATTTTCATATTAAAAATGGTTACGATTTATCGAAGATTAATTAGTCATAATAGAAACGCAGTCGGAAGAGGTTTGGTGGATAAAATAATCAATACTCTACCAATAGAACTTCATCTTCCGGGCTATCAATTTTGTGGACCAGGCACTAAACTCAAAATGCGTCTAGCCAGAGGTGATACAGGAATTAACCCACTGGATGAGGCATGTAAACAACACGATATTGCTTATTTTCAATCAAAAGATCTTAATAAGCGACACGAAGCCGATCGAATATTAGCTAACAACGCGTGGAAAAGAGTAAAGTCTAAAGACAGTAATTTAGCGGAACGTGCAAACGCATGGTTTGTTACCAATGCTATGAAAACTAAAGTCAAATTCGGCATGGGTAATAATATGAGTAAAATGAGGAAGAGCAAATGCGGTGGTGGTAGGAAGAATCTCTTCAATGAGGCCATAAGAAAAACTAAAAGGATTTTACGTGAGAAGAAACCAAAAGATATGGAAAGTGCAATACAAATTGCACGAAAAACTGTTAATAATATCTTAATGAGAAAGAAATCTTCAATTCAAATTCCACGTGTAATACCAGTTCCCAAAATTGGTGGTTTTCTCCCTCTCATACCAATCCTATCAGCTCTCGGAGCAGTTGGAGCCTTGGCAACGGGTGGAAGCTCCATTTTTAAGGCAATCAATGAAACTAAGTCTGCTAAGAAACAACTGGAAGAAGCAAATCGTCATAATAAAACTATGGAATCCATTGCTATTGGTAAAGGGTTATACCTTAAGCCATACAAAAAGGGTTACGGCTTATTTTATAGTACGACATCGAGAGCAAAAAACTATTAAGGAAGCTACCCAAGCGCGCACTTACCGATAGAGATTTGATTAAGTACTCCAAAATGTTGTTGTTGCCACATTTCAGAGGTGTATTCATGCTTGATACTTTACCGAAACGCGCACATCAAAAGGAATGTGGCATCGTCAATTTGGATTCTTCTCACGGTCCCGGAACCCATTGGGTAGCATACGATAGGAACAAAAATCGCACAGAATATTTCGATAGCTTTGGAAATCTGCAGCCACCAAGAGAGATTATTAAATATATGGGCGGAAAAAATATTCAATACAATTATAGCCAATATCAAAACTATAACTCCTTCAATTGCGGACATCTTTGTTTGAAATTTCTGTACAATTTAAATAACGCAAATAAAAATACTTAATAAATAAAAATAGCTTTTTATTTAAAAAAAAAAAATAATAATAATAATACATTTGTTTTTTCATTCAAACTTTTTATAATTGATTGAATGAATGGAAAGAGAAGAAGAAACTGTTACTGCTGCTAAATTTCATATCATATAAACATATCTCTTCGCTCTCTCTCACCGTCCGAAAACATTTTTTTCTATTTAAAGATTTATTGAAGTTATGTGAAAGAGATAGCCTCATGACTTATTTTATTGAATTAAAGAGATAGGTATATAAGTATTTAGTACAAGACAATATAAATAGTTGCAATAAATTCAATTAATGTTTGGTGAGAAAGTAAATTTCAAGGGAGAATCGCTGACAGCCGTAGTGATTTATATATATATACATAGATGTTTTGGATTACAATAATACAATCATACAACAAAAACTGTACGTGTACTAAACCGTGTTCGCGTTTGCGTGCGTATAAAATAGTTTTGCGTAAATGATATATTGAGTTCAATGTTTTGGATTCAGACGATAAAATCGGGCGATAAATACTGCGTGTGTCATTCCACGTGGAAATCCTTTCGTATATTAAAAGCGGATGTGATTGATTCATTCTTGACAGTATATGCCACCGTAGAAGATGGTCATAGAACTCTGTTATTGAGCATGCGTAGAGGAGAATCATATCCCAATTATTTGTCAGCAGTACACTTTGAATTTGATATTAACGATCATATGAGAATCGAAGTAGTTGGTGGTTCAGTAACTATATTGGGCAAATCGTATGACGGTGCTAAGCGTATAAAAAACATAAATAGTTTTAAAGAATTATGTGCTTTTAATGATATTGATATTTTGAGTAAATTTGAACTGAGTGACATTGATGAAGAAGATATAGAACTTTTAGATAAGCTAAGTACAACTGAACCCAATAAATAAAAGATATAAATCATGACAAACATGACATGATTGTTCAGAGTTCCTGAAGCAGATTAAAACATTTCTAATAGAACACAAGGAAAATATATTGGACGAGCATTTAGGGGAGATAACAACATGTTATTCAAAAATAAACCAATTCAAAGACATTTATACTATTGCATATGAGAACGGATATCAACGCACTGTATGCAGTATGTGTTCAGATAGCAGTCAGGATAAACTAGATACTTGTGCATGTTTTATGATGGAAAACATGATGATACGTACAAAAAAACTAATGTTACTATATGAACGTTTGAAATAAAAAGCAATGTTTCAACTAAATCGTGATTAGTATCATTTCAATCTTCTTTCAGTGAGTTGTTCGCAGTGTATTATTCTTGTATTGTAATATAAAAATGGGAAGAAATATTAATTTATTGGGCTTATTTTGTGTATTGGCTGTGAGCTATTTGAAAGCTAGTCCAATACCAATCAATTTAACGACTATAGATAATAATAATAAGGGAAACTTGGAGTTTAGCGTATTACTACCTAATAATGACAGTTTGAAAATTGATTTGTCGTTTCAATTGATGCGGCCTAGTGAAATTTTGAATAAACCTCAAAATGATCTAGTTGCACCAACAGCAATGTCAACAACAACAACAACAACAGTAAAACCGGGCGTTAAATACTTCACTGTTGCGGAAGCTATAGAAGCATTTAGGCAAGATCTAATTCGTAAAGAAAAAGATATAGCTGGAGTGATTGAAAGCGAAAATAAATTTTATCGACATTTTAGGTTAGAATACGACGATGTATACGTAAATATTCGTTGTACTTATGATAGTAATTATGCAGAACGTACATTAAATATAAGTTGTTTTGAATATCGCGAAATTGAGAGTGAGAGGATTTTAAGCAACGGTGAAATAGAAGTTTTCAAAGCGCTCGATCCAACGTACCATTCAGATGTAGAATTGATTGATATTAAGAAGTTTAAGCAAACTTATGAAATGAATATATCTTAAATTCTATGGAAAAATGCTGAACATGATAAAACTCGTTACTGAAATCAGCGAAGCATAGAGATAGAGAGAGAAAGAAGAGATGATGCTCTGTATATAATATGAAATTTAGCAGCAGTAACAGCTTCTTCTTCTCTTTCCTTTCATTCAATCAAATAATTCCGAACCCATGTATAAGAAATCAAATCCTGCTATGAGGTAATCATGGACAAAGAAGCTACAATATGCAGTAATAAAAAATCTAGTAAAATCACAAGCGATACCATCAACTTCAGCAATACCACCAACAACAAACATCGCTTATGAAAAATTTAAATAAAAAGAAAACTGTATAATTTTTTAATAAAATATTTTTATTCTAAAAATTAAGTAAAGAAAAAGTTTTTTTATTTATTGAAGAGGGGGTAACTCCCGTAAGTAAACCTGTACGTGAAAAAAGATATATATGTAAATACATTTTTTCGTTTTTTTGTTTATAATTTACTTACCTATACATACAGGGTTACGTCTTTCAGAAACTCGCTTACTGGCGTCATTTGCAGTCCCTCCAGATAGACAATGTCCTCCATTGCCTCCAGGAGGTGAATAATCACCTTCAGCCTGGCGAAATCCTTCTTTTCCTTTATCTCGGCCAACAGCGTCCTTGCCTGGGCCACCAGTTGAGAGTAATCCCACGTTTTACTCTCAAACTCCGTGATGTGTCTCTCGATTGTCCTTTCCACGCTGTTCATGGTTGATTTGTGTTCTGATTTAAAGCAAGCTCTCTTTTTATATAGCTATTGTTATCACCAGAATTACGGTTAATTATTATTTGTTTTTCTTTTTTTGGCGGTTGTCATTTCACATTTCACATAACCCACAGTGTCCCAACAGTAACGCGTCTATTATCACATTTTCCCACCACACACACACACTATCGTTATCATATCCCCAAAACGGTGTCCCAACACTAACGCGTCTATTATCACATTTTCCCACACGCTCGTTATCATCATATCCCTTAAATATTCATAATGTAAGTCTTTTTTCTGTAACCACTTTTAAATGACGACCGCCTGTTTGATCGTACATAGATAATTCACGAATATTTAGAATATTCTCGAATGTCAAAAGCCAAAAGCCGAATATAGAAACCTGCGGTCCCTATTCCTACTTCCCGATATGACCTTGACCACCCCACCACGACGACGAAGATATTTATTGTTATTCTAAATTCGTCACATAATGAAAAACGATATCACACATAACAAACAATTGGATCAGTCACTGACCTGCCACAACTGCTCGCAAAACCAAAACTCTACGACGCTAATAACAAATAGTCACGAGGAGGTCGGCGCGTGCTATCAAAGCCGAACCGCCTTGCGCCCGATGACAGCCCAGGACACCTGCGGTCAATGCCATGTGCCCAATGCCCCGTGCCCGCCTGCGCTCAATACCCCGTGCCCACCTGCGGCCAATGCCCCGTGCCCACCTGCGGTCATGACTTTATCTCTTATCGGCACGCGCCAACCTGCGGTCACAGCAACCGCAACGCTGCGATTGCGCCAGAACCCTCCTAGTCTAATCACGGTAACCGCAACGTTGCGGTTGCGCCAGAACCCTCCTTTTTAAATTACTCAAGTACAAGAAATTTGAAAATTGTACGTAATTGCACAGTAGTGCTTATGGTCGATCCTGTTTCTCAGCTGCAGAGCTACTTTCTTGACTGTATTTTGAGTTAAGCAGTTGGCGCGACTTCAGTTTTAGCCTATAAAGTCAAATGTTGTGTGGTTCCTCCATGGTAACATACCTGCCCGAGGTCGCAAAGTTAGCAAGTACAAGAAATTTGAAAATTGTACGTAATTGCACAGTAGTGCTTATGGTCGATCCTGTTTCTCAGCTTCAGAGCTACTTTCTTGACTGTATTTTGAGTTAAGCAGTTGGCGCGACTTCAGTTCTAGCCTATAAAGTCAAATCTTGTTCCTCCATGGTAACATAGCTGCCCGAGGCCGCAAAGTTAGCAAGTACAAGAAATTTGAAAATTGTACGTAATTGCATAGTAGTGCTTATGGTCGATCTCGTTTCTCGGCTTCAGAGCTACTTTCTTGATTGTATTTTGAGTTAAGCAGTTGGCGCGACTTCAGTTCTAGCCTATAAAGTCAAATCTTGTGTGGTTCCTCCATGGTAACATAGCTGCCCGAGGTCGCAAAGTTAACAAGTACAAGAAATTTGAAAATTGTACGTAATTGCACAGTAGTGCTTATGGTCGATCCTGTTTCTCAGCTGCAGAGCTACTTTCTTGACTGTATTTTGAGTTAAGCAGTTGGCGCGACTTCAGTTCTAGCCTATAAAGTCAAATGTTGTGTGGTTCCTCCATGGTAACATAGCTGCCCGAGGTCGCAAAGTTAGCAAGTACAAGAAATTTGAAAATTGTACGTAATTGCACAGTAGTGCTTATGGTCGATCCTGTTTCTCAGCTGCAGAGCTACTTTCTTGACTGTATTTTGAGTTAAGCAGTTGGCGCGACTTCAGTTCTAGCCTATAAAGTCAAATCTTGTGTGGTTCCTCCATGGTAACATATGTAGCTGCCCGAGGTCGCAAAGTTAGCAAGTACAAGAAATTTCAAAATTGTACGTAATTTCACGGTAGTGCTTATGGTTGATGCCGTTTCTCAGCTGCAGAGCTACTTTCTTGACTGTATTTTGAGTTAAGCAGTTGGCGCGACTTCAGTTCTAGCCTATAAAGTCAAATCTTGTGTGGTTCCTCCATGGTAACATAGCTGCCCGAGGCCGCAAACTTAGCAAGTACAAGAAATTTGAAAATTGTACGTAATTTCACGGTAGTGCTTATGGTCGATCCCGTTTCTCGGCTTCAGAGCTACTTTCTTGACTGTATTTTAAGTTAAGCAGTTGGCGCGACTTCAGTTCTAGCCTATAAAGTCAAATCTTGTGTGGTTCCTCCATGGTAACATAGCTGCCCGAGGCCGCAAAGTTAGCAAGTACAAGAAATTTGAAAATTGTACGTAATTGCATAGTAGTGCTTATGGTCGATCTCGTTTCTCGGCTTCAGAGCTACTTTCTTGATTGTATTTTGAGTTAAGCAGTTGGCGCGACTTCAGTTCTAGCCTATAAAGTCAAATCTTGTGTGGTTCCTCCATGGTAACATAGCTGCCCGAGGTCGCAAAGTTAACAAGTACAAGAAATTTGAAAATTGTACGTAATTGCACAGTAGTGCTTATGGTCGATCCTGTTTCTCAGCTGCAGAGCTACTTTCTTGACTGTATTTTGAGTTAAGCAGTTGGCGCGACTTCAGTTCTAGCCTATAAAGTCAAATCTTGTGTGGTTCCTCCATGGTAACATAGCTGCCCGAGGTCGCAAAGTTAGCAAGTACAAGAAATTTCAAAATTGTACGTAATTTCACGGTAGTGCTTATGGTTGATGCCGTTTCTCAGCTGCAGAGCTACTTTCTTGACTGTATTTTGAGTTAAGCAGTTGGGGCGACTTCAGTTCTAGCCTATAAAGTCAAATCTTGTGTGGTTCCTCCATGGTAGCATAGCTGCCCGAGGCCGCAAAGTTAGCAAGTACAAGAAATTTGAAAATTGTATGTAATTGCACAGTAGTGCTTATGGTCGATCCTGTTTCTCAGCTGCAGAGCTACTTTCTTGACTGTATTTTGAGTTAAGCAGTTGGCGCGACTTCAGTTCTAGCCTATAAAGTCAAATCTTGTGTGGTTCCTCCATGGTAACATAGCTGCCCGAGGTCGGAAAGTTAGCAAGTACAAGAAATTTGAAAATTGTACGTAATTGCACAGTAGTGCTTATGGTCGATCCTGTTTCTCAGCTGCAGAGCTACTTTCTTGACTGTATTTTGAGTTAAGCAGTTGGCGCGACTTCAGTTCTAGCCTATAAAGTCAAATGTTGTGTGGTTCCTCCATGGTAACATAGCTGCCCGAGGTCGCAAAGTTAGCAAGTACAAGAAATTTGAAAATTGTACGTAATTGCACAGTAGTGCTTATGGTCGATCCTGTTTCTCAGCTGCAGAGCTACTTTCTTGACTGTATTTTGAGTTAAGCAGTTGGCGCGACTTCAGTTCTAGCCTATAAAGTCAAATCTTGTGTGGTTCCTCCATGGTAACATATGTAGCTGCCCGAGGTCGCAAAGTTAGCAAGTACAAGAAATTTCAAAATTGTACGTAATTGCATAGTAGTGCTTATGGTCGATCTCGTTTCTCGGCTTCAGAGCTACTTTCTTGATTGTATTTTGAGTTAAACAGTTGGCGCGACTTCAGTTCTAGCCTATAAAGTCAAATCTTGTGTGGTTCCTCCATGGTAACATAGCTGCCCGAGGTCGCAAAGTTAGCAAGTACAAGAAATTTCAAAATTGTACGTAATTTCACGGTAGTGCTTATGGTTGATGCCGTTTCTCAGCTGCAGAGCTACTTTCTTGACTGTATTTTGAGTTAAGCAGTTGGCGCGACTTCAGTTCTAGCCTATAAAGTCAAATCTTGTGTGGTTCCTCCATGGTAACATAGCTGCCCGAGGCCGCAAACTTAGCAAGTACAAGAAATTTGAAAATTGTACGTAATTGCACAGTAGTGCTTATGGTCGATCCTGTTTCTCAGCTGCAGAGCTACTTTCTTGACTGTATTTTGAGTTAAGCAGTTGGCGCGACTTCAGTTCTAGCCTATAAAGTCAAATCTTGTTCCTCCATGGTAACATAGCTGCCCGAGGTCGCAAAGTTAACAAGTACAAGAAATTTCAAAATTGTACGTAATTTCACGGTAGTGCTTATGGTTGATGCCGTTTCTCTGCTGCAGAGCTACTTTCTTGACTGTATTTTGAGTTAAGCAGTTGGCGCGACTTCAGTTCTAGCCTATAAAGTCAAATCTTGTGTGGTTCCTCCATGGTAACATAGCTGCCCGAGGTCGCAACGTGAGCAAGTACAAGAAATTTCAAAATTGTACGTAATTTCACGGTAGTGCTTATGGTTGATGCCGTTTCTCAGCTGCAGAGCTACTTTCTTGACTGTATTTTGAGTTAAGTAGTTGGCACGAGTTCAGTTCTAGCCTATAAAGTCAAATCTTGTGTGGTTCCTCCATGGTAACATAGCTGCCCGAGGCCGCAAAGTTAGCAAGTACAAGAAATTTGAAAATTGTACGTAATTGCACAGTAGTGCTTATGGTCGATCCTGTTTCTCAGCTGCAGAGCTACTTTCTTGACTGTATTTTGAGTTAAGCAGTTGGCGCGACTTCAGTTCTAGCCTATAAAGTCAAATGTTGTGTGGTTCCTCCATGGTAACATACCTGCCCGAGGTCGCAAAGTTAGCAAGTACAAGAAATTTGAAAATTGTACGTAATTGCACAGTAGTGCTTATGGTCGATCCTGTTTCTCAGCTTCAGAGCTACTTTCTTGACTGTATTTTGAGTTAAGCAGTTGGCGCGACTTCAGTTCTAGCCTATAAAGTCAAATCTTGTTCCTCCATGGTAACATAGCTGCCCGAGGTCGCAAAGTTAACAAGTACAAGAAATTTCAAAATTGTACGTAATTTCACGGTAGTGCTTATGGTTGATGCCGTTTCTCTGCTGCAGAGCTACTTTCTTGACTGTATTTTGAGTTAAGCAGTTGGCGCGACTTCAGTTCTAGCCTATAAAGTCAAATCTTGTGTGGTTCCTCCATGGTAATGTAGCTGCCCGAGGTCGCAACGTGAGCAAGTACAAGAAATTTGAAAATTGTACGTAATTGCACAGTAGTGCTTATGGTCGATCCTGTTTCTCAGCTGCAGAGCTACTTTCTTGACTGTATTTTGAGTTAAGCAGTTGGCGCGACTTCAGTTCTAGCCTATAAAGTCAAATCTTGCGTGGTTCCTCCATGGTAACATACCTGCCCGAGGTCGCAAAGTTAGCAAGTACAAGAAATTTGAAAATTGTACGTAATTGCACAGTAGTGCTTATGGTCGATCCTGTTTCTCAGCTGCAGAGCTACTTTCTTGACTGTATTTTGAGTTAAGCAGTTGGCGCGACTTCAGTTCTAGCCTATAAAGTCAAATCTTGTGTGGTTCCTCCATGGTAACATAGCTGCCCGAGGTCGCAAAGTTAGCAAGTACAAGAAATTTGAAAATTGTACGTAATTTCACGGTAGTGCTTATGGTCGATCCCATTTCTCGGTTTCAAAGCTACTTTCTGGACTGTATTTTGAGATAAACAGTTTGCGCGACTTCAGTTTTAGCCTATAAAGTCAAATCTTGTGTGGCTCCTCCATGGTAACATAGCTGCCCGAGGCCGCAAAGTTAGCAAGTACAAGAAATTTGAAAATTGTACGTAATTTCACGGTAGTGCTTATAGTCGATCCCGTTTCTCGGTTTCAGAGCTACTTTCTTGTCTGTATTTTGAGTTAAACAGTTGGCGCAACTTCAGTTTTAGCCTATAAAGTCAAATCTTGTGTGGTTCCTCCATGGTAACATAGCTGCCCGAAGCCGCAAAGTTAGCAAGTACAAGAAATTTGAAAATGGTACGTAATTTCACGGTAGTGCTTATAGTCGATCCCGTTTCTCGGTTTCAGAGCTACTTTCTTGTCTGTATTTTGAGTTAAACAGTTGGCGCGACTTCAGTTCTAGCCTATAAAGTCAAATCTTGTGTGGTTCCTCCATGGTAACATAGCTGCCCGAGGCCGCAAAGTTAGCAAGTACAAGAAATTTGAAAATTGTACGTAATTTCACGGTAGTGCTTATGGTTGATCCCGTTTCTCGGTTTCAGAGCTACTTTCTTGATGGTATTTTGAGTTAAACAGTTGGCGCGACTTCAGTTCTAGCCTATAAAGTCAAATCTTGTGTGGTTCCTCCATGGTAACATAGCTGCCCGAGGTCGCAAAGTTAGCAAGTACAAGAAATTTGAAAATTGTACGTAATTGCACAGTAGTGCTTATGGTCGATCCTGTTTCTCAGATTCAGAGCTACTTCCTTGACTGTATTTTGAGTTAAGCAGTTGGCGCGACTTCAGTTCTAGCCTATAAAGTCAAATCTTGTGTGGTTCCTCCATGGTAACATAGCTGCCCGAGGTCGCAAAGTTAGCAAGTACGAGAAATTTGAAAATTGTACGTAATTGCACAGTAGTGCTTATGGTCGATCCTGTTTCTCAGCTGCAGAGCTACTTTCTTGACTGTATTTTGAGTTAAGCAGTTGGCGCGACTTCAGTTCTAGCCTATAAAGTCAAATCTTGTGTGGTTCCTCCATGGTAACATAGCTGCCCGAGGTCGCAAAGTTAGCAAGTACAAGAAATTTGAAAATTGTACGTAATTGCACAGTAGTGCTTATGGTCGATCCTGTTTCTCAGCTGAAGAGCTACTTTCTTGACTGTATTTTGAGTTAAGCAGTTGGCGCGACTTCAGTTCTAGCCTATAAAGTCAAATCTTGTGTGGTTCCTCCATGGTAACATAGCTGCCCGAGGCCGCAAAGTTAGCAAGTACAAGAAATTTGAAAATTGTACGTAATTTCACGGTAGTGCTTATGGTCGATCCCGTTTCTCGGTTTCAGAGCTACTTTCTTGACTGTATTTTAAGTTAAGCAGTTGGCGCGACTTCAGTTCTAGCCTATAAAGTCAAATCTTGTGTGGTTCCTCCATGGTAACATAGCTGCCCGAGGCCGCAAAGTTAGCAAGTACAAGAAATTTGAAAATTGTACGTAATTGCATAGTAGTGCTTATGGTCGATCTCGTTTCTCGGCTTCAGAGCTACTTTCTTGAATGTATTTTGAGTTAAACAGTTGGCGCGACTTCAGTTCTAGCCTATAAAGTCAAATCTTGTGTGGTTCCTCCATGGTAACATAGCTGCCCGAGGTCGCAAAGTTAGCAAGTACAAGAAATTTGAAAATTGTACGTAATTGCACAGTAGTGCTTATGGTCGATCCTGTTTCTCAGCTTCAGAGCTACTTTCTTGACTGTATTTTGAGTTAAGCAGTTGGCGCGACTTCAGTTCTAGCCTATAAAGTCAAATCTTGTGTGGTTCCTCCATGGTAACATAGCTGCCCGAGGTCGCAAAGTTAGCAAGTACAAGAAATTTGAAAATTGTACGTAATTGCACAGTAGTGCTTATGGTCGATCCTGTTTCTCAGCTGCAGAGCTACTTTCTTGACTGTATTTTGAGTTAAGCAGTTGGCGCGACTTCAGTTCTAGCCTATAAAGTCAAATGTTGTGTGGTTCCTCCATGGTAACATAGCTGCCCGAGGCCGCAAAGTTAGCAAGTACAAGAAATTTGAAAATTGTACGTAATTTCACGGTAGTGCTTATAGTCGATCCCGTTTCTCGGTTTCAGAGCTACTTTCTTGACCGTATTTTGAGTTAAACAATTGGCGCGACTTCAGCTGTAGCCTATAAAGTCAAATGTTGTGTGGTTCGTCCATGGTAACATAGCTGCCCGAAGCCGCAAAGTTAGCAAGTACAAGAAATTTGAAAATTGTACGTAATTGCACAGTAGTGCTTATGGTCGATCCTGTTTCTCAGCTGCAGAGCTACTTTCTTGACTGTATTTTGAGTTAAGCAGTTGGCGCGACTTCAGTTCTAGCCTATAAAGTCAAATGTTGTGTGGTTCCTCCATGGTAACATAGCTGCCCGAGGCCGCAAAGTTAGCAAGTACAAGAAATTTGAAAATTGTACGTAATTTCACGGTAGTGCTTATAGTCGATCCCGTTTCTCGGTTTCAGAGCTACTTTCTTGACTGTATTTTGAGTTAAGCAGTTGGCGCGACTTCAGTTCTAGCCTATAAAGTCAAATCTTGTGTCGTTCCTCCATGGTAAAATAGCTGCCCGAGGCCGCAAAGTTAGCAAGTACAAGAAATTTGAAAATTGTACGTAATTTCACGGTAGTGCTTATAGTCGATCCCGTTTCTCGGTTTCAGAGCTACTTTCTTGACTGTATTTTGAGTTAAACAGTTGGCGCGACTTCAGTTCTAGCCTATAAAGTCAAATCTTGTGTGGTTCCTCCTTGGTAACATAGCTGCCCGAGGTCGCAAAGTTAGCAAGTACAAGAAATTTCAAAATTGTACGTAATTTCACGGTAGTGCTTATGGTTGATCCCGTTTCTCGGTTTCAGAGCTACTTTCTTGACTGTATTTTGAGTTAAGCAGTTGGCGCGACTTCAGTTCTAGCCTATAAAGTCAAATCTTGTGTGGTTCCTCCATGGCAACATACCTGCCCGAGGTCGCAAAGTTAGCAAGTACAAGAAATTTGAAAATTGTACGTAATTTCACGGTAGTGCTTATAGTCGATCCCGTTTCTCGGTTTCAGAGCTACTTTCTTGACTGTATTTTGAGTTAAACAATTGGCGCGACTTCAGCTGTAGCCTATAAAGTCAAATGTTGTGTGGTTCCTCCATGGTAACATAGCTGCCCGAGGCCGAAAAGTTAGCAAGTACAAGAAATTTGAAAATTGTACGTAATTGCATAGTAGTGCTTATGGTCGATCTCGTTTCTCGGCTTCAGAGCTACTTTCTTGATTGTATTTTGAGTTAAACAGTTGGCGCGACTTGAGTTCTAGCCTATAAAGTCAAATCTTGTGTGGTTCGTCCATGGTAACATAGCTGCCCGAAGCCGCAAAGTTAGCAAGTACAAGAAATTTGAAAATTGTACGTAATTGCACAGTAGTGCTTATGGTCCATCCTGTTTCTCAGCTGCAGAGCTACTTTCTTGACTGTATTTTGAGTTAAGCAGTTGGCGCGACTTCAGTTCTAGCCTATAAAGTCAAATCTTGTGTGGTTCCTCCATGGTAACATAGCTGCCCGAGGCCGCAAAGTTAGCAAGTACAAGAAATTTGAAAATTGTACGTAATTTCAATTTTCAATCCCGTTTCTCGGTTTCAGAGCTACTTTCTTGACTGTATTTTGAGTTAAACAGTTGGCGCGACTTCAGTTGCAGCCTATAAAATCTAATGTTATGTGGTTCCTCCATGGTAACATAGCTGCCCGAGGTCGCAAAGTTAGCAAGTACAAAAAATTTGAAATTTGTACGTAATTGCACAGTAGTGCTTATGGTCGATCCTGTTTCTCAGCTGCAGAGCTACTTTCTTGACTGTATTTTGAGTTAAGCAGTTGGCGCGACTTCAGTTCTAGCCTATAAAGTCAAATCTGGTGTGGTTCCTCCATGGTAACATAGCTGCCCGAGGTCGCAAAGTTAGCAAGTACAAGAAATTTGAAAATTGTACGCAATTGCACAGTAGTGCTTATGGTCGATCCTGTTTCTCAGCTGCAGAGCTACTTTCTTGACTGTATTTTGAGTTAAGCAGTTGGCGCGACTTCAGTTCTAGCCTATAAAGTCAAATCTTGTGTGGTTCCTCCATGGTAACACACCTGCCCGAGGTCGCAAAGTTAGCAAGTACAAGAAATTTTAAAATTGTACGTAATTGCACAGTAGTGCTTATGGTCGATCCTGTTTCTCAGCTGCAGAGCTACTTTCTTGACTGTATTTTGAGTTAAGCAGTTGGCGCGACTTCAGTTCTAGCCTATAAAGTCAAATCTTGTGTGGTTCCTCCATGGTAACATAGCTGCCCGAGGCCGCAAAGTTAGCAAGTACAAGAAAGTTGAAAATTGTACGTAATTTCACGGTAGTGCTTATGGTCGATCCCGTTTCTCGGTTTCAGAGCTACTTTCTTGACTGTATTTTAAGTTAAGCAGTTGGCGCGACTTCAGTTCTAGCCTATAAAGTCAAATCTTGTGTGGTTCCTCCATGGTAACATAGCTGCCCGAGGCCGCAAAGTTAGCAAGTACAAGAAATTTGAAAATTGTACGTAATTTCACGGTAGTGCTTATGGTCGATCCCGTTTCTCGGTTTCAGAGCTACTTTCTTGACTGTATTTTAAGTTAAGCAGTTGGCGCGACTTCAGTTCTAGCCTATAAAGTCAAATCTTGTGTGGTTCCTCCATGGTAACATAGCTGCCCGAGGCCGCAAAGTTAGCAAGTACAAGAAATTTGAAAATTGTACGTAATTTCACGGTAGTGCTTATGGTCGATCCCGTTTCTCGGTTTCAGAGCTACTTTCTTGACTGTATTTTAAGTTAAGCAGTTGGCGCGACTTCAGTTCTAGCCTATAAAGTCAAATCTTGTGTGGTTCCTCCATGGTAACATAGCTGCCCGAGGCCGCAAAGTTAGCAAGTACAAGAAATTTGAAAATTGTACGTAATTTCACGGTATTGCTTAGAGTCGATCCCGTTTCTCGGTTTCAGAGCTACTTTCTTGTCTGTATTTTGAGTTAAGCAGTTGGCGCGACTTCAGTTCTAGCCTATAAAGTCAAATCTTGTGTGGTTCCTCCATGGTAACATAGCTGCCCGAGGTCGCAAAGTTAGCAAGTACAAGAAATTTGAAAATTGTACGTAATTGCACAGTAGTGCTTATAGTCGATCCTGTTTCTCAGCTGCAGAGCTACTTTCTTGACTGTATTTTGAGTTAAGCAGTTGGCGCGACTTCAGTTCTAGCCTATAAAGTCAAATCTTGTGTGGTTCCTCCATGGTAACATAGCTGCCCGAGGTCGCAAAGTTAGCAAGTACAAGAAATTTGAAAATTGTACGTAATTGCACAGTAGTGCTTATAGTCGATCCTGTTTCTCAGCTGCAGAGCTACTTTCTTGACTGTATTTTGAGTTAAGCAGTTGGCGCGACTTCAGTTCTAGCCTATAAAGTCAAATCTTGTGTGGTTCCTCCATGGTAACATAGCTGCCCGAGGCCGCAAAGTTAGCAAGTACAAGAAATTTGAAAATTGTACGTAATTGCACAGTAGTGCTTATGGTCGATCCTGTTTCTCAGCTGCAGAGCTACTTTCTTGACTGTATTTTGAGTTAAGCAGTTGGCGCGACTTCAGTTCTAGCCTATAAAGTCAAATCTTGTGTGGTTCCTCCATGGTAACATAGCTGCCCGAGGTCGCAAAGTTAGCAAGTACAAGAAATTTGAAAATTGTACGTAATTGCACAGTAGTGCTTATGGTCGATCCTGTTTCTCAGCTGCAGAGCTACTTTCTTGACTGTATTTTGAGTTAAGCAGTTGGCGCGACTTCAGTTCTAGCCTATAAAGTCAAATCTTGTGTGGTTCCTCCATGGTAACATAGCTGCCCGAGGCCGCAAAGTTAGCAAGTACAAGAAATTTGAAAATTGTACGTAATTGCATAGTAGTGCTTATGGTCGATCTCGTTTCTCGGCTTCAGAGCTACTTTCTTGATTGTATTTTGAGTTAAACAGTTGGCGCGACTTCAGTTCTAGCCTATAAAGTCAAATCTTGTGTGGTTCCTCCATGGTAACATAGCTGCCCGAGGTAAGTTAGCAAGTACAAGAAATTTGAAAATTGTACGTAATTTCACGGTATTGCTTAGAGTCGATCCCGTTTCTCGGTTTCAGAGCTACTTTCTTGTCTGTATTTTGAGTTAAGCAGTTGGCGCGACTTCAGTTCAATTCAATTTTTTTCAATTCAATTTCAATTTTATTTATCAAAAAAGTCTTGATTACACAGTTAAAGTCTGCAAAGCCTAAAGGGCTTGTCTGCAGGCGACTAGATAGCAAATATACATTTTTTTCAGAAAAAACTAGTGAGAAATTGAATCATACATGTGTACATACAATCTTCAATTTATAGATCTTGCATTTCTAAATACAATTTTTTCGCGTTTTTCATACATTTTGTTTTAGGCATGTTTCTGAAACATATTGGAAGCTCATTTAAAACAGTTGGTACTATGACTTCATATCTTTTTCTACCATATTCATTCCAAAATTTGGGAACAGCAAAGCGTCCTTGTTCTCTTCTTCTTGTATTAAAATGTTGTTGAGTTGGAGTTTTATACGTGTTGTCGTTCCAAAAATTGTTAATTACCTCAAGCTTGAAGATATGAGATATACTTAACATTTTCCTGTTAATAGATATCTCCCGCTGTTCGAGTTGATTTCTGCCTGACGTTTTTATATCATCTTCTTGATCGTGTTGTGTGTGGTTTCAAGTTGTGACATCTGTGGTGCTTTGCCCCAAGCTAGGATACCATATCTAAGATGTGATTCCACCAGACCAAAGTAACTTTGCCTTAATACTGATGGTGGGCAGAAGTTGGCCAGATGGTATAGCGCATACGAAGATTGCCGCAATTTTTTCATAAGTGTCTCAATATGGTAGCTCCATTTAAGATTGTAGTCTACGTGAATCCCTAGATACTTGTAGACTGACACGTTCTCAATTATTTCGCCACATGAATCATTGTCTTTTAGCTGTAAGTGGCACCCAGCTTGATGTAGACATTCTCTATTATGTATTTTTAATATTATTTTTGACTGATGAATATGAGGTGGACGTACGTGCATAGCTTTCGTTTTCTTGGCATTGATAACCAACCCATGATCGTGACACCACGCAGTAAGTGCATTTAATTCTGTTTGCATAATTATAACTGCTTGCTCCACATGTTTATGACTCACAATAATGGCTGTGTCGTCTGCATATGCATATCCCGTACTGAGTTGACACACTGATAGCAGCTCATTTATGTATATTATAAAAATTAGTTCTAGTTCTAGCCTATAAAGTCAAATCTTGTGTGGTTCCTCCATGGTAACATAGCTGCCCGAGGTCGCAAAGTTAGCAAGTACAAGAAATTTGAAAATTGTACGTAATTTCACGGTATTGCTTAGAGTCGATCCCGTTTCTCGGTTTCAGAGCTACTTTCTTGTCTGTATTTTGAGTTAAGCAGTTGGCGCGACTTCAGTTCTAGCCTATAAAGTCAAATCTTGTGTGGTTCCTCCATGGTAACATAGCTGCCCGAGGTCGCAAAGTTAGCAAGTACAAGAAATTTGAAAATTGTACGTAATTGCACAGTAGTGCTTATGGTCGATCCTGTTTCTCAGCTGCAGAGCTACTTTCTTGACTGTATTTTGAGTTAAGCAGTTGGCGCGACTTCAGTTCTAGCCTATAAAGTCAAATCTTGTGTGGTTCCTCCATGGTAACATAGCTGCCCGAGGCCGCAAAGTTAGCAAGTACAAGAAATTTGAAAATTGTACGTAATTGCACAGTAGTGCTTACGGTCGATCCTGTTTCTCAGCTGCAGAGCTACTTTCTTGACTGTATTTTGAGTTAAGCAGTTGGCGCGACTTCAGTTCTAGCCTATAAAGCCAAATCTTGTGTGGTTCCTCCATGGTAACATAGCTGCCCGAGGTCGCAAAGTTAGCAAGTACAAGAAATTTGAAAATTGTACGTAATTGCACAGTAGTGCTTATGGTCGATCCTGTTTCTCAGCTGCAGAGCTACTTTCTTGACTGTATTTTGAGTTAAGCAGTTGGCGCGACTTCAGTTCTAGCCTATAAAGTCAAATCTTGTGTGGTTCCTCCATGGTAACATAGCTGCCCGAGGCCGCAAAGTTAGCAAGTACAAGAAATTTGAAAATTGTACGTAATTGCATAGTAGTGCTTATGGTCGATCCCGTTTCTCGGTTTCAGAGCTACTTTCTTGACTGTATTTTGAGTTAAGCAGTTGGCGCGACTTCAGTTCTAGCCTATAAAGCCAAATCTTGTGTGGTTCCTCCATGGTAACATAGCTGCCCGAGGTCGCAAAGTTAGCAAGTACAAGAAATTTGAAAATTGTACGTAATTGCACAGTAGTGCTTATGGTCGATCCTGTTTCTCAGCTGCAGAGCTACTTTCTTGACTGTATTTTGAGTTAAGCAGTTGGCGCGACTTCAGTTCTAGCCTATAAAGTCAAATCTTGTGTGGTTCCTCCATGGTAACATAGCTGCCCGAGGCCGCAAAGTTAGCAAGTACAAGAAATTTGAAAATTGTACGTAATTGCATAGTAGTGCTTATGGTCGATCTCGTTTCTCGGCTTCAGAGCTACTTTCTTGATTGTATTTTGAGTTAAACAGTTGGCGCGACTTCAGTTCTAGCCTATAAAGTCAAATCTTGTGTGGTTCCTCCATGGTAACATAGCTGCCCGAGGTCGCAAAGTTAGCAAGTACAAGAAATTTGAAAATTGTACGTAATTTCACGGTATTGCTTAGAGTCGATCCCGTTTCTCGGTTTCAGAGCTACTTTCTTGTCTGTATTTTGAGTTAAGCAGTTGGCGCGACTTCAGTTCTAGTCTATAAAGTCAAATCTTGTGTGGTTCCTCCATGGTAACATAGCTGCCCGAGGTCGCAAAGTTAGCAAGTACAAGAAATTTGAAAATTGTACGTAATTTCACGGTATTGCTTAGAGTCGATCCCGTTTCTCGGTTTCAGAGCTACTTTCTTGTCTGTATTTTGAGTTAAGCAGTTGGCGCGACTTCAGTTCTAGCCTATAAAGTCAAATCTTGTGTGGTTCCTCCATGGTAACATAGCTGCCCGAGGCCGCAAACTTAGCAAGTACAAGAAATTTGAAAATTGTACGTAATTTCACGGTAGTGCTTATAGTCGATCCCGTTTCTCGGTTTCAGAGCTACTTTCTTGACTGTATTTTAAGTTAAACAATTGGCGCGACTTCAGCTGTAGCCTATAAAGTCAAATGTTGTGTGGTTCGTCCATGGTAACATAGCTGCCCGAAGCCGCAAAGTTAGCAAGTACAAGAAATTTGAAAATGGTACGTAATTTCACGGTAGTGCTTATAGTCGATCCCGTTTCTCGGTTTCAGAGCTACTTTCTTGTCTGTATTTTGAGTTAAACAGTTGGCGCGACTTCAGTTCTAGCCTATAAAGTCAAATCTTGTGTGGTTCCTCCATGGTAACATAGCTGCCCGAGGCCGCAAAGTTAGCAAGTACAAGAAATTTGAAAATTGTACGTAATTGCACAGTAGTGCTTATGGTCGATCCTGTTTCTCAGCTTCAGAGCTACTTTCTTGACTGTATTTTGAGTTAAGCAGTTGGCGCGACTTCAGTTCTAGCCTATAAAGTCAAATCTTGTGTGGTTCCTCCATGGTAATATAGCTGCCCGAGGCCGCAAAGTTAGCAAGTACAAGAAATTTGAAAATTGTACGTAATTTCACGGTAGTGCTTATGGTCGATCCCATTTCTCGGTTTCAAAGCTACTTTCTTGATTGTATTTTGAGTTGAACAGTTGGCGCGACTTCAGTTCTAGCCTATAAAGTCAAATCTTGTGTGGTTCCTCCATGGTAACATAGCTGCCCGAGGTCGCAAAGTTAGCAAGTACAAGAAATTTGAAAATTGTACGTAATTGCACAGTAGTGCTTATGGTCGATTTTGTTTCTCAGCTGCAGAGCTACTTTCTTGACTGTATTTTGAGTTAAGCAGTTGGCGCGACTTCAGTTCTAGCCTATAAAGTCAAATGTTGTGTGGTTCCTCCATGGTAACATAGCTGCCCGAGGCCGCAAAGTTAGCAAGTACAAGAAATTTGAAAATTGTACGTAATTTCACGGTAGTGCTTATGGTCGATCCCGTTTCTCGGTTTCAGAGCTACTTTCTTGACTGTATTTTGAGTTAAACAGTTGGCGCGACTTCAGTTGCAGCCTATAAAGTCAAATGTTATGTGGTTCCTCCATGGTAACATAGCTGCCCGAGGCCGCAAATTTAGCAAGTACAAGAAATTTGAAAATTGTACGTAATTGCACGGTATTGCTTAGAGTCGATCCCGTTTCTCGGTTTCAGAGCTACTTTCTTGTCTGTATTTTGAGTTAAGCAGTTGGCGCGACTTCAATTCTAGCCTATAAAGTCAAATCTTGTGTGGTTCCTCCATGGTAACATAGCTGCCCGAGGTCGCAAAGTTAGCAAGTACAAGAAATTTGAAAATTGTACGTAATTGCACAGTAGTGCTTATGGTCGATCCTGTTTCTCAGCTGCAGAGCTACTTTCTTGACTGTATTTTGAGTTAAGCAGTTGGCGCGACTTCAGTTCTAGCCTATAAAGTCAAATCTTGTGTGGTTCCTCCATGGTAACATAGCTGCCCGAGGTCGCAAAGTTAGCAAGTACAAGAAATTTGAAAATTGTACGTAATTGCACAGTAGTGCTTATGGTCGATCCTGTTTCTCAGCTGCAGAGCTACTTTCTTGACTGTATTTTGAGTTAAGCAGTTGGCGCGACTTCAGTTCTAGCCTATAAAGTCAAATCTTGTGTGGTTCCTCCATGGTAACATAGCTGCCCGAGGTCGCAAAGTTAGCAAGTACAAGAAATTTGAAAATTGTACGTAATTGCACAGTAGTGCTTATGGTCGATCCTGTTTCTCAGCTGAAGAGCTACTTTCTTGACTGTATTTTGAGTTAAGCAGTTGGCGCGACTTCAGTTCTAGCCTATAAAGTCAAATCTTGTGTGGTTCCTCCATGGTAACATAGCTGCCCGAGGCCGCAAAGTTAGCAAGTACAAGAAATTTGAAAATTGTACGTAAATTCACGGTAGTGCTTATGGTCGATCCCGTTTCTCGGTTTCAGAGCTACTTTCTTGACTGTATTTTACGTTAAGCAGTTGGCGCGACTTCAGTTCTAGCCTATAAAGTCAAATCTTGTGTGGTTCCTCCATGGTAACATAGCTGCCCGAGGCCGCAAAGTTAGCAAGTACAAGAAATTTGAAAATTGTACGTAATTGCATAGTAGTGCTTATGGTCGATCTCGTTTCTCGGCTTCAGAGCTACTTTCTTGATTGTATTTTGAGTTAAACAGTTGGCGCGACTTCAGTTCTAGCCTATAAAGTCAAATCTTGTGTGGTTCCTCCATGGTAACATAGCTGCCCGAGGTCGCAAAGTTAGCAAGTACAAGAAATTTGAAAATTGTACGTAATTGCACAGTAGTGCTTATGGTCGATCCTGTTTCTCAGCTGCAGAGCTACTTTCTTGACTGTATTTTGAGTTAAGCAGTTGGCGCGACTTCAGTTCTAGCCTATAAAGTCAAATCCTGTGTGGTTCCTCCATGGTAACATAGCTGCCCGAGGTCGCAAAGTTAGCAAGTACAAGAAATTTGAAAATTGTACGTAATTTCACGGTAGTGCTTATGGTCGATCCCGTTTCTCGGTTTCAGAGCTACTTTCTTGACTGTATTTTGAGTTAAACAATTGGCGCGACTTCAGTTGTAGCCTATAAAGTCAAATGTTGTGTGGTTCCTCCATGGTAACATAGCTGCCCGAGGCCGCAAAGTTAGCAAGTACAAGAAATTTGAAAATTGTACGTAATTTCACGGTAGTGCTTATGGTCGATCCCATTTCTCGGTTTCAAAGCTACTTTGTGGACTGTATTTTGAGTTAAACAGTTTGCGCGACTTCAGTTCTAGCCTATAAAGTCAAATCTTGTGTGGTTCCTCCATGGTAACATAGCTGCCCGAGGTCGCAAAGTTAGCAAGTACAAGAAATTTGAAAATTGTACGTAAATTCACGGTAGTGCTTATGGTCGATCCCGTTTCTCGGTTTCAGAGCTACTTTCTTGACTGTATTTTACGTTAAGCAGTTGGCGCGACTTCAGTTCTAGCCTATAAAGTCAAATCTTGTGTGGTTCCTCCATGGTAACATAGCTGCCCGAGGCCGCAAAGTTAGCAAGTACAAGAAATTTGAAAATTGTACGTAATTGCATAGTAGTGCTTATGGTCGATCTCGTTTCTCGGCTTCAGAGCTACTTTCTTGATTGTATTTTGAGTTAAACAGTTGGCGCGACTTCAGTTCTAGCCTATAAAGTCAAATCTTGTGTGGTTCCTCCATGGTAACATAGCTGCCCGAGGTCGCAAAGTTAGCAAGTACAAGAAATTTGAAAATTGTACGTAATTTCACGGTAGTGCTTATGGTCGATCCCATTTCTCGGTTTCAAAGCTACTTTGTGGACTGTATTTTGAGTTAAACAGTTTGCGCGACTTCAGTTCTAGCCTATAAAGTCAAATCTTGTGTGGTTCCTCCATGGTAACATAGCTGCCCGAGGCCGCAAAGTTAGCAAGTACAAGAAATTTGAAAATCATACGTAATTTCACGGTAGTGCTTATGGTCGATCCCGTTTCTCGGTTTCAGAGCTACTTTCTTGATTGTATTTTGAGTTAAACAGTTGGCGCGACTTCAGTTCTAGCCTATAAAGTCAAATCTTGTGTGGTTCCTCCATGGTAACATAGCTGCCCGAGGTCGCAAAGTTAGCAAGTACAAGAAATTTGAAAATTGTACGTAATTGCACAGTAGTGCTTATGGTCGATCCTGTTTCTCAGCTGCAGAGCTACTTTCTTGACTGTATTTTGAGTTAAGCAGTTGGCGCGACTTCAGTTCTAGCCAATAAAGTCAAATGTTGTGTGGTTCCTCCATGGTAACATAGCTGCCCGAGGCCGCAAAGTTAGTTAAGTACAAGAAATTTGAAAATTATACGTAATTTCACGGTAGTGCTTATGGTCGATCCTGTTTCTCAGCTGCAGAGCTACTCTCTTGACTGTATTTTGAGTTAAGCAGTTGGCGCGACTTCAGTTCTAGCCTATAAAGTCAAATCCTGTGTGGTTCCTCCATGGTAACATAGCTGCCCGAGGTCGCAAAGTTAGCAAGTACAAGAAATTTGAAAATTGTACGTAATTTCACGGTAGTGCTTATGGTCGATCCCGTTTCTCGGTTTCAGAGCTACTTTCTTGACTGTATTTTGAGTTAAACAATTGGCGCGACTTCAGTTGTAGCCTATAAAGTCAAATGTTGTGTGGTTCCTCCATGGTAACATAGCTGCCCGAGGCCGCAAAGTTAGCAAGTACAAGAAATTTGAAAATTGTACGTAATTTCACGGTAGTGCTTATAGTCGATCCCGTTTCTCAGCTGCAGAGCTACTTTCTTGACTGTATTTTGAGTTAAGCAGTTGGCGCGACTTCAGTTCTAGCCTATAAAGTCAAATCTTGTGTGGTTCCTCCATGGTAACATACCTGCCCGAGGTCGCAAAGTTAGCAAGTACAAGAAATTTGAAAATTGTACGTAATTGCACAGTAGTGCTTATGGTCCATCCTATTTCTCAGCTGCAGAGCTACTTTCTTGACTGTATTTTGAGTTAAGCAGTTGGCGCGACTTCAGTTCTAGCCTATAAAGTCAAATCTTGTGTCGTTCCTCCATGGTAACATAGCTGCCCGAGGCCGCAAACTTAGCAAGTACAAGAAATTTGAAAATTGTACGTAATTTCACGGTAGTGCTTATAGTCGATCCCGTTTCTCGGTTTCAGAGCTACTTTCTTGACTGTATTTTAAGTTAAACAATTGGCGCGACTTCAGCTGTAGCCTATAAAGTCAAATGTTGTGTGGTTCGTCCATGGTAACATAGCTGCCCGAAGCCGCAAAGTTAGCAAGTACAAGAAATTTGAAAATGGTACGTAATTTCACGGTAGTGCTTATAGTCGATCCCGTTTCTCGGTTTCAGAGCTACTTTCTTGTCTGTATTTTGAGTTAAACAGTTGGCGCGACTTCAGTTCTAGCCTATAAAGTCAAATCTTGTGTGGTTCCTCCATGGTAACATAGCTGCCCGAGGCCGCAAAGTTAGCAAGTACAAGAAATTTGAAAATTGTACGTAATTGCACAGTAGTGCTTATGGTCCATCCTGTTTCTCAGCTGCAGAGCTGCTTTCTTGACTGTATTTTGAGTTAAGCAGTTGGCGCGACTTCAGTTCTAGCCTATAAAGTCAAATCTTGTGTCGTTCCTCCATGGTAACATAGCTGCCCGAGGCCGCAAACTTAGCAAGTACAAGAAATTTGAAAATTGTACGTAATTTCACGGTAGTGCTTATAGTCGATCCCGTTTCTCGGTTTCAGAGCTACTTTCTTGACTGTATTTTGAGTTAAACAATTGGCGCGACTTCAGCTGTAGCCTATAAAGTCAAATGTTGTGTGGTTCGTCCATGGTAACATAGCTGCCCGAAGCCGCAAAGTTAGCAAGTACAAGAAATTTGAAAATGGTACGTAATTTCACGGTAGTGCTTATAGTCGATCCCGTTTCTCGGTTTCAGAGCTACTTTCTTGTCTGTATTTTGAGTTAAACAGTTGGCGCGACTTCAGTTCTAGCCTATAAAGTCAAATCTTGTGTGGTTCCTCCATGGTAACATAGCTGCCCGAGGCCGCAAAGTTAGCAAGTACAAGAAATTTGAAAATTGTACGTAATTGCACAGTAGTGCTTATGGTCCATCCTGTTTCTCAGCTGCAGAGCTACTTTCTTGACTGTATTTTGAGTTAAGCAGTTGGCGCGACTTCAGTTCTAGCCTATAAAGTCAAATCTTGTGTCGTTCCTCCATGGTAACATAGCTGCCCGAGGCCGCAAACTTAGCAAGTACAAGAAATTTGAAAATTGTACGTAATTTCACGGTAGTGCTTATGGTCGATCCCGTTTCTCGGTTTCAGAGCTACTTTCTTGATTGTATTTTGAGTTAAACAGTTGGCGCGACTTCAGTTCTAGCCTATAAAGTCAAATCTTGTGTGGTTCCTCCATGGTAACATAGCTGCCCGAGGTCGCAAAGTTAGCAAGTACAAGAAATTTGAAAATTGTACGTAATTGCACAGTAGTGCTTATGGTCGATCCTGTTTCTCAGCTGCAGAGCTACTTTCTTGACTGTATTTTGAGTTAAGCAGTTGGCGCGACTTCAGTTCTAGCCTATAAAGTCAAATCTTGTGTGGTTCCTCCATGGTAACATAGCTGCCCGAGGCCGCAAAGTTAGCAAGTACAAGAAATTTGAAAATTATACGTAATTTCACGGTATTGCTTATGGTCGATCCCGTTTCTCGGTTTCAGAGCTACTTTCTTGATTGTATTTTGAGTTAAACAGTTGGCGCGACTTCAGTTCTAGCCTATAAAGTCAAATCTTGTGTGGTTCCTCCATGGTAACATAGCTGCCCGAGGTCGCAAAGTTAGCAAGTACAAGAAATTTGAAAATTGTACGTAATTGCACAGTAGTGCTTATGGTCGATCCTGTTTCTCAGCTGCAGAGCTACTTTCTTGACTGTATTTTGAGTTAAGCAGTTGGCGCGACTTCAGTTCTAGCCTATAAAGTCAAATCTTGTGTGGTTCCTCCATGGTAACATAGCTGCCCGAGGCCGCAAAGTTAGCAAGTACAAGAAATTTGAAAATTGTACGTAATTTCACGGTAGTGCTTATGGTCGATCCCGTTTCTCGGTTTCAGAGCTACTTTCTTGACTGTATTTTGAGTTAAACAATTGGCGCGACTTCAGCTGTAGCCTATAAAGTCAAATGTTGTGTGGTTCGTCCATGGTAACATAGCTGCCCGAAGCCGCAAAGTTAGCAAGTACAAGAAATTTGAAAATGGTACGTAATTTCACGGTAGTGCTTATAGTCGATCCCGTTTCTCGGTTTCAGAGCTACTTTCTTGTCTGTATTTTGAGTTAAACAGTTGGCGCGACTTCAGTTCTAGCCTATAAAGTCAAATCTTGTGTGGTTCCTCCATGGTAACATAGCTGCCCGAGGCCGCAAAATTAGCAAGTACAAGAAATTTGAAAATTGTACGTAATTGCACAGTAGTGCTTATGGTCCATCCTGTTTCTCAGCTGCAGAGCTACTTTCTTGACTGTATTTTGAGTTAAGCAGTTGGCGCGACTTCAGTTCTAGCCTATAAAGTCAAATCTTGTGTCGTTCCTCCATGGTAACATAGCTGCCCGAGGCCGCAAACTTAGCAAGTACAAGAAATTTGAAAATTGTACGTAATTTCACGGTAGTGCTTATGGTCGATCCCGTTTCTCGGTTTCAGAGCTACTTTCTTGATTGTATTTTGAGTTAAACAGTTGGCGCGACTTCAGTTCTAGCCTATAAAGTCAAATCTTGTGTGGTTCCTCCATGGTAACATAGCTGCCCGAGGTCGCAAAGTTAGCAAGTACAAGAAATTTGAAAATTGTACGTAATTGCACAGTAGTGCTTATGGTCGATCCTGTTTCTCAGCTGCAGAGCTACTTTCTTGACTGTATTTTGAGTTAAGCAGTTGGCGCGACTTCAGTTCTAGCCTATAAAGTCAAATCTTGTGTGGTTCCTCCATGGTAACATAGCTGCCCGAGGCCGCAAAGTTAGCAAGTACAAGAAATTTGAAAATTATACGTAATTTCACGGTATTGCTTATGGTCGATCCCGTTTCTCGGTTTCAGAGCTACTTTCTTGATTGTATTTTGAGTTAAACAGTTGGCGCGACTTCAGTTCTAGCCTATAAAGTCAAATATTGTGTGGTTCCTCCATGGTAACATAGCTGCCCGAGGTCGCAAAGTTAGCAAGTACAAGAAATTTGAAAATTGTACGTAATTGCACAGTAGTGCTTATGGTCGATCCTGTTTCTCAGCTGCAGAGCTACTTTCTTGACTGTATTTTGAGTTAAGCAGTTGGCGCGACTTCAGTTCTAGCCTATAAAGTCAAATGTTGTGTGGTTCCTCCATGGTAACATAGCTGCCCGAGGCCGCAAAGTTAGCAAGTACAAGAAATTTGAAAATTGTACGTAATTGCACAGTAGTGCTTATAGTCGATCCCGTTTCTCGGTTTCAGAGCTACTTTCTTGACTGTATTTTGAGTTAAACAATTGGCGCGACTTCAGCTGTAGCCTATAAAGTCAAATCTTGTGTGGTTCCTCCATGGTAACATAGCTGCCCGAGGTCGCAAAGTTAGCAAGTACAAGTAATTTGAAAATTGTACGTAATTGCACAGTAGTGCTTATGGTCGATCCTGTTTCTCAGCTGCAGAGCTACTTTCTTGACTGTATTTTGAGTTAAGCAGTTGGCGCGACTTCAGTTCTAGCCTATAAAGTCAAATCTTGTGTGGTTCCTCCATGGTAACATAGCTGCCCGAGGCCGCAAAGTTAGCAAGTACAAGAAATTTGAAAATTGTACGTAATTTCACGGTAGTGCTTATGGTCGATCCCGTTTCTCGGTTTCAGAGCTACTTTCTTGACTGTATTTTGAGTTAAACAATTGGCGCGACTTCAGTTGTAGCCTATAAAGTCAAATGTTGTGTGGTTCCTCCATGGTAACATAGCTGCCCGAGGCCGCAAAGTTAGCAAGTACAAGAAATTTGAAAATTGTACGTAATTTCACGGTAGTGCTTATAGTCGATCCCGTTTCTCAGCTGCAGAGCTACTTTCTTGACTGTATTTTGAGTTAAGCAGTTGGCGCGACTTCAGTTCTAGCCTATAAAGTCAAATCTTGTGTGGTTCCTCCATGGTAACATAGCTGCCCGAGGTCGCAAAGTTAGCAAGTACAAGAAATTTGAAAATTGTACGTAATTGCACAGTAGTGCTTATGGTCCATCCTGTTTCTCAGCTGCAGATCTACTTTCTTGACTGTATTTTGAGTTAAGCAGTTGGCGCGACTTCAGTTCTAGCCTATAAAGTCAAATCTTGTGTCGTTCCTCCATGGTAACATAGCTGCCCGAGGCCGCAAACTTAGCAAGTACAAGAAATTTGAAAATTGTACGTAATTTCACGGTAGTGCTTATAGTCGATCCCGTTTCTCGGTTTCAGAGCTACTTTCTTGACTGTATTTTGAGTTAAACAGTTGGCGCGACTTCAGTTCTAGCCTATAAAGTCAAATCTTGTGTGGTTCCTCCATGGTAACATAGCTGCCCGAGGTCGCAAAATTAGCAAGTACAAGAAATTTCAAAATTGTACGTAATTTCACGGTAGTGCTTATGGTTGATGCCGTTTCTCAGCTGCAGAGCTACTTTCTTGACTGTGTTTTGAGTTAAGCAGTTGGCGCGACTTCAGTTCTAGCCTATAAAGTCAAATCTTGTGTGGTTCCTCCATGGTAATATAGCTGCCCGAGGCCGCAAAGTTAGCAAGTACAAGAAATTTGAAAATTGTACGTAATACCACGGTAGTGCTTATGGTTGATCCCATTTCTCGGTTTCAAAGCTACTTTCTGGACTGTATTTTGAGATAAACAGTTTGCGCGACTTCAGTTCTAGCCTATAAAGTCAAATCTTGTGTGGTTCCTCCATGGTAACATAGCTGCCCGAGGCCGCAAAGTTAGCAAGTACAAGAAATTTGAAAATTGTACGTAATTTCACGGTAGTGCTTATGGTCGATCCCGTTTCTCGGTTTCAGAGCTACTTTCTTGATTGTATTTTGAGTTAAACAGTTGGCGCGACTTCAGTTCTAGCCTATAAAGTCAAATCTTGTGTGGTTCCTCCATGGTAACATAGCTGCCCGAGGTCGCAAAGTTAGCAAGTACAAGAAATTTCAAAATTGTACGTAATTTCACGGTAGTGCTTATGGTTGATGCCGTTTCTCAGCTGCAGAGCTACTTTCTTGACTGTGTTTTGAGTTAAGCAGTTGGCGCGACTTCAGTTCTAGCCTATAAAGTCAAATCTTGTGTGGTTCCTCCATGGTAATATAGCTGCCCGAGGCCGCAAAGTTAGCAAGTACAAGAAAATTGAAAATTGTAGGTAATTTCACGGTAGTGCTTATGGTCGATCCCATTTCTCGGTTTCAAAGCTATTTTCTGGACTGTATTTTGAGATAAACAGTTTGCGCGACTTCAGTTTTAGCCTATAAAGTCAAATCTTGTGTGGTTCCTCCATGGTAACATAGCTGCCCGAGGTCGCAAAGTTAGCAAGTACAAGAAATTTGAAAATTGTACGTAATTGCACAGTAGTGCTTATGGTCGATCCTGTTTCTCAGCTGAAGAGCTACTTTCTTGACTGTATTTTGAGTTAAGCAGTTGGCGCGACTTCAGTTCTAGCCTATAAAGTCAAATCTTGTGTCGTTCCTCCATGGTAACATAGCTGCCCGAGGCCGCAAACTTAGCAAGTACAAGAAATTTGAAAATTGTACGTAATTTCACGGTAGTGCTTATAGTCGATCCCGTTTCTCGGTTTCAGAGCTACTTTCTTGTCTGTATTTTGAGTTAAGCAGTTGGCGCGACTTCAGTTCTAGCCTATAAAGTCAAATGTTGTGTGGTTCCTCCATGGTAACATAGCTGCCCGAGGCCGCAAAGTTAGCAAGTACAAGAAATTTGAAAATTGTACGTAATTGCACAGTAGTGCTTATAGTCGATCCCGTTTCTCGGTTTCAGAGCTACTTTCTTGACTGTATTTTGAGTTAAACAATTGGCGCGACTTCAGCTGTAGCCTATAAAGTCAAATCTTGTGTGGTTCCTACATGGTAACATAGCTGCCCGAGGTCGCAAAGTTAGCAAGTACAAGTAATTTGAAAATTGTACGTAATTGCACAGTAGTGCTTATGGTCGATCCTGTTTCTCAGCTGCAGAGCTACTTTCTTGACTGTATTTTGAGTTAAGCAGTTGGCGCGACTTCAGTTCTAGCCTATAAAGTCAAATCTTGTGTGGTTCCTCCATGGTAACATAGCTGCCCGAGGCCGCAAAGTTAGCAAGTACAAGAAATTTGAAAATTGTACGTAATTTCACGGTAGTGCTTATGGTCGATCCCGTTTCTCGGTTTCAGAGCTACTTTCTTGACTGTATTTTGAGTTAAACAGTTGGCGCGACTTCAGTTCTAGCCTATAAAGTCAAATCTTGTGTGGTTCCTCCATGGTAACATAGCTGCCCGAGGCCGCAACGTTAGCAAGTACAAGAAATTTGAAAATTGTACGTAATTTCACGGTAGTGCTTATGGTCGATCCCGTTTCTCGGTTTCAGAGCTACTTTCTTGACTGTATTTTGAGTTAAACAGTTGGCGCGACTTCAGTTCTAGCCTATAAAGTCAAATCTTGTGTGGTTCCTCCATGGTAACATAGCTGCCCGAGGTCGCAAAGTTAGCAAGTACAAGAAATTTGAAAATTGTACGTAATTGCACAGTAGTGCTTATGGTCGATCCTGTTTGTCAGCTGCAGAGCTACTTTCTTGACTGTATTTTGAGTTAAGCAGTTGGCGCGACTTCAGTTCTAGCCTATAAAGTCAAATCTTGTGTGGTTCCTCCATGGTAACATAGCTGCCCGAGGCCGCAAAGTTAGCAAGTACAAGAAATTTGAAAATTGTACGTAATTTCACGGTAGTGCTTAAGGTCGATCCCGTTTCTCGGTTTCAGAGCTACTTTCTTGACTGTATTTTGAGTTAAACAGTTGGCGCGACTTCAGTTCTAGCCTATAACGTCAAATCTTGTGTGGTTCCTCCATGGTAACATAGCTGCCCGAGGTCGCAAAGTTAGCAAGTACAAGAAATTTGAAAATTGTACGTAATTGCACAGTTGTGCTTATGGTCGATCCTGTTTCTCAGCTGCAGAGCTACTTTCTTGACTGTATTTTGAGTTAAGAAGTTGGCGCGACTTCAGTTCTAGCCTATAAAGTCAAATGTTGTGTGGTTCCTCCATGGTAACATAGCTGCCCGAGGCCGCAAAGTTAGCAAGTACAAGAAATTTGAAAATTATACGTAATTTCACGGTAGTGCTTATGGTCGATCCCGATTCTCGGTTTCAGAGCTACTTTCTTGATTGTATTTTGAGTTAAACAGTTGGCGCGACTTCAGTTCTAGCCTATAAAGTCAAATCTTGTGTGGTTCCTCCATGGTAACATAGCTGCCCGAGGTCGCAAAGTTAGCAAGTACAAGAAATTTGAAAATTGTACGTAATTGCACAGTAGTGCTTATGGTCGATCCCATTTCTCGGTTTCAAAGCTACTTTCTGGACTGTATTTTGAGTTAAACAGTTTGCGCGACTTCAGTTCTAGCCTATAAAGTCAAATTTTGTGTGGTTCCTCCATGGTAACATAGCTGCCCGAGGCCGCAAAGTTAGCAAGTACAAGAAATTTGAAAATTGTACGTAATTTCACGGTAGTGCTTATGGTCGATCCCGTTTCTCGGTTTCAGAGCTACTTTCTTGACTGTATTTTAAGTTAAGCAGTTGGCGCGACTTCAGTTCTAGCCTATAAAGTCAAATCTTGTGTGGTTCCTCCATGGTAACATAGCTGCCCGAGGCCGCAAAGTTAGCAAGTACAAGAAATTTGAAAATTGTACGTAATTGCATAGTAGTGCTTATGGTCGATCTCGTTTCTCGGCTTCAGAGCTACTTTCTTGATTGTATTTTGAGTTAAACAGTTGGCGCGACTTCAGTTCTAGCCTATAAAGTCAAATCTTGTGTGGTTCCTCCATGGTAACATAGCTGCCCGAGGTCGCAAAGTTAGCAAGTACAAGAAATTTGAAAATTGTACGTAATTGCACAGTAGTGCTTATGGTCGATCCTGTTTCTCAGCTTCAGAGCTACTTTCTTGACTGTATTTTGAGATAAGCAGTTGGCGCGACTTCAGTTCTAGCCTATAAAGTCAAATCTTGTGTGGTTCCTCCATGGTAACATAGCTGCCCGAGGTCGCAAAGTTAACAAGTACAAGAAATTTGAAAATTGTACGTAATTGCACAGTAGTGCTTATGGTCGATCCTGTTTCTCAGCTGCAGAGCTACTTTCTTGACTGTATTTTGAGTTAAGCAGTTGGCGCGACTTCAGTTCTAGCCTATAAAGTCAAATCTTGTGTGGTTCCTCCATGGTAATATAGCTGCCCGAGGCCGCAAAGTTAGCAAGTACAAGAAATTTGAAAATTGTACGTAATTTCACGGTAGTGCTTATGGTCGATCCCATTTCTCGGTTTCAAAGCTACTTTCTGGACTGTATTTTGAGTTAAACAGTTGGCGCGACCTCAGTTCTAGCCTATAAAGTCAAATCTTGTGTGGTTCCTCCATTGTAACATAGCTGCCCGAGGCCGCAAAGTTAGCAAGTACAAGAAATTTGAAAATTATACGTAATTTCACGGTAGTGCTTATGGTCGATCCCGTTTCTCGGTTTCAGAGCTACTTTCTTGATTGTATTTTGAGTTAAACAGTTGGCGCGACTTCAGTTCTAGCCTATAAAGTCAAATCTTGTGTGGTTCCTCCATGGTAACATAGCTGCCCGAGGTCGCAAAGTTAGCAAGTACAAGAAATTTGAAAATTGTACGTAATTTCACGGTAGTGCTTATGGTCGATCCCGTTTCTCGGTTTCAGAGCTACTTTCTTGACTGTATTTTAAGTTAAGCAGTTGGCGCGACTTCAGTTCTAGCCTATAAAGTCAAATCTTGTGTGGTTCCTCCATGGTAACATAGCTGCCCGAGGCCGCAAAGTTAGCAAGTACAAGAAATTTGAAAATTGTACGTAATTGCACAGTAGTGCTTATGGTCGATCCTGTTTCTCAGCTGCAGAGCTACTTTCTTGACTGTATTTTGAGTTAAGCAGTTGGCGCGACTTCAGTTCTAGCCTATAAAGTCAAATGTTGTGTGGTTCCTCCATGGTAACATAGCTGCCCGAGGCCGCAAAGTTAGCAAGTACAAGAAATTTGAAAATTATACGTAATTTCACGGTAGTGCTTATGGTCGATCCTGTTTCTCAGCTGCAGAGCTACTTTCTTGACTGTATTTTGAGTTAAGCAGTTGGCGCGACTTCAGTTCTAGCCTATAAAGTCAAATCTTGTGTGGTTTCTCCATGGTAACATAGCTGCCCGAGGTCGCAAAGTTAGCAAGTACAAGAAATTTGAAAATTGTACGTAATTTCACGGTAGTGCTTATGGTCGATCCCGTTTCTCGGTTTCAGAGCTACTTTCTTGACTGTATTTTGAGTTAAACAATTGGCGCGACTTCAGTTGTAGCCTATAAAGTCAAATGTTGTGTGGTTCCTCCATGGTAACATAGCTGCCCGAGGCCGCAAAGTTAGCAAGTACAAGAAATTTGAAAATTGTACGTAATTTCACGGTAGTGCTTATAGTCGATCCCGTTTCTCAGCTGCAGAGCTACTTTCTTGACTGTATTTTGAGTTAAGCAGTTGGCGCGACTTCAGTTCTAGCCTATAAAGTCAAATCTTGTGTCGTTCCTCCATGGTAACATAGCTGCCCGAGGCCGCAAAGTTAGCAAGTACAAGAAATTTGAAAATTGTACGTAATTTCACGGTAGTGCTTATAGTCGATCCCGTTTCTCGGTTTCAGAGCTACTTTCTTGACTGTATTTTGAGTTATACAATTGGCGCGACTTCAGCTGTAGCCTATAAAGTCAAATGTTGTGTGGTTCCTCCATGGTAACATAGCTGCCCGAGGCCGCAAAGTTTGCAAGTACAAGAAATTTGAAAATTGTACGTAATTGCATAGTAGTGCTTATGGTCGATCTCGTTTCTCGGCTTCAGAGCTACTTTCTTGATTGTATTTTGAGTTAAACAGTTGGGCGACTTCAGTTCTAGCCTATAAAGTCAAATCTTGTGTGGTTCCTCCATGGTAACATAGCTGCCCGAGGCCGCAAAGTTAGCAAGTACAAGAAATTTGAAAATGGTACGTAATTTCACGGTAGTGCTTATGGTTGATGCCGTTTCTCAGCTGCAGAGCTACTTTCTTGACTGTGTTTTGAGTTAAGCAGTTGGCGCGACTTCAGTTCTAGCCTATAAAGTCAAATCTTGTGTGGTTCCTCCATGGTAATATAGCTGCCCGAGGCCGCAAAGTTAGCAAGTACAAGAAATTTGAAAATTGTACGTAATTTCACGGTAGTGCTTAGGGTCGATCCCATTTCTCGGTTTCAAAGCTACTTTCTGGACTGTATTTTGAGATAAACAGTTTGCGCGACTTCAGTTTTAGCCTATAAAGTCAAATCTTGTGTGATTCCTCCATGGTAACATAGCTGCCCGAGGCCGCAAAGTTAGCAAGTACAAGAAATTTGAAAATTGTACGTAATTTCACGGTAGTGCTTATGGTCGATCCCGTTTCTCGGTTTCAGAGCTACTTTCTTGATGGTATTTTGAGTTAAACAGTTGGCGCGACTTCAGTTCTAGCCTATAAAGTCAAATCTTGTGTGGTTCCTCCATGGTAACATAGCTGCCCGAGGTCGCAAAGTTAGCAAGTACAAGAAATTTGAAAATTGTACGTAATTGCACAGTAGTGCTTATGGTCGATCCTGTTTCTCAGCTTCAGAGCTACTTTCTTGACTGTATTTTGAGATAAGCAGTTGGCGCGACTTCAGTTCTAGCCTATAAAGTCAAATCTTGTGTGGTTCCTCCATGGTAACATAGCTGCCCGAGGTCGCAAAGTTAACAAGTACAAGAAATTTGAAAATTGTACGTAATTGCACAGTAGTGCTTATGGTCGATCCTGTTTCTCAGCTGCAGAGCTACTTTCTTGACTGTATTTTGAGTTAAGCAGTTGGCGCGACTTCAGTTCTAGCCTATAAAGTCAAATCTTGTGTGGTTCCTCCATGGTAATATAGCTGCCCGAGGCCGCAAAGTTAGCAAGTACAAGAAATTTGAAAATTGTACGTAATTTCACGGTAGTGCTTATGGTCGATCCCATTTCTCGGTTTCAAAGCTACTTTCTGGACTGTATTTTGAGTTAAACAGTTGGCGCGACTTCAGTTCTAGCCTATAAAGTCAAATCTTGTGTGGTTCCTCCATTGTAACATAGCTGCCCGAGGCCGCAAAGTTAGCAAGTACAAGAAATTTGAAAATTATACGTAATTTCACGGTAGTGCTTATGGTCGATCCCGTTTCTCGGTTTCAGAGCTACTTTCTTGATTGTATTTTAAGTTAAGCAGTTGGCGCGACTTCAGTTCTAGCCTATAAAGTCAAATCTTGTGTGGTTCCTCCATGGTAACATAGCTGCCCGAGGCCGCAAAGTTAGCAAGTACAAGAAATTTGAAAATTGTACGTAATTGCACAGTAGTGCTTATGGTCGATCCTGTTTCTCAGCTGCAGAGCTACTTTCTTGACTGTATTTTGAGTTAAGCAGTTGGCGCGACTTCAGTTCTAGCCTATAAAGTCAAATGTTGTGTGGTTCCTCCATGGTAACATAGCTGCCCGAGGCCGCAAAGTTAGCAAGTACAAGAAATTTGAAAATTGTACGTAATTGCACAGCAGTGCTTATGGTCGATCCTGTTTCTCAGCTGCAGAGCTACTTTCTTGACTGTATTTTGAGTTAAGCAGTTGGCGCGACTTCAGTTCTAGCCTATAAAGTCAAATCTTGTGTGGTTCCTCCATGGTAATATAGCTGCCCGAGGCCGCAAAGTTAGCAAGTACAAGAAATTTGAAAATTGTACGTAATTTCACGGTAGTGCTTATGGTCGATCCCATTTCTCGGTTTCAAAGCTACTTTCTGGACTGTATTTTGAGATAAACAGTTTGCGCGACTTCAGTTTTAGCCTATAAAGTCAAATCTTGTGTGGTTCCTCCATGGTAACATAGCTGCCCGAGGCCGCAAAGTTAGCAAGTACAAGAAATTTGAAAATTGTACGTAATTTCACGGTAGTGCTTATGGTCGATCCCGTTTCTCGGTTTCAGAGCTACTTTCTTGATGGTATTTTGAGTTAAACAGTTGGCGCGACTTCAGTTCTAGCCTATAAAGTCAAATCTTGTGTGGTTCCTCCATGGTAACATAGCTGCCCGAGGTCGCAAAGTTAGCAAGTACAAGAAATTTGAAAATTGTACGTAATTGCACAGTACTGCTTATGGTCGATCCTGTTTCTCAGCTTCAGAGCTACTTTCTTGACTGTATTTTGAGTTAAGCAGTTGGCGCGACTTCAGTTCTAGCCTATAAAGTCAAATCTTGTGTGGTTCCTCCATGGTAACATAGCTGCCCGAGGTCGCAAAGTTAGCAAGTACAAGAAATTTGAAAATTGTACGTAATTGCACAGTAGTGCTTATGGTCGATC